>JAWWES010000055.1:5547446-5633687 GCA_035583135.1 Lophotriccus pileatus
CCAACCTGGCCTTGGACACTCCCAGGGATGGGGCAGCCACAGCTTCCCTGGGCAACCTGTGCCAGGGCCTCCCCACCTTCCCAGGGAAGGACAGCAAACCTAAATTTCCCCTCTTCCAGTTAGAACCCCTTCCTCCCTTGTCCTATCCCTACAGTTCCTGATGGAGGGTCCCTCCCCCTGCCCAGACTGCTGTGCCTGCTCACAGCACCACACCACAGCTACCCCCCAGTTACAAACAGGTGGAATTTGGAGCATGTGGTGCTCCCTCCATGCTCTCCCCAGGCTGCTCAGAGAGGACAGACACAGGGCCAGGCAGGGTGGGGACAAAAGTGACAGAGGTGAGCGATTTCCCAGGGAAAGGGAGAGTGCTGGGACACCCAGCAGAGGAAAGAGAGGAAGAGGAAGGTGAGGATGGGACACCCAGCAGAGAAAACACGGGAGGAGGAAGGCAAGGATGCAGCAGGAACACCCAGTGCCCCACTGAGGGGTGCAGAGCACCCCCACCCCACCCCAGCGCTCTGCGTGCCACGTTAGCAGCAGCTCCACAATGAGCTGTGGGCTGTGGGTAATGTGACACTGTGAAGAGCCCTGACAGCTCACTGGGGACCGTGAGGGGAGAAACAAAGTGAGCATTGAGGGCTGGGGACGGCCCCGTGCCAAGGAAGTGACGTGCTGCCTCCTCCACTGGCAACCGGGAGCCCTGTCTGCTGGAACCTGTTGGGAGATGGAGGGAAGAAAGGAAGAGAGGGAGGGGAGGGGGGAAAACCAGCTTAAAAATATCCCAGAGCAGCCCAGTTATTTTGGGATTTATTTTTTTTTTTTTCATTTATAAGAAGAGGAAGAAAAACAGAAATGAAAGCCAAGACCCCGTGACCAGCCCCGGTGCAGATGAAATGTTTGTGTCTGGCTGCGCTCCCTCCCTTCTCTCACTCTGCTCTGAGGCCTCTAAATTAAAATTATGTGCACTGTGGTACCTCCATCACATCCTTCTGTCACCTGGCAGAAGAGGTGGTGCTTCTGGACACCCCCAATCTTACTCCTGCCAAGGGAAAGGATGGGAATGCCAGTGTGGGACAGAGGGAGCAGAGCAAGGGTGGGTGTTGTGTGTCCTGGGGGATGTCTCAGGTCCCCCTGTGTGGGTGTGGGCAGCTCTCCCAGCTCAGCCTGGTCACCTCAGGCACCCGTGGCAGAGAGCCAGGAGCTGCCACCCCACACTGGGCCAACACATGCAGAGCTTCCCTCGCAGCAGGCGGGTCCCTCAGCTGCTGGCACCAGTCCTGGCACCCCAGAGAGCCACCCTGACATCTCAGGGAGCCACCCTGGCATGGCACCAGTCAATCCTCCACACTCCTGCAGGGCACTCCCAGACCACATCACCAAACACACACAAGTGACATTCCCAGGGCAAATGACATGCCCAGGACCAGCCAGTAATAAACTGTGGCACAGGGACATGGCACACACAGAGAACAGCTGGAAGCAGGAGAGCTCCTTTCCCACGTGCCAAAGCACAGCATCAATCCCAAACTGCACCTACACTTCAGGGTATCCCTGCAGTAGGTCCCACTGGGGTGTGGAGACCCCTTGGGATCACCCAGGGCTTTGTGGCGGGTGATCAAGTGCCTGCTCACAGCAACTGGAGCTTTCCCAAGCGGGATCCGAGCCCTGATGTTCCAGGAACAGCAGCTGCTTTTCAGAATCAGGGGAAAACCAGGAGCGGCCAGCCGGCGACAAGGAGAAGATGAAGTTGCCTGGCCAGGCCTCCCACAGAGCTGGCAGCTCCTGGCAGTGGGAATTGCAGCCCCTTGGCCCCGAGATGGAATGGGATTGCTGCTCCAGGGCCAAATCCCACCCAGCTGGCTGGGGCAGAGCACAGGGAGGGGCACATGGGATGAGGGGTAGGTGGGGAGAGAAGGGTCAGCGTCCCCTGTGAGTGCTGCTGGCTCCAGTTTGGGGGTGGGGAACAGGATCCCAGGAGGGTGAAGGGCCTTGGGACGCATCCACAGCCAGGCTGGACACTTGACCCCGAGGAGTCCCAAGCCAAGAGTGACTCACAGAGACTCCAGACGGCTCCTGTGCTCAGCAACACCCACCCACACAGCGCTGCTCCAGCTGGATGGACATCCCAGCCCTTTCCCACACCAGCCCCTTCCACCCCACAGCTCCTTCTCCCCAAGGCCCAGGAGATCCCATCGTTCCAGCAGGGTGCACACGTTCTCCCTCTCACTTTTTAGAACAAAAGGCCAATTGAGCTGAGCAGCCCCTTGGGCCTGACCCGCCTTTCAACTCCAGCAAATTTCCCTGGGCTTTGATTTTCCCCTCCGTGAAGCAGCTGTGAACATCAAGAAGGGGAAGAGAAGTTTATTTTGCTAGGTATTAAATAAAACCAAACCCGAAAGGAGAGCGGGGGGCTCTGTTCCAAGGTCAGGCACTTGCCTGTGGAAAGTTTTCCTGGACAGAAACACACTTGGAGCAGAGACACGAGCCTGAGCCGTGCAGAGGAGTGATGCAGAGCAGGAGGCTGGTGCTGGTGCCCTGCCTGGGGATGCCAGCCAGGAACAAAGCAGCCCTTCCCCTCCCTTCTGAGGCACCCAGGACGTGCCTTTGGACTTACTCCTTCCCGCCAGAGGCTGTGTCAGGAAAAGTGGCACTTTCTGGGAAACCACATGTGACTTGGAGGAGTCACCCCCACACACACACAGCTGCTGCTGCTGTTTGCCATCTCCTGACTAACAGCTCTCCTGACTAACAGCTCTGATCCTGCACCAACTGCATCCCAGAACAATTCCCGGCCACCACACGGGTCAAAGCTCCGGGAAAAACCCTGCCTGGGGATCCCAGACTGGAGAAGAGGCTCTGGAAGGGAGTTTTGCAGAAGGACAACTGGTAATGGAAGAAGGGGTGAACCCCAGGGCAGGGGTTTCCTCGGCAAGAAGGGGAACCTGCTGCATTCCAGGGATGGATATCGCTCAGCTGCCACCCCCCCTCAGGTGACAGCGCTCCCAAGGGAGGCTGCACTGCCTGCAGAGCCACGGGAAGGATCCCTGAAGGATCCCAGGAGCCCAACAGCACAGTGTTTCCTTTGCCCTCCCACCAACGTCCCTGATAAGCCTGCCAGGGAGCCCAGGTTGGGCTGCCTCATTCCCAAGGAAACCGGCCAAGGGTTCCCACGCCACCTTCCCGCTGCTCGGCGCACAAAAGCAACACAGACTTCCTGAAATCCCCCTCTCCATCACCCTCCCTACTGTTTCTCTGCATCCTGCTCCAAGGCCATGCTCCCTTCCGAGATAACAAGGCACTTGCTGCCAAAACCAGCAGCCAGAGGGGCCCAGGATCCATGTGGACCTGGCATTCCAAGAGAGGCCTGATCCAAGAGAACGGCCAGACAGTGGGGATGGAGCCTTGTGGTGGTTTGGCTAACCCACCTAAGGCCAGCGTGGGATTTTGGGAAGAGCTCAGGATGTGGGTACCAAGGTGCCACTCCAGCACCTGCTTCCCAGCCACAGGAGAGAGCAGGAATGGGATGCTCTGCTTCAACCTCTGTATGGGCTGGAAGAAATCAGGATAGCCAGAGACAGCCTCCATCAACTTAATATTAAATCCCTCCACAGATGAAATCCCGGAATTTCTCCCTTTCCTTTGCAGCTGGCAATTAATTCAGGGAATGTTTCTTAAGTCTGGGGCATCCAGCCGTCCCTGCTCTTGTAAATTATCCACTAATTAACCACATTACAGTCGCTCTTCAAAAACATATCAATCAATTGGCAGCCCATCAGCATCCAACAACTGCAATCCAGCCTCCCTGGAGAGCTGCAATTTTTGGTCGTTTTAGGTTGGGAAAACGAGATGGGAGCTCAGGAGCATCCCTGCTGGCATCCCGGGAAGAAGGGTGCTGCTGCAGGGAGAGGAGGAGGCAGGGATTTCCCCACCTTCCTCCCTTCCAGAGCTCCGAAGAGCAGTCCCCAAAACGCAGCCAGAATTGAAACCAGATGTGTAGGAAGTGTCTCATTAGCAGTAATTGCTTTGCAAGGATTTGAGGTTTTCCCCTCTCCGCCACCACCAAACACGCTCTTAAGAAGCTGCCGTGGGTTGGGTACCACGGCTGCGCTGGTGGAGGGGGAGGGAAAGGAAAAACCCCTCCAGGGCAGAGTCTCTGCTACACAAACGTTTTTATTGAAGGCAGGCAAAGTTTACTCAGACGAGGCTGGCTGCGAGGCATCGGAGCTGCTGAGCGCCACCCCGGCAGATTAAGCTGGAAAAGCTCAGCCTAAAAGCCACTTTTCCCGAGCGCGGCTCATCACGGCCAAATGACTCGTGAAACAGCCTCACAATTAGCTCCCTTGCACCCCCCCTCCCTCCCTGCTTTCAGGAGGGGGAAAAACAGGCACAAGACGCTCCAGGAACTCGTCTCTTTCCCCCACAACTCCGGGCTGATTAGAGGAGCTGGCAGGGACTCCAGGCCCAGCCATCCCCGCTTGTGTTCTACCTGAGGAGTGATTCTCCTTGGATTACAGGGCTGGATCCAGACCAATCAAAGGCAGACACGGAAATCAGGGCAATCAGGTCCCCGCCGAGCTGTGGCTCAGGCTCAGAATTGACCCAAACCATGGCATGGAAAAAAAAAGCCACGAGCCACCTCAGAGCCAAGACCCCTCCAAGCCCCTGTGGCATCAAGAGCCACTGTTTTCCTGCATCAGGCGACAGACTTCCCACCTCATCCACTTCACTAAAACCATCTCTTTGTCCTCGTGCTGAGCTCCAGCTTCTTCAAGATAAACTCACTGGCAGAATTTCTAACTTGTGCCAGACCATCCTCCCAGCTCTGCCTTCCTGCACCCCACCAGGCTTTGATCCCACCTCAGGAAGGAGAGGGAAGCTGATCCAGCTGGGCTATCTCGTCTCCTCCCGGGGGGCTGAGCTGCCCCCAGACCCACAGCCTGTGCTGAGGGCACTGGTGGGCGATCCCACGGGGACAGAAAATCCCAGGAAGCAGCAGCCTGAGTTCTAAACCCCCACCAGAACCACCTTCCACGTGTCTTTCGGGGAGAAGAACGAGCCAGGAGGATCCAAGGCTGAACAGGAGGGGGTGACACACCACAGGCATCGCCTCTGTCACCCCAGACATCCCTGTCCCGAGTGCCATTCCCTACGCTGGGGTGACACGAGGCACCCCAGTCCCAGCTGGGGTACCCTCCCGGGAGAAGGGCCTTACTGTAAGACCACTCTCCCCCCATTTCCTCCTCCAGCCCTGAAGACAAAGGGCTCAGTCTTTGCTAGACACGAACTGCCTGTAAGAGCCCCCCCTCGCCCTCCCCCGGGGGAAGAGCGATTCGAATGTCAAAGGAGGAGCGATTCGAATGTCAAAGGAGGAGTCGCACCCGCATTATTTTTGGTGAGAGGAGCATAATTGAGAGCCTGCAAGTCTCCCGTGTTCCTTGGGCTCCTTTCTCCGGTGCCTCCAGCAGGCGGGATCCCCTCTCAGATCTCAGTCTCCCGGGCTCACACAATAGCCGCTTATGTTCGGCCCCAGCGCCGCTTTCTGGGAAGGGAGCCAGGCCTGGCAGCTCCCAGCAGCAGGGAATAAAAGCCCTGTTTGTGCTCCGGAGCCCCTCTGCACCAGTGGGGCACCCTCAAAGGGAGGCAAGGCATCCTCAGCCTGCTGGGGAGCCCAAACAGCAACGCAGACAGATGCCCTGGGCTGGGGGAGAGGGGAGGGAGAAGGAGCGCAGGAGCACGAGAGAGAGGCAAGCCTTGTTCCAGGCAGGGCTGTGCAGCCAGCCAGGCCCTTGGGCACAGATGCAGAACGCTGAGCATCCCCTCCAGGGGCAGTGGGGGCCAAGGATCCAGCGCAGTATGGTGGGAAAGGAGGATGCTCCGAGCAGGAGGCGGGATCCCGGTGCCCACCAGGGGCGAGCTGCGTGTCAGCAGGGCTCCCGTGGGCACCGACAGGGATCCCTTCGCCCCGGGGCATGGAGCAGGCTCTGGAGGCAGGCAGGCAGCCAGCCAGCCCCTCCCTGCTCTGCCAGCCCTCAGTTCATGCTCGCTGCTGCCAAGCCTGAGCACATGGTCCCAGGGGATCTCCTTCCTGCAGCCTGGCATTCCGGGTTGGATAGTGGGAGGTGCCCTTTGCTCCCCCCTCCAGAAGTCCTGGAGAGGCAGCTGGTCCCGCCCTGCAGAGCCCACGGACATCCCAGTGGTACCCAAAGATCAGACATTCCAACTGTCCCTGTTTCACTGCAGTGGAGCAAAATGCAGATCGATTAAAAAAAAAAAAAATCAAACTGGCCTCTTCTTTTCCTCTTCCTCTTTACGAGGCTTTAAAGTTGCTTTCCGGCTGTCCTGAATAATTGACATTAACATGAAAATTTAAAGTCTTTCAAGATTTCATTAAAATTCATTCTCTTTCCCTTCGGAGAATTGTCATTGCCAGAGTCCCATGTAGGGCAGGCAGCATCAGCAGCTGCCTCCCCTCACAGCATTTAACTCCCCTCTCTCTGGCTAAAGAAAATTCCCTCTTAATTGTTTAATGGAGCCCCTGAAATAACATCCTTCACCGCTCTCCATCAGCAGCCTTCTAATCCCATTCCCTCCTGAATCCAGCAGCAATCCTGCATTTCTACCTGCTCCAACCCACTTAAGCTCCAGCATTCAATGCCAGCCAGTGCTTCGTTCCCAGAGCTGCCCAGGGAAGTGGTGGCATCACCATCCCTGGAAGTGTTTAAGGAGCACGTGGATGTGGCACTTGGGGACACGGTTCAGTGCCGGGCACAGGGTTAAGAGTTGGATTCAGTGATCTTGGAGGGCTTCTCCAACTTTAATGGTTCTGTGATTCTGTGACCCGAAGAGGTCTTTTCTAACCTAAAGCAGTTCTGTGAGCTGAAGAGCACTTTTCCAACCCTGAGGATTCCATGAAGGGCCTGTCCCTCTCCTGCTCCCAGGCAGCTGCCCTGGCTCCGTCCTGACACTGAACTGTCACATCCAATTAAAATTCCCAGGAAAAGAGCGACCCCAGCCCAGGAAAACCCAGATAAATGGCAATGTTTTGGTTTGTTTTGTCTTGTTTCTAATTGCAAGGCTCCAAGTTGTCCTTTAAAGGCCAAAATGAGCAAGGCAGGAGGGGTGGCCCTTGGCTGGGCCATCCCACAACCTAAAGAAACCCCCATGTAACATCAGGAAAGCAGCAGAGCAGTAAAAAATTACAGGCTAGAGCTGCTGTCAGTGCCCTTAAAATGACAGCAAGGCTACCAAACCCTGTTGGGGCTTTCCTGAGAGCTGTTAACAGCACCCTCTGCTTTCCAGCTGCTTCCCAGCTGTTGCTCTCCAGAGGCTGCCTGGAGAGGGTCAGGTTTCCCATGAAACCCCAGCACAGGCTGTTACCAATTAAGTGTTATAACCTTGGGCAAAGCTCTCCCAATTTACCCCACTTGACCAAGTGACCCTGAGGATTTGGAACGGCCTCCATAAATCCTATTGATCTCTACCCAAGCCAAACCCATGTGGGTTTTGTTTCCAGAAGGGTGTTATCAGGCAGCAGGAATGCTGTACTTGCACTGGCCATTTAACCTTTTAAGCATAAGGTGACTCTTTTCTCCTCTTGGTAGAGGGACAGGCTGGCACTTCAGAAGAGATGTGTGCTCCAGAAAGCTTTTCCACAAGGAAAGGAAAGGATAGGGTAGGATATCCTGCTCATTTAGTCCAACTCATGGTCCTGTACAGGACAGCCCCAAAAATCACACCACGTGGCACATTCCCCAAAGGATTTAATGAATCACAGAATCATTGAGGCTGGAAAAGACCTCCAAGATCACTGAGTCCAACGTTTCACTGATCTCCACCTTGTCCCCCAGCCCAGAGCACTGAGCAAGCAGCTCATGATCAGGCACGTCCCACTTGTGCACAGGGAAGTTTTATCCACATTCCTCCAACAAGAGGGGTTTCTGCTGTGGCAGGGGGCAAATGGGACATGCTCTTCTTCCTGTCCCCTCTGTGCTCTGCTCAGCCCTTGCCACCTGCACAGGAGAGCTCCAAGGCTGCTGCTGGCTGAGCTGGAGAGTACCCAGGAATAGGCTGATCCGAGGAATCAGCCTCCCCCACACACGCCCTCCCGTGAGCTCCCGTCACACAAAGCATCCTTGTGTGTCAAGACCAAATGAGTCCCAGCCTCCCCTGTCCCACTTTCTGGCCAAGAAAGGAGATAAATGCTGTTCTTACCTAGTAATGAATAATCCAGAATCCACGTGGGAGAGGACAGCACATGCAAAAAAAAAAAAACCAAACCAAAGAAAAAAAACAAAAACAAGAGGAAAAAACAGTTGGTGGGACCAATTTCTGCCCACAGAGCTCTGCTCCTTCCTGGGCATCCCAGGCTGGATCTGCTGCTCATGGAGAGGAGCTCGACAGCCCTGGGTCTGATTCCTCACCCCCTGCACATCTGAGGTTCACCCCCAGCAGCCAGAGGACCTGCACAGCTTCATCCCTAACCCACCCTGACTCCCAGCCAGGGAAAGGGAGCGGATCAAAGCCCCGGGAAGAGCAGCCTGGATAAAAGCAAGGCAGGAACCCTGACGCCTGCAGATCTGCAGGGACTCCAGCAGAAGGCAGATAAGCCTTATCAGTGGCACAAGGGACAGCCAAGTTCCTGTCACGCTGCTGAGAAGCATCTCGGGGAGCAGGTCTGATCCCCACGGAGTCCCTGCAACATCCTGAATCCCTGCCTCATCCATGTCCCACAGCAAAATTGCCCAAAGTAGGGGGAAAGCCACCAGACTGAGGGCCAGAAGAGCACTTGCCTCTCCCAGGAAAGGGAGATGCCCAAACTATGCCAACAGAGCCAAACAGCCAAGGACAGGGGCACCCACCAAAACCCACACCAAGACTGTACTTGGGGGCAAGGTGGGGAGCACAGCTGGGGAACATCTTTTCTTCTCTGCCACAAGGGAAATATCCAAAACTCTCCATGGGGGGATGCACAGGAGCTTTATTCCCCAGTCTCCTCTGAGGGCTGGGATTGGGTGCACAAAGCTCAGGAGGCTCGAGGGAGCCAACGAACCAAAACCAGCTGAAGGAGCTGAGAGCAGGAAACTGCTGCCAGCCCACACTGCACCAGCCTCATTTCCTAATAGCAGGATCTAATCACCTAATTGGGCTGCAGCAACGCTCCCAGCACAGGGCTGGAGTCACCTGGATGGCTCAGGAAAAGCCGGGCAAGGAGCCAGGGCTGGAAAAGCCCCAGCACCTCCACCAGCGCTCAGGACAACCCAGCCCTCTCATTCATCCTCCTCTAGGCACTGAGGGATATTGCTCTGCCTAAATCCCATGGACAAACCTCGGGACAACAGGGACTCTCCCCCCAGACTACCCAAGGAAGCACAGGGAAGGCACAGGGAAGGTTTGATCCTGGCTGGAGAGAGCAGGTTGCTGTAGATACCCAACACACATAAAACCAGGGAACACACACAGTTCCTTTGAGCTACTGGAGCTGTGCCCTGGCCCTAAAGAACAGACGAACAGACCCCCCTCTCCCTGCTCACTCAACCAGTTCCCTCTGGGCTGCGATGTGGCATAAAGACTCTTTGGATCAGGAGCATGTCCCTGATCCAGCGGGATGTCCTTGGGACCGGGACAACCTCCCTCCCCTTCAACACCAGTTCCCAAGCTGGGGGTGTCCTTCCTGCAGCCTCCCTCCTTGGTGAACACACAGCTGCCCCTCCAAAAGCTGCTGAGAGCAAAACACAGGTCAGAGGTTCTCCTGAATTCCCTGCTGCACAACATCAACTGCCTGGAAGGGGTTTGGGAGCGGGAGGGCTGGGAATAGCGGAGTCACGTCCCCATGGCTCATCCCCTGGCTCAGAGCGAGGGGCAGGCACCTCTCCCGAAGTGGGGAGGCCAAAAAGGGCAGGAGAGAGCCCGGGAACAGCAGCAAACAGCTGCTGCCAGCCAGGGTTGCCAAGGCTGCTGGGCTCTGTATATCCAGCAACAAGCTTTGAAGTCGGGGCAGAGGAATGTGCCCCGCTCTCCGCCGCGCCAAGGCAGGAGAGGCCACGCTCCAGCGGCCACCTCGCTGCTCTCCACCTGCCCCCAGCACCACCCCCAGGTGCACAGGGCAGGGATCCACACAGGGCAGGTATCCTGCCCTCCAAGCTGCTTGTTTCCCGGGAGAAAAGCGCCTACCAGCCCGGGAAGGCCACGCTGCTCGTCCCGTGACGCCAGGCGATGGGGGTCCCTTCTCCAGCCCCGTTGTTCTCCCCTCTCCCAATCCACCTTCTCTGGGGGAGGTAGCCTGCTGCACACATCCCCTGTTGGTTAAGGCCACGGGCTCCTTCTGAACGGATTCCAGTCAATTTTGGGTGTTGATTCCCACGTAGGCAGCTTTCTGCCTGTAAACAATTATTCCTGTATTTTGACACCCCCGTAGCGTGGTCAGACCATCTGTCTGAGCTGCACGGCTGTTTAATGGGAGTTAAAGTGCCATGAGCTGCAGATGCAGAGCTGCCTCTGGGATTGCTTTGGAACGGCCACCAAACCCCCTGAAGCGCACATATGAGTTTATAAAATCACAGAACAGTTTGGATTGGAAGGGGCTTTAAAGATCACCTCATTCCAACACCCTGTCATGGGCAGGGACACCTTCCACTAGACCAGGTTGCTCCAAGCCCTGTCCAACCTGGCCTTGGACACTTCCAGGGATGGGGCAGCCACGCACAACTTGTGCCAGGGCCTCCCCACCCTCACAGGGAACGATTCCTGCCATATATCTAACCCAGATATCCCCTCTTTCAGTCTGACCCCGTTATTCTTTGTTACGTGGCCAACGCGAGCCAGTCATCCATCATCCATCCCCTGCAGGCATTCCACGGCACACAGAGCCCTCCACAGCCCGAGCTGTGCCCTTCCCCAACCCACTGACCACCACACCCTGGCGGTGAGGCCGCTGGATTCCCGTCCCAGCTGGGAGCAGCGCTCCAGCGGGACACCGCGGGCTCCTCCGGCCGCGATTCCCGGCACGGGTCAGCGCCGCAGTGGCCACTTTCCAGCCCTGCTCCAGGGCAAAGAATGTAACACATTAAGATGTAAGACATGCAAGATTTACTGTGAAGGGAAAGCCTTTAATCTGGAGCAGGCTTCAAACAAGTGCCAGCTCCTTTCAACTCTATCCCCACACACACACAGAGGGAGCCGGTGCAGGACCGGCTGTCGCTCCAAGGAGCGTGGCAGCGAGGGCAGGGCAATGAGGTGGCAGGGCAGATTCCCAGCCCCACCAGCTGTGGGTTACAGGGGCTGGAGGCAGCGGGGAGCACGTCCATAGGCTCAGATGGAACGTTCCCTCACGTCCCGTGCCGCGGGGACGGGAGGCACGAGCCGCACACGGACCCCGCTGCTGCCAAGGACTCTGGGCCGCGTGTTTGGGAGAGCCAGGGGCACTCTGTGAGCCACACAGAGACCACCTGTCTGGCACAGCAGGCAGCAGAGCCCCCCCAGAGTCCCATCACGCTCCACAGAATGGGGTGCAGAAGACACAGGACAAGGCAATGAGGGGGAAAAACTTCCCCCAACAAGCTGCCATGCCCTGGGCACACCAGGCTGTGTCCCAGGCCCCTCTGCAGGGTGCCTCCTGTTCAAGCAGGACCAGTGGGGGTTCCATCCCCAGTGCTCTTCCACAGCCACTGCAGCATCCTCCCTCATCCCTTGTGCACGCTCCCAACGGGAAGCTCCCACACCTCTCCTCTCCCAGACTCCCAGCCCTGTCCAGGACACCCCAACAACCCCACCCTGTCCCTCAGAGCGTTGCAAAAGGCCCAGAACACGTGCAAAAGTTCGAGCTCTGCGAGGGAAACAGAAGCCCCAGGGCAGGACTTTCTGTTATCCTGACGTGCAGTGGCCAGAGGGGCCCCGGGGGCTGGTTGGGTTCACAGGGCAGCAGCTCCAGCCCACACTGCTGCTTCCCTTCAGCCTCCCTCCACCCTCAGAAGGACACCAGCCTGCTCCAGGACTGGTTTCCGGGGCTGCACTCCACCAAAGGGTTCCCACGCTCCGGGGTGGAGGGGTTGGGACGTCCAACATCCTCCCCGTGGGGACAAGAAAAACACTCATCACACACTGCTCTTTCTGCAGGGCGGGTGGAATGCAGCCACTGGCACACAGGGAGCTGTGCTCCCAGCGCTCCCAGTGCCCACTGGGATGCTCCCAGCCTTCTGCCTAGGGGATACACCAGCAGGAGTGGCCCAGCCACCCTCTTAAAAACATCCCTTCCCTTTACATTTCCTCCACTCTTCTTCGGGCAGGGATGGAAAAGCCCAGCCTGAAGCACAAAGGAAATGCTCCAGGGGAAAGGAGCATTTATGACTGTTATCTATTGGGATGGATGGGCTAAATCCATCCAGAGGGATCTGCAAGCCCTGCACTGGACTCTGCACAACATGGGTGGGCACGATGTCAAGTTAAGATGAGCTCAGAGTTAAGACACACAACGCAAAGCCTACACTACCACCACCAAGGTTGTTCCCAGAACTGTTCTCCTAAGCAGACCACGCTTCCAGCTTTTTTAAGGCTGTGCACCACCATCCCCACTCCCTCATGTCCCAGCCAGCTCCTCCCACCAGCCCTGCCCCGCTCCCTCCTGGCTCCGTGGCACTGAAATCCCCACGCCACGAGCAGAGCTGCGGGATGGGATGCTGCAGAAGCACCACTGGCAGCCTCAAGGGAGCCAGGCACTTTCATGAAGCCTCCACAGGGCCTGGAAAAGACTCCCCTGGGCAAAGAAAGCTCAAGTCCAGCTGGCCAGGAGCGAGTGAGAGCTGCCTGGGAGAAATCACCAGTCTAGCAAAACAATTCCAGCCTGGATTTCTTTAGATTCCCCCCTCCCTCAGTGCCTGGGAACTGGGGCCGAGCCAGCAGCGCTGAGCACAGCAGGCAAGGGTTCTCATGAGCCAGAAGAGCATGCAGTGCATCAGCTGGTGTCAGTAGGAAGCTTGGGATGAAGAAGGCAGGGTTGAGGAGGAATTTGGCAGATACGCTCCCCTAGCTTTGAATCCAAAGCAAAGATGCTCCCAGGCAACCAAAGTTCCATCCACTAGCAAATCTCCAAGCGGTTCCTACCCACCATCAGCTCCACTTTCACGTGCAAATGGAAGGATCATGTTGTGTCCAAAGCAATTTGTCCAAGCTGCCGTGAAACCCCGACAGAACTCGCGGTGCTTTATCCCCAAAGAGCGCGCGAGATCCACACCCCCACCACTCCAAGGGCACAGCCACACACCAGGAAAGCTGTTGCTTCTCTCCTCCTCACTGAGCAAACCAGGGGAAGGCAGAGCAGGTACCTGGGTCTGCCTGCAGACTCCCCAGGGAAAGGGAATTGCAGCTTGAAAACAACAGGCTGGTTCAGGAAGTGTCCCCGTGCCCTTCATCCCACTGAGCTGCCAGCTCAGAAATCCCTCCTGCGGTTTGTTAGCAAATAAATCCTGGAACTTGAGCTGGGCTGGGAGCTGCCCTGGCAAGGAGAGGGACACCCTGCAAACCAGGGAGCTGTCAGAGCCCTGGTGAGAACAGAACTTGGGGCAGGACCCTGCAGGAAAGGCTGAGGAAGCAAGACAGCTCCTTTCCCAGGGGACGAGAGAAAAATCAAGCCCATCTGCAGAGAAAAACCACACAGCATGGCTGGGAAGTGCCTGTTTACCCTGCACCACATCAGAGCCAGCTCCTACAGAGCATCCTTCCAGGCTTCCAGGGGAAGCTGTTAGCAGCAGGGTGTTTTGTTTCTAAACTGCAGTCCCAGGCTCACAACAGCAGCAGTGGCAGCACCATCCAGCTGGAAAACCTCCTGCTCCACTCCCTGTGGGCTGCCAGAGGGAGCACATCTCACCTCTGCCCGGGAAACAGAGCACAGAGGGGGCAGGTGAGCCCGAGCCAGCCCAGGGCTGGGGGAGCAGCTGCCAGAGGAATGTCTGCCCGCAGGTGAGGTGCGGAGAGGAGCGGCAGGGACCCGACCCATCAGCACATCTGCACTGCCAGCCACGCTCACCACCCCACAGCCTGCTGGCTCCAGGCAGCTCATCCCACAGTCCCACCTCCCCTGCAGCCACGGGGAAGCTGCTGCCCACAGCTGGGATGAGGATGGTTGGCAGACCAGCCTGGGTCTGGAATGCCCTCTCAGGTCTCGCCATCCACCCCTTGTAATCCAGGGGTTTAATCCCCACCTCAGGAGCGGGATTCTGGCACACACACGGGCTCTTCAGTCTCTGCACGACTGCCAGGGCAGCTCCAGTGTCTCCCCAGGTGGCCCTTGGCAGGCTCAGCAGTGCCAGCCCCGGTGGAACCTGCTCCCACCATTCCCCAGCCGGGCAGGAACAGCGGCCTCAGAACCCAAGGGGTGCCCAGGCACCTGCAGCTCTCACCCTTCTCCCCCTGCAGGGTCTCTGTGTGCTCTCCAGCACCAGGACACGCAGTTTGATCCAAGGATTGACCAGGAAAGCCCAAGGGCTTGGCTTTCTCGAAGCAGTCAGGTCCTTTTGATAACACAGAGTCTAAACCCAGACATATTTTTTCCTATTTACTTGAGCCACTTCTGGAAGCAGCAGCTTCTCCCTCCCATTCCCAGTTGAAAGGCTGGCCCAGGGCTGTGTCAGTACCTCCAAGCCTGGCCTGGGTTATTGCCCAAGATCCCTCAGTAGAAGCGAAATGGGCACTGGCTCCGATGGGGGCTCCTCCAAAAAGCAGCCCTGCCCTCCAGGCCCAGCCAGCTCTGTACTTCCCCGAGTAAGTGGGTGGGAAAAATCCAGCCTTTGATGTTCCACTGAGCGGCTCCAAAACAAAGATGGACTACGGGAGATAAAAACACCAAACAAACTTCGCAACGGGATATATCCGGCAGATAAAGCGGGAAAGAATTCCATTTCCATGGAAGGCAGACTGCAGGAGGTCTGTGGAATAACCCAACAGCAGCTGTTTTCCACTCCCAGCACACGCTGCTTTCACAGGCAGCGCAGCAGCAGAGCACTGGGTGGGGAGGGGGGGCCACAAAATCCACGGATCCAGGAAAAGCCCATCCCGACAAAGCTGCTCCCCCATCAGCAGGCAGCAGCTGTGGGCAAGGCAGCTTCCCCCCAGCCTTATCTCAGCCTCCCAGAGAGCAGGAGCCTTTCCCAGGTACCTGCAGCTGGATGCTCTCCAGCTCATCCCCTCAACAGCATCAGGCACGAGCGAGCAGGCGGAAAAATGCAACCTGGAAAAACAGCAGCAGTCCGCTTGTTAACGGGGATTCTGGTCCTGGGAAGCAGTCAGTGACAGGGCAGCACAGACTGAGAGCAGGGGCTGCTCAATCCAGAGGAATGGCATCTCAGGGAAGAGGCAATCAACGGGTTTCAAGCAGAAAAAGGAGCCAGCAGGCTGTTCTCTGTACCAGGGTGGGCAGGGGATGCTCTGAACAAGCTGCTGCCGTGGAGTCAGCCAGGCCATCCCAGGGAGCAGGTTTCCATCGTATTTCTGGAGCCACTTTCCCCACTGTAAGTGATCTTTGAAGCCAAAGCACTGAGAAACATCAGGGAAAAAAGGGCTCTTCCACCCCAGAGGGTGGTTGGCACTGACCAGGCTCCCCAGGGCAGTGGGCACAGCCCAAAGGCTGCCAGAGCTCCAGGAGGGTTTGGACAATGCTCTGAGGGACAGGGTGGGATTTGTGGGGCTGTCCTGGACAGATGCAGGAGTTGGACTCAACAAAACTTGTGGGTCCTTTCCAATGTGGGTTATTCTATGATTTCTGCGAAGCTTCCCCAGCCCAGCCCGTGCCACCCTCCCAGGCAGCACAGCAAGGAGAGGAAGGTACTGCTTGCAGCGACACCTCCCTCCAGCCAGGCAATTTTTTGGGCTGACAGGGCAGGGCAGCCTCACAAAGCTGCTTTTCTTCCAGCTCCTGCAGCCCCAGGGCCGACCCTCTCTGCTTCCTCTCACCATCCTCCTCCCCCCAAAAAGAGCCCCAGCGCTCAGCAGTGACAGATGAGCCCAGCTTAAGAGGCAGCAGGAGTGAGGGAAGAAAGGAATAATGGGACAAGGAATAAAGTGACAAGTCTCACCTGCAGTCTGGCAGTGCCACCTCTGCTCTATTTAAGCTGCAGGCAGAGCCCTCCGCCACCACAGCCATGCAGTGATGGAAACAAGGCAAACTGGCAGGAAAAGGGGGTTTCTGCAAAGCTGAAAGAAGGGCTGAGACGTGGCAGGGCTGGATGGAGCAGCTCTGTGCAGAGCCCTGCCGTGGGGAGCTCTGCTCACCTGAGCCACCAGGCAGGGACCAGCTGGCACCGTGAGCATCTGGAGGCAGAGCAGAGCCACTTGAACCACCTCACCCCAAAGATTTGGTTCGAGCCTCAGCCCCAGCCAAAACACCGGGGCCACGAGCAGAGGAACCAACCCAGCAGAGCAGAATCCCATTTTTCCACCAGAAGCACCTCCAAGGGCAGCAACACCCAAGGAACTACCTCCAGCCACACCATTCCAAACAGTGAAACAGGGCTTGTTCCAAGAGCTAAATATATGCCCCAGTCCCCTGGGGGTTGCTGTCAAACCCTGGCAGCAGGACTGCAGGAACCCTGATAATATTGTAGGATCTGCCCAGCCCTCTAAGAATAACTGCACTGCCCATGAGAACATCACAGGAATGAGCTCCCTCCTGCCCACGACACCCCTGGTACCACACTGGAGCCAGGAACCCGCTGGCCACAGGCAGGAGTGAGAGGACATGGATTTACAGCCTAGCCCAGCGTTGCCTCAAATGGAAAACTCCTTTTTTTTTATCCCCCCCTGCAGGATTAGGAGTTTCACCCTGTGTTTCCTGAGGAGAACAGAGCAGTGCTGTGCCTGGCACGGTCCTGCCTGGGTGTCAGCAGAAAATAACCAGCAGTTCTCCCCATAAAGAGATTAAAACCGCCTTTTTTTTTTCCTTTTATGTGAATAACAAGCTGGGAGGGAGGGAAGGGGAGCTCTGTGGGAAGCATGCAGGGCATCACACTTCCACTCTCGGGGCATAAGCTGCTGAACCCAGCCCAGCTCTGCCCCAGCAGAGACTCCCAGACATCCCAGGGCAGTGCTCTTTCCTTGCTGGAGCTCCACAGGCACTCTGAAAGCCCAGTTTCCCACCCCCAGCCTCCCGTGGATGGGGAGGAATAGATCCCAGCAGCCTCACCAGCGAGGAGCCCCCAGCGAGGTGGGGAGGGGGGCGTTCCAGCTGCTTTTCCAGCACCCTCACAACCCTAACCAGCAGCTTCCCATCAGCTTCCCAGCAGCTCTGCTCCTCAACTGGCCACCTTCCCCAATCCCTGCCTCCCCAGCATTCCCCTGCCATCCTTTGACAAGCTCTGGCACTGCCCAAATTCCCTCGAAGAGCCTCGGGAATGCTCCTGGAAGCTACTGGCAGCCTTGAAAGGGGCTCCTGCCTCTGCATCCAGGGGGTGCATAGCTGGCATTCCAGGCTGGCAGAGAGCTCTGCTGAGCATAATCCACCTGAGCAGGGCACGTGCCAGAGCAGGTTACACAAACACAGCAGGCATGGCTGTGAGGGGAGAGGACCTGGGGCAGGGAAAGGGGGAGAAGGAGCTGTAAATTCACCTGCACGGTTAAAGGTCCTCAAGCCAAATCCTTCCAGCTGTGGTGCAGAGCACTCTGACCCTTCCAGGGATGTCAGCACCGTGCCCACAAGCCAGGACACGCACTCCAACAGGACTCCCTGGGATGCTGCTGCACAACCCCCTCCTGACCCGCAGCGTGGAGCAGAGCAGGGAGAAGGAGACCAAGGACCCCTAACCCTAACCCCTCACCCACCCCAAAACCTGCAGCCTGCAGGGAGAACAGGCACAGCTGAAGGGCAAAACAGGCCAGGAGGGGACTGGAGAAGGAGGTGGCTGCTCAGGCAGGTTTTTGCAGCGCCAGGACCTGCCTGGCCCTGCGCGGAGGGAGCCGCGCGCCCGCCCCGCACACAGAGCACCCAAACGTGCACACACAGGCAGGGTGCAGCCTCCCTGCCCCAAACCTGGCTCTGGAACCCCCCTCCCTGTGCATGGGGACAGCCAGCAATGCCACCTCACCCTCTTCTTCCAAGCTTTGTGGTGCTGGAGGAGAGAGCAGAACAAGGCCACTGTGGTAGGAGCAGCAACCACGACCCCTCTGCTTCCCATCCCGCTGGAGGTCCTGGGAGCAGGTGTTCAACACAGCAGGGCCAGAGCCAAGCGAGGGCTGAGCAAGCTTGTCTTGAACAGGGGTACCTTCCTCTTCACAGGTAAGGCTGGAGGACCCAGCAGTGGAAAACCTCTGTTAGGATCTTCCCTCCCTGCCCACACACCCTCGTGCCCAGAGCCACCAAACCCGAGGTCTGAAAGGAAAGGGTGGCCCCCAACTCCCACCCCGTGGCAGCAAGAAGTCGTGCTAAGTGACCAGAGCTGTTCATGCCCCTCCCCAAGCTTGTGGAGATCCAGGAACATGGCATCCAGATGGAAACTCAACCAAAAGGTGAGCGAATCACAGCCTGGAGACAACGGAGAACCCCGGGAGAAGGGGGTCTCTCCCTGCCCAGGGTGACGTCACCATGTCACCATCCCGGCCCAGGGACACACACCCCGGTGCCATTGTTTGCAGCGGCCTCACTGCCCAGGAATGCAGCAGCCGTGGGGGCTGGGAGAGGGTGGGAACTGCTCCCTGCTCAGAGGAGCTCGCTCCCTCCTCCCCACACCCATTAAACACAGCCAGGAGCGACCCGGTAGCCAGGCTACTTATCCCTGGAGCAGGGCAGCTCCAGCACCCTCCGGCATTCCAACCTCCAGCCAAAGGCAGCGAGAAATAGGGGAATTTCCACAAGTTCTGGCCTCGGTGCTCACTCAGAGCACTCACCTTCCACGGAGCTCAACCGGCTCCTCATGGCAGAGTTTCCCCATCCAACCGCCAGGAGCTTCCACTGATCCCGCTTTATCTCTTAGATAAACAGCATCAGTTAAAACAATTTGCTCGGGGATTTTATCGCTACATAAACAGCCAGCCCGGTGGAACAGGGAAAGCTGAAAGAGAAACCGGCTGGAAGCAGGGGGGATGGACAAAGGGAACAAAAACCTGCTTCCTTGCAGGCCGGTTCCCCGGGAGCACAGCTATCCCAAAGGAAGCTACAGCTCATCCCAGGCCAAGGTCTTGCCAATCCCAAGCCACGAGAATGGCTCCCCACAGCCTAAAGGATTCACTTGGGTACTAAGTGGATGAGAACTCAATTCTGACCCCTTGATGGATCTGCTTGTTAGGGAGTGGAGAGGATCAGCCCAAAGGAATCTTTGGTAGAAGAGATGGAGCCACAGTGCAATAATCCTGCACTTCCTGCAGAGCAAAAACACTCCCGGGCACGGCAATAAAAACGCCACTGAAAACACGGATGAGGATCCCAAACTCATAGAACAAGAGGGTGAAGAAGCCATTCCCCCTGGGAAGGCACACAGGAAGCCCCCAGACACTTGTCCTGGTCCATAACCAGGCTGCAGCATCCCTGGGATGCACAGCCAGCCCCCTCCAGCTCCAATCCTGCTTCGCAGACGGACATCTGGGAGTTACAGGATCAATCCTGAACTCAAAGCAAGGCCCTTTCTGCTCTGCTGAGCCACTCCAGGGGCTGGATTTTCGCCAGCAACCCCACACAAGCCTCTCAAAAATCAGCACATGCCCTTTTCCCACCAGGACAAACCTCCAAGAAACTCCTCAGCATCACAGCAGAAGGGATGATCCCACCCTACGCCAGGCAGGGACCCCACTCTGCCTGCACCCCTGGGTGGCCACAGCCCCAGGAACGCCCTGCTCCCCTGTTCCTGCGGCCAGGCTGCTCCTCCCACGCCTTGCCCCGCAGATCCCAGCCCAGCAGGGCCTTCTCCTGCCAGCCTACCTGGCTGAGCTATGCCTGGAATGCCGCCCCTGGCCGCCCGCCCAGGCGCTGCTGCCCGTTAGCACAGGGCAGGATTAAGGTTTATCTCGGCAGAGAGGTGCAAGGCAGCGCCCAGCCCAGCCCAGGGAAGCACCTCTCTTCCAAGCTGGATGCATGGCAGCAGTGGGATGCAGTCTCCTGGGCAGAGAAACCCTGGGAAGGGGTCCAAAAATCCCCCTGCCCACCATCTGCCTCCGCTCTCAGAGGTGTGAGACGCTCACCTCGCACCCACCCAGCTGCTTAATCCCTCCCCAGAGGTGTCTTGCTGGAAGCCACGGGGGAAACAGTGCCCAAGGGATGAGGGAGGGTTGAACCCCAGCCTGCCCTGACCCCTGCAGGGACCACTGGGAGAGGGGACTCTGCACTGCTGGAAAGGCATCGGAAGAGCCACAGCCCGTGCTAGGGCTAAAGGGAGCCCAGGCACTGAGAGACAGCCCCAAAACCTGCTCTAACCTCTTTGTCATGAACATCCCCAGCTGAAAGGGATTCACAAGGATCAGTGCCCAAGCCCTGGCCCTGCACAGACACCCCAACAATCCCACCCTGTCCCTCAGAGCGTTGTCCAAACCCTCCTGGAGCTCTGGCAGCCTTGGGGCTGTGCCCACTGCCCTGGGGAGTCTGTTCAGTGCCCAACCACCCTCTGGGGGAAGAACCTCTTCCTAATATCCCTCCTAACCCTCCCCTGACACAGCTCCATGCCATTCCATTGGGTTTGCTCCTCTCCTTCCTTTCCCAGCTCCGATTTGTGCCTCCCCCAGGCACCAGGAATCTCAGCAGGTTAACAGAAAACACAGAGCTGAAAACACACCTTTTCCAGCTCCAGCTGGGCAATTTGATTTTCCCTGGCCATGCCCAGCACTGCAGCTGCTTCCTGAGCCATGCAAATCAGGGAAGTCTGCTTGGGGGCTGCCCTGTCCTGGGGTGGGAAGCTGGGATCCAGCTGGCCTTATCAGCCAGAGGGTTCAGAGCACTTCACCCCTTCTCCAGTGCTGATGCTTCCTTTGCAACACAGTTATCCCTTGGTTTTCCAGAAGTACCTGAAGGCCTGAGCTGACCTAAGGCCCCAGAGCATTGTTTTATCCCCAAAATAGAGCGAGCTGTGGCGCTTCTTGGCCAAGGAGAAGGGCTTTATAGCCAAGGCAATCACAATTTGGCAGCTGAATTAGTTGGCAAGAGACGCACTGGTTGATTTTTCTCCCTCCAGTGACTTCTCCTCTGCAGTTTGGGGGTGCAGAAGTGCTGCAAGTGCTGGAAGGCACAACCCACTCCACCCTTTGGTGACCAAAGCTGAGCACAGGGAAGCTCCTGTTCCCAGAGGAGCTGCCATAATCCCAGCCAGGTTAAAGGTTTTGGCCCCATCCTCCACCTGCAGCACAGGTTGGCACAGCACAAGAGGGGCTGGGAAAGGGTTTAGAAAGACTGGTTTTTAGAAGCTGAGTTTAAGGGGTTAGTTCAGCTACACTCCCCCCCACAAGAGTGGCAAGTGGTGACAAATAAACCCTGAGCATCCCTCCCTCCAGCATGAGCTGGCCCAGCCTGCAGGAGAAGGGAGAGAGACAGGAATTATGCCAGAAGGAAGTCAGGAACTAGCTCTAGCCATGCCCTCCCTTAGCTAAAAACCCCAAGAAAGTCCAATTTCAACACCTCTTCTATTTGCTTCCCCCTCCAGAGCAGCCAGGGATGCTCAGACTGTGCACAGGCAGAGGAAAGAAGCAGGCTGGGAATGCCCAAGAGCACATTTACAGGACACCTTGGGCACATAATCCTCTGGCATTCTGGCTGCAGCATCACTGCCTGCTCTGTTCATTCCAACCAAGATACAGGTGGGTATCCATAGTTATCCCGAGCTTCCCCTTTCCACTGGCAGCAGCTGTGACCAGCCTACAGAGCTCAGACTGCTGGGTCCCAACCCCTGCTTGGTCCCAGACCTGCTCTGCAAACTGGGATTGCTGCTCCCTCCCCAGACCTGCCTCACCCTGCAGGAATGCAGACGGGCCCTGGGGGAGTCAAACACCTTCTTAACACGGGCAAACTGCTTTAAAGCCCTTACAGGAGAGATAACTGCTGTTATCACACTGTTCTCCAGCATATCCATGCCTGGAAGTGCCCAAGGCCAGGCTTGGAGCAACCTGGGTTTAGTGGAAGGTGTCCCTGCCCGTGGCAGGGCGTGGGATTGGATGATCTCAGGTCCCTTCCAACCCAAACCATTCCATGATTCTATTAAACTCAGAACCTCCACACTTCCCTCTGTCCCCAGAAAGAGCATTCCTGCATGTCTGAAGGGAGCTGGGAGCTGCTCTCAGCGCTGGCCTGGCCCTGCTGACCCGAAACACAGACCCGAGGATTAAAAACCCACGGAGAGGCAACACACTCGCAAGTGCAGAGATCAGCCAAAGCTCCCTCAGCCTTTTTTTCTGTTCCCCTTGTTCTAATTATCCCCCACAAATCAAAGATGCTGAGGCACAGCCAGTCCTCCAGCTCACTTTAGCTAATTAGCATCCCTGCAAGACAGAGAGAGCACAGTGGCCTGATATTAGGCAAGAAGATGCACTTCCAGCCTATCAGGATGACACAACATCCTCTGGGAGTGTGCAGTTCCAACATCCACTACAGTGCAGGGGGGAAAAAAGCAGGGTGGGAAGAGGCAGCTGGTTGTGGAAGAGGTTAAGGTTGTCTCCCGAAGCTGGGGAAGGGCAGCAGAGCCATTTTAACCCGTTTTCCTTATCCCAGAAAGGCAGCCTGAGAGGAGATAATGGAATAAAGATGCTGCAGAGTGAGGCTACAGCAAAGCCCTGCTGTGAAGGAGCATCTCCAGCCTATAAAGAGTGAGCAGCAGAGCCAGGGCTCTTCCAGGGCAGAAAAACCACTAAATCCAAGTAATCCACCTAAATCCACGTGGCCTCAGCTCCAGGAGGAAAACCACTGGCTGGTTACTCTGAGAATGACACACACACAGACTTCCCCTCTGCAGCATGCCAGGCAAATTCCAGCCACAGCTCCTACCAGGCAGAGGTGACAGACACTGTTACAGAGGTTTGTGTTGCAAAACATCTTTTCAGCAGTGATCCACAACATTCCTGCTGCCTGGAAGCACCCCTGGGATGGGGCAAAGCAGCTGCACTGTCAGTGCAAGGCAGAGCAAACAGGCAGCACATTTACCCACTAGAGAAAGTGGCTTTTAGGCGAAGCTGAAATGTGGATTTAAGGAGGAAAATGGAATTAACAGGGTTGGAATGAGGCCAAGGCACGAGAGCTCAGACAGAGGTATTGATCAGCTCAAGGGCAACAGGGAAAGTGGGTGAGGCAGGGGGGTGGGAGAGTGGAAGCTCTTAGATAGAATATTGGGGAAAAAACCTCTTCACTGAAAGGGGGTGGGTCAGGAATCAGCAGCCCTGGGAGGGCTCGAAAACACGGGGATGTGGCACCTGGGGACGTGGTTCAGTGGCTGCTGGGTTAATGGTTGGACTCAGCGATCTCAGAGGGTTTTTCCAACCTGAATTATCCTATTCTGTGATTCTTAGGAAGACCAGCAATTGGTGGGAGCTGGAGGCAGGAGTGGAGATGGAGTCCCTGTTCTCCCCCAGGCACTCTGGTCACCCTGACACCTTTTAGGAGCACAGGGGATGAGGTGCCTGCTGGGCACAGGGGAGAGCCAGGGGAGGGAAAAAAAAAAATCAGAAACAAGTAAGAAAGTGGTTTGAAACCTCACCTCCCACATTCTCACTCGCTTTGTAGTCTGTGCTGCAGCCAGGCTGAAATTAGCCAAATTGAGTATGAATTATTGAAAGCGCCCGAGCCCCATTTCCTCTGCTAATCAAAGAAAATGATTCCAGGAAGCTGAAAATGCAGGAAGGGAATCAGCTTTTCAAGGAAAAAAGGAAAAAAAAAAAAAGAAAAAAGGCACAGCTAGAAGGGCTTTTGTAAGGGCACTGCTCACCTCCTCCAACCCACCAGGATGCATCCATCCATCCACCCATCCATCCATCCATCCGGGTCCTGGGGCACAGTCACTCCATCCCCACCCTGGCCACACAGCACATCAAAGCTCTCCCTGCTCAGGGAAGTCATCCCGAAGGAATGCAGGATCTTTGCAGAGCGTTTATGAAGATAAACAGACCAAAGTCCCACTCCTGGGCACGGGATTAGCGCGGGACAAGCCCGGGCGGGCGTGCCGGCGGTTTCGGCAGGCGCCTGGCAGGGAGATGCCCCTGGGGCTCCCCGGGCAGACACTGGCCCGTCCAGTGCTGCCCATCATCACCCAGTGCTGCCCATCAGGCAGCCCCATGGCTGGGGCAGGTCCTCTCCACCAGTAGATCCCAGCTCCTGGACTTTTTTCTTGAAAACCAAGCGAGCGCTGGGACGTTTCCCCGGCCTCCCTTCTGCTAGGACAGGTCCTGTGGGTGCCCAGGCTGACCTGTGAGCCCAGCTTTTGGCCAGAGAGGGCCCAAGACAAGCAGCACAAGCTCCAGGTGTGCCAAAGGGAAAGCTGAGCTGAGTTCTCAGAGCCACCCCGTTCCCAGCTGGCTGCAAGTTGGTGGCAGCATTAAACCAACCCAAATTCCTACCCGGGGCCGTCTGGCTGTGCCCTGTGAGCAGCCACGAGCTGCACCTTGAACTGACACCTTCAGCACATGTGGAATGTGGCAGGGCTGAGGGCTCCATCCCATGTGGAAGAGGGCCAAGGATCAGCTCCCAGATTCTCATCCAGCTGGAGCAGGGAGGGATGCAGCTCTCCTGGTTACTGGGGATGGGCACGGGGTGCCAGGGAGAGGCAATGAGACAAAACAACCTGCACCTGAGTCCCAAAAACAGCTTTGCCAAGCCAGGGGATGCAAAGAGGATGGAGGAGATGCCAGGATCCCAAACCTGCAGGAATTCCACCCAGGAGATGCTCAGAGGGACAGATTCCAAGCCAGCTTTGTTACCAGTGGTGCCTGCCAGGGGAAGTGTCCTCACAGTCTCCCCCACTCCCTGGTGCCCTGGGGGGAGCAGCCACCCCCACAGTGGGATTTTTTCTCTCCCACACATCCCCAGCACCTCCAGCAAAGGCTGCGCATGCCCATGGAGCAGCTCCCTGCAGGAATATCTGTCTGGGAGAGCTGCAACACAGCTCTGGTCAAGTCCCCTGAGCATCCCACACTGGGAAGCTCCAAAAGGATGCTACAGAGAATGGGGCCATGGAAACGTTTCAGCCCCTGGGAACTCACAATACCTTTCCCACTCCATGTCTTCTTCCTTTTCTTCTGCCCCATATCCTTACAAAAAGGATGGAACAGGGGGAATGCTGCTTCCCTAAGCATTCCCACCAGCCCCAGACCAGCCCTGATCCAGCATCCAGCAGTTCACCAGAACACGGGGCAGGAGGAGGCACAGAGCCTGCAGCAGCTCCTCTCAAGCCCCCATCCCCTCCAAGATATCCGTGGAGCAGACAGAAGGAGAAGCAGAATGCAGAGCACATGGCCAGGGCCTAGCACTTGTCACAGCAGCATCTGTGCTGCTGACCAAGGGACCCCCTGATCCCGCAGAGAAATGCAAGCAGGATGTGCCAGAGAGGGAAGCAGGGCCAAAGGAGCCTTCCCAGACCAGTAGCCTCCCACACCAGATTAAAATTCCATAGGAATTTGCTAAACAAATCGACTCTCTCAGCTCCTGCCGCCAGGCCAGGGGATGTTTTGCATTACTGCCACGCAAGGGAGGGAGCAAACAGCCCCCCCAGGCTTGGCCCAGCCACACCAGCAGCTCCTGCACACCCCTGTCCCAGCCAGGGCCTTCTGCAGGCTCCATCCAGCAGGAAATCACCCCAGATAAGCCCCTGCTCTCCTCCAGTGCCACCGCCTGACACAGCAGCTCCAACGGGGACCCTGCTCCAGCCCCAGCATCCAGCCGAGCTGCAGGGCTGGGGAGGCAGGGCCCCCACCCCAGGGCTGTCCAGAGGTGGATTTTCCCCTCTCCACTCCCCTCCTCTCCCTTTCCCACATTTCACAGCTGCTGCCTGACTCTCTCCCCCTCCCGGGACCGAGGTGTCGATGCCGTTCTCATTATCTCTGATTCAAAACAGAGCCAAGAAGAGGAGAGAAGGGAAAAGGGGGGGAAAAAAAACCCCAACACCTCCTTTAAGAAGAAACCCACACACCAACCCTCTTCCAATTCCCCTCCCTCAGCCTGCTCTGGAGCACAATGAAATGGCAGGGGTGGATTCAAAAGAAATAGTTGCAGGGCTGGAGAAGGGCTGCAGGGAGAGCAGAGCATGGGAAGTGACCACAGGGCTGAATCACCTAAGGCAGACCCGTGCCAGCAATTTCCTTGCTGAGAGGAGCCCACTGTGCATTCCTGAGAGCCTCTGCAAGGAGCCTGAAAAGGAAATTTTGCATGGGCTGGTTTAGGAGAACAAAACGCCTCAGTTCTGGGGAGAGCTAAAAAGAAAGAGAGGAGACAGAATAAAAGTGAGCAGGCAGAAGACAAAACAGAATGGAGAGTGGAACTTAAAGCAGCAAGCATGAGAGAAAGCTTGGGGGGAGAGGCAATGTGGAAGATGAAATTCTGCCACAAGACTAATTCATAGGGTTGCTGCAGAGATGAAAAAAAGCCAGAGGAGAGTTCTGGACTGGCCAAAAAATCAGAATTTCAATAGGAACTATGTGACTTTTAGATACATATGGAATATCTGCAGTGATCTGAACACGAGCCAGAGCAGCTCTGTGATGGGCACCCACACGGAGCAGAGTTCCCCAGGCCCACCCACTGTGGTCACAGCAGCGCTCCAAGACCCCACTTTGGCCCCCTCCATTCCCAGGCTGGGTGACATACACCCCCCAAAGGTGACTGTCCTGGCTGCCCATGCAGAGGGAGCAGCAGAGGAGCCACCAAACATCATGGAAGCCCTAGCCATGGACACTCTCAGCATCCTGGGAAGGCAGCAGGTAAGCCCAGACAGGATTTGGGACAACTGCTCCACGCACACACACAGAGGGTCAGTGCTTAGCCTCGCTCTCACCGCTGGAACAATTCCCATCAGGGAGGCACAGCATCACCCACACACTGTCCCAAAAACAGGCAGATCCATCCTGGCCAAAAAGGCTTAACCACCCCCTGACTTGGCCCTGACAGCAGCGTGGGCTGACTGTGCCCAACACCACCCGGCCCCACAAAAGCCCAACTCACACAGGCTTTTCCCGGGAGGGACCCACACACACATCCCAGGGCTCACCAAGCCTCGGCCAGGGCGATCACACCAGCGCTAATGCAAACTGTGCCGGGGCCAGGCAGCGCCCAAGAGGAGCTCTGGGGTCTCAATTAACCCCAGAGCTAACGAGGGGTTGTACTCTGAGCCTCCTCCCACCCGGCCGGGCCCGCAAGGAGTCGCCGCGCACAGAAACCCTGATCTCCTTCAAGCGCTGTTGCGATCAGAGGGACGTGTGAGACACACTCACACAGGGGACAGGTATCTCGGGGTCAGTCAGCTGCTGAGCTCCACAGCAGCGTGGTTGATGGTGTCAGGGGAGAGCCAGGACAGGACAGTCGGGATGCTCCGGTACCTGCCCAGCGACTCCGGGAGCAAACACTGCAAGACTGTGGCTCTCTGGGCCGATTCTTTCCCTGGGAAGCCTCATGCAGACACCCCAAAGAACAAGAGGAAATCCACTCCCACTGTCCCCTTTCCATACTTTCACCCCCCTCCCTCCACAGAGGTGGGGGACCAGAGCAAACATCCCGCTCTGCCCGCTCCCAACCTGTGTCCCAGCCTCCTGAGCAACCCCCAGAGCTGCTCCTCTGCCCTTCAGCACCAAAAACTCCCCTTTCAGACCCCTCCCTCAAAAATAGTGCTGGAGCCAGTTTGCAGAGCTCAGCTGGAGTCTTGTATTTCAACTCCAGCTGGTCAAAGCGTGTTTTTTTTTTTCCACCACAATTAAGTATAATCAAATCACGGTGTTTTTCACTCTGACCTGAGCTGTTTCACAGAGATGCCCTGGTTTGAACTCCCCTCTTTAGACAGGCAAGATTCAGATGTCTAGGATTTTTCCAGGCTGGAGCAACAGGAGATGAAGCTACTCAAAACATTCGTGTTTTTCCACTCAGCTGCTGCCATTCCTCCAATTCTTTCTGCAAAAGCACTCAAAAAGGTTTGTTTTTGAAACTCAAAAGTGCAGCAAAGAGCAGCGTCCTGGGCAGCTTCGCTTTGAACCCCTCCTGCGAGGAGCCGATGGGAAACAAGTCCTGGAGCTAAATTCTCAGACTGGGGGAGCTCAGAAATGGTTCCCAGGGTGGCAGGAGCAGGTTCTCAGGCCTGGTTTTGCAGGGCTTTCCAGAAGCCAGGTGGGCAGGTGTAGTGGGTGAGCTGAAAGGGACTTCCACAGACCTCAGGGGAGGCCTGAGCTTCGACAGGGCTCAAGGGAAAACAAAGTTTTGGAGGTGAACTTGGCCCTTGCTCGCTGCAAAAATCCCGCTCGTGCCCAGCTTTACAGGATAGACAAGAACCAAGACATGGGAAGAGCAGCAAGTCCATGGGACATGACCAGAAAAAGTGGGTTTACCAAGGCAAGTGAAGCAGGTGCCAAGACAGCTGGATGCCAAAATCAGAACCACATCCAACCTGAGCAACACTTTTGACCCACCTGAGGTATCAGTGACTCCAGGGCACCTTGTTCTTGTTATTTCCCAACAACACCCCCTCCCCTTGGACAGGTCTCCACCAGTCTGGAGAAGTCAGGTCCACACACACGTCCTTTTGTCTTCCAGCCCCCTCCAGCCCCTCAAAATACACACCAACTATTATAGATAGATATATTTGTTTAGAAAGCCTCCAGTGCTCTTCCTGCTTACAAACCCCACTCTTGGGAGCCACTCAGCTCAACCAAGCCCCAGAGTTGGGTCATTTACCCCTGTCAGCATTCACAGCTGCAAAAAGGGGTTATGGCCTCTCTGCTGCACATCCAAGGGGAGGAGGGAGCCAAACCCGCCTGTTCATTTGTTGTCTGTGCAGAATTCCTGCATTCCTTCCCCATGTTTACTCATCTGCTCTCAGGACATACTCAGAGCCCAGCAAAGGGCTTTGGGGGCACCACGTTCCCCCCTCCCCCGGGCTTGGGGCTCTTGCTGGAACCAGGACAAGCATAAAGGGGGAAGAGAGAAGCCAGGGAGTGGGTTATTACAGAGTATTTCCAAGGTGAGTGAGGAAAAAGGGTGGAAAAAAGATCAATTCTCCCCAGATCTGCTCTTCACAGAGGCACAACTCCACACCTGGATGCCTAAGACTAGTTCTAACTCAGTTACACCCTGGAGAAGGATGATTTACCTGCAAGCAGAATTTGTCTGGCCTCTCAGCTCCCTGCAGTTCATCCACAAGGCTCCAAGCAAGCAAGGAAGCTCCAAGACACAGGAAGCCAGGGGTCACTGTGATGAAGAACAGGCCTTCACCACAGCATTAACCCATTAACTCGTTAGCTCTAAACCCACAGGAAGGTCTAACTCAGGTGGGAGCAGCCTAAATTCCCCAGGGGAGTGCCTGCCACCCTCCCCTGTGTCAGGACACGACCTGCCCTGGGGATGCTCCAACCACGTCGCAGAGAGGACTGGAAATGCATCAGGTCTGGAGCAAAATGAACATAAAACCGGTTGTGTGACAGCGAGGTCAGTGCCAGGCACTGTCCCTGTGACAGGAGTCCACAGACCAGAGCACCAGGAGCTGGGATTAGCTCAGCACGGGGCTGATAACACCAAAGCTGTGGCTTTGATCCCTGTAAGGGCCGTTCACTTCAGAGCTGGACTCGACAGTGCCTGTGAGTTCCCACTCAGAGGACTCTGGGATTGTGTCCTTCATTTCACAGTTTCCTCACGTTCCACCTCTACCTGTCCAACACCCAGCCTTTCCTCAGATGGGAGCAATGAACCAGACTTCCTGGAACCTGGAACTTTCTGTGACTCTGCCCTGGACACACGTAGAACAGCGGGGCTGATCCTCATCAACCATCACCAACAGGGTCACAGAACCCCAGGAAACCTGCTGAGCTGGAAGGGACCCCCCAAGGACCACCCAGACCAACCCTCAGCCCTGCACAGCCGAATTCCCAAGAGTCACACCCTGTGCCTGAGAGGATCACCCAAACAGATGACAGACCTCGAGTTCTGGCGGCCTCGGGGCCGTGACCAAACCCCGGGGAGCGCCCCACCACCCTCTGGGGGAAGGAACCTTCTCCCGAGATCCAACCTCAACCTTTCCCCGGCACAACTTGGAGTGGGGGGGGGGTTCTGCCACAGAGCAGAGCTCAGTGCCTGCCCTTCCCTCTTCCCCACCACGAGGGAAGTTCCATCCTGCAGCGAGGCATCCCCTCACCCCCCTCCTCTCCGGGGATGGAGCCGAGCACACCAAGCGCCCTCACGTCCCGCAGGGGTGGGGAAGCCTCACCTTCCACGCAGTGCTCCACCTCCTCCAGGTTGCGCAGGGTGATCCTCATGAGGCTGGAGTTGAGCATGAGCTCGTTGCGGTGGGCGGGCCACAGGTACTGCGGGGCGGGGTTGACGAAGAAGATGCGCGTGTCCCCCGTGGACACCTGGTTGTCGCAGATCAGCGGGTCCCCGAAGCCGCCGATCACCACCTTGTTGCCGCCGTCCAGCAGGATCTCGTGGGTGACGATGTCCTTGCCCTTCAGGTAACGCCACACTCTCACCTTGTGGGGGGGAGAGACAAGGAGAAAGAGCTCGTGAGGGCGTTTTTTCTCCCGGCTTTTCCGCGGTTGCCGCCGCGAGATGCGCTTCCAGCAGAGCTGATTTCATTAGCTCGGAGAGCACGGAACGTGTGGGCAGCGGGGAGCAAAGCACACACACACAGTGCTCCTCCTGCCAAAGAGCCCTCCTCTTGCTGCAGGTCTCCCCTGGCTCCCAAGGAAATCTCGGCGGTGAGAAGTGTTGAGGGAGAAGAAAGCACTTCTGAATGGAAAAAAAAATATAAAAGGCTTTGAAAAGAACATTAAGTGGCTGGAAGTCCCAGCTGGGGAAGGCTGCAGAGCTAAAGAGAGCGCTGTCCATCCACGGGGGAGGCTCTGAAGTGCAGCACAGGAGCCTCCAGCTGGGGCAGGAGGAGGCAGAAGGGTTGGGTGGAGGAAAGAAGGGAGTCTGGTGGCTCCACTGGTACCTTGGGAACACAAAGGCAGAGCAGATAAAGTCACACACAGAAATGCCAATCTCTAAATTACTAAATGAAACCACTGCAAGCTGGATTTGGGAAAACACACGGAGGGTTTGGTAGGAGGAGCCCATCTCCCTGTGCTCATCCCAACTGCAGGCATAAAAATAAGCCCTGGCCACAAGAGTTAGTGGCCACTAACTGCAGGTCCCAGCCCCAAGGGCACTTCAGCACCCCATGCCAAGCCCAGAGCAGCCAGGGAGGTGGTGGCTCAGAGCTAAGGGGGCTCTGTGCTTTAAGAGCCTAATTCCAGAGGGGCAGAGAGTGGATGCTCACAGGCAGCTGGGCAGACAGGTCTCTCCCACCCTCTGGGGGTGGCAGGGAGGCAGAGATGTTCACACCACAGCCTCTGTGCTTGACATTGGGGTTGGGAATAGGGGAGGGAATTGTTACAGCCGAGGAGGAAAGCACAGAGCAGACCATCCCACTTGAGAATGAACCACTTCTGATAGTTCTCTGCCACTGCAGCTCAGTGGCCTCTGCCCTGCACAGCCCTTCAAGTGCATTGTGCTGCCCTGCAGGCTTCTGTGAGAGCCTTCAGACAGAGAGACTCTTCCTCTTGGCCAAATCCCTCCATCCCATCACTCGGTGACTACAGAAGGCACACGCGAAGATCTGAGGCTGCAGAGTTCAAACAGGAGGGTGAAAAAGCCTGCTGGGGGGTAAGGGGAATGCAAATCTCCTGACCTCTCATCAATCCTGTCTGGTTTTGAAGCCCTAACTCCAGGATTTCAGGGCACTGAGCTCAGCACTCAGTCCTGATCCAGAGGCTTAGAGGGTCACAACGATCTTTATCCAAAGTCCTGCTCGCTGTCCCTGCCACAGGTAGCAGCAGGCAGCTACAGGGAGACATTCCCTGTAGGAACAGGGCCATTCCCACTGCCACAGGAGCAGGCAGGCTGGGGTCAGACCCTCCTGCTCAGCACCAGACTCACCTGTCAAGCAGGAAAAGGGAACAGATTTCGCGCTGCCTTTGCTCTACAAGTACAAATGAAGGTTAAGAACAAAGTTTAAGAACGTATTTCATGCTCAAACCCTCCTGTTTCTCACACCTCCTCCTCAAGGTGTAACATTTGTCCTCCTTGGGGAAGAACCCTGGATTTATGGGGCTCAGCCTCCCATCCAGCCCAGCAAGTCCAGCAATATATCATCCCAACTGCAGATACATTAGCGAGGTGAGCCCTGTTCTCCTGCATACCTGAGCTCAAAAACCACCCCGGGTATAAACAGGGCTCTGACAGCTCCTCTCTGGAAGCTGCACATGCCTTAGCTGCTCCCAGGCGTGGAGAGGTTTGCTGCAGACAGGTTACCCACGTGTTCTCACACTCATCTGTCTGCCAGCCCGAGGGGAGTCAGCAGCCCTTGGGGTGCTGAGCCGTTCCACAGCACCAAAGCACCTCACACTCAGGACAGGCAAGCCCTGCACGGCCCAAATCCGAGCTGCTGGGCTGGGGTAAGGAGAGGGACAGGGAGAGCAGTGCCTTCAAAGCCACTGGGGGTTGGAATGAAGTGGTCTTTAAGGTCTGCAGCTTCCTTGGGAGGGGTGGGTGCTGATCTCTGCTCTCTGGTGAGCAGTGACAGGATCCGAGGGAACGGCTGGAGATGTGACAGGGAAGGTTTAGGTTGGATTCCAGGGAAAGGTTCTTCCCCCAGAGGGTGGTTGGCACTGACCAGGCTCCCCAGGGCAGTGGGCACAGCCTCAAGACTGCCAGAGCTCCAGGAGGGTTTGGACAACGCTCTGAGGGACAGGGTGGGATTGTTGGGGTGTCTGTGCAGGGCCAAGGGTTGGACTTGGATGAGCCCTGGGGGTCCAACTCAGGATATTTTGTGATTCTGTGATTCCAAGGTCCCTTCCAACCCAAACCACTCCACGGTTCTCTGAAGAAACCTGCTGTGCACGGCCCTGCCAGCCCCAGCTCCACTCCCGAGAGAGACAGCACTCAACCAGCACCCCGAGGGAGCCTCAGACAGCAAGGGGAGCTGGGACAGGCAGCTTCCCTCCCCTCTGACCCGACAGGGATCCCACCACCCACACTGACATCTGCTCTGCCGCACGGGGCAGCCCCTTCCAAGAGCCTTTTTGGGGCCACCTCGCAGCCGCGGCACCCCGGGCGAGCGGGTGCTGGGGAGCACCAGCCCGTGCCAACACCAGCCTCCCGCCTCCCCAGCAGGGACCAGCTGCTTCTCCAGCGTTTCCCAGCAGCTCAGCTCCCCGTGGTTGTGCTTCTCCCCGCAAGTCAAGTCAAGACACCTTCCCGCAGCCCCACCTCCTCCTCCTCCTCCTCCCCAGCAGCCGCAGGGCAGGAGCTCTGAGAGGTGCAAACCCAGGAACACAAAGGAGACAGAAGGGAGGAAAGGGGAAAAAAATTAAAAAAAAATATATATATACACAGCAGGCAGGCAGAAATCACAGCCCGGGGCTGGTGCTGCAAAAGGTGGATGTGGGGCATTTTCACAGCTAGGGCTGAGGGGGGAGGAAGGCTAAAGCCCACCCCCCGCCCCTCCCTGTTCTGCAGCAGATGGTAATTCGAGTTAATTGGCATGGCTGTTCCAGTCATACACCTCAGAGCCAGGCCACAGCGCTCACAAGCAACAGCAGAGTCCACCAGCTTTCTCCCCACCCTTCTGCTCCATAATGAATGGACGGGAAGGCACCAAAGACCAAGCAATTACCTGTAGGGCATCCCATTCATCATCACACACAATTAAGACTTTGTCACCGGTGACTCACCGGCTGCATCAAGGACTGGGGAAGAAAAGGAAGAGAGAGAGAGAGAGAAAAAATTGGGCTGGAACCTATTCCCAAGAAGTCCCTTCCCTATGCAGACTCACTCACAACTTTGCCAGGGAGCACATAAAACACTGGATTAAGACTGTTTTACAAGACTCCTGGCAGCTCCAGGGAGGCAGAGGAAGAACAGAGATAACTTTATTCAAGCAGATCCTTGCAAGGGTATATTTTAAGGGTGGCAAAAAAAAAACCCAACCCAGAAAGTAAAAGGATTTTTTCCAGCATGCCAAGGGGGGGGGTCCATGCCACAGGGAAGGGGACCACCTGTGCAGTGCTACCAAATTCCTGCCAGGAATACGCCTCTAGGAATGGTTTTGTAAAGCAAGATGACAAGTTAGAGCAGTCTCCTCTTGCAGATGCCTGGATGGACAGCAGGAAGGAGGGTCACCACTAGATTTTTGGCAGTTCTGGGAGATGAAGGCCAGCATCAGCTTCGCCTGCAGCTTCCCTCTGCCCAACCCTTCCCTCCCGACCACATCCCACCCCTCTCCCCCTTTTTGTCATTCTCAGCTGTCCTTTCCCCAGGAGGTCCCAAACCCACCTCCCCCAGCAACTTCCACATCCCCCCTGCCTGGAGAACAGCCGCAGTGACCCCCAAAACACGGGCTCCATTGTTTGGGACAGGATCCACATCCTTTTCGACACTTCCTATAGCACATATAGAACCTGGGCTTGTCCTATAAATAGGAGCTGCCTTCACAGAAGTTGGGCCAGCCCAGAATAAGGCACATCAGAGGTCTCAAAGCAGGAAGGACAAGGCCAACACAGAGGATGAGCAGCAGGAGCAGGAGCTTGGGAAGCAGAGCGAGCCCAACACGCCTGTTCCTGTGTCAAACCCCTCGGAGCAGCGGCACATCAGCCAGTTTCAGGGAGTTCTGGTCGGCCTGTTCTTTCCTTTTTTTCCATCTCCTCTCCCAGCACACGAATGGCTGATAGCTATTTATGGGTGTTTATCTAACATTAACTTCGCATTTCTCCCCGGTTGTAAGGTGCTTATCTTGGTCCATCAAAGGCTTCAGCTGGGAGGGTTTGGAGTTGAACTGGGAAGAACAATACCCCGAGTGCAGCACTCACAGATATCCACATGCCTGCTCCCTCCCAGACCACCCAGCACCAGTAACACTCACTATTTTGGGTGTGGGCTCCAGGGAACTCCCACCACACACTTGGCCCTTGCCTCTGCTCTGCAGATAAAGAAGAGCCTGACAAGAGATAACTGCGGTATCTGCAGGTAACCCCAGGGCCTGAGGAACACGGTTACCAGGGAATGACAGCGAGGAATTGCACGTGAGTTTCCTCACCAGCCAGATCCTCTCTGCTCCTGGGCTTATCCCAGTCCCACAGGGCATCAGGGGCCGTGTGAAGGCGCTGCTCGGGTTTAATGCCCAAACTGCCCTGTTGGAATTTAGGTGCTTGGTGTTAAAAAACAAAACAATCAAATCAAACTCCAGGCATGCCTAACCCGGCATCAGCAGAATCCACAGCCATTCCAACACTTGGGGAGATCTTGGAGTGAAACAAGCCAGCAGCTGCTGCAGAGCTACTCATTTACGAGTCATTATAGTTAAGGGAGATTTATCTGCTTTCGGGTCCTTAAGACACGCCAAGTCCCATTTCAGAGCTGGTTTTTTCCTGCAAACACACTATGAAATGCCGTTAAAAATGCCACAGAGCAGGCTGATGTGCAGGTAAAGGGCTGAGAACTACCGCTCTGTGAGGAGTGCTAAATGTCACAGCCTGACCAGGAACGGGATGGGCACTTCCATCTAAGGCAGGAGAGAAGGTTTTCCTCCTTTCACTTTCTCTTACAGGACTCCAGGACCGAAACAGGATCTTGGGAGCATGTTCTGGCCTTCAGGTGCTGTTTTAACACCAGTCACGGGCAGCAGCAAAATCCCCACCATTAACCCTGGGAGCGAGTAGCAGGAGCAAGAGATTCCCTTCCCGAGATAAGGAATGCCAACTGTGTTTCGCATGAAGCCACCACCACGGGCAGCCCAGGCTCCCTCCCTGGCTGCTCCAGCTCGGGCTGGATGGATTGCACCTTCCAAAGGCAGAGCTGCTGAGCCAGCAGGTTTTCCCATCCCGGCGTTTCCCGGCCCGGGGTCTCGCTCTGATGCGGCGAGATGGTTTTTACACCAGCCGGGCACCTCGCCGCGTGTCTGCAGCGGGAGCGAAGAGCCTGGACTTTCAGATGGGCATTTCTGCCTCATCACCAGCCTCCCTGGACCACCTCCCTCGTGGGGCACCCGTGCCCCGGCCTCAGGTGGCCACGTCCACCCACCATCTGTGCCTCAGGACACCGGCTGCTCGCAGCAGCTTATTAATTTTCCACGCAGCGCCCAGGATGTGCCAGACACTCTGCAAACATACGGTCCCTGCTCGAGCCTGGAGGGGTCTGTGATCTAATTTGCAAGGTACAGATTGCTCTGCGCGGGGCAGAGCGGGCGGGAGGCACCGAGCGGGCACCAGCTGGGCAGGCAGAGGCTGCTCCACTAATTCCCTGGGCTCGGAGATGCTCCGGAACACGGGGCAACCCCGCGGCGTGAAGTTCACCCTCCCCTGCCCCAAGAAGAGCTCTCCCACCAACGCACCGCTGAGCATCACCCCAGGCCCTGCTTAACACCAAACCGCAGGTAGGAACCGCAGGATTTTTTTTTTTTTAAAGCTGGGCAGAAGAGGGGATGGGGATGGGGAGGAGGAGAGGAAAAGGCAATGTAGCAGCATGTCCTTGCAAGTGAGATTCCTGCCCCGGGAAGGGTTAAGCCATCCGGCACGTTTTCTGTCAAGCAGGCGGATGGTATTTCAGGTTGCTCAGTACTTCAGCGTCTCTCAGCTTATGGGGGAGGAAAAAAAAAAAAAAACCATAGCCAGAGGCCAGATTCGTAGTTAAACAATAGCTCGAGCTGGAGGAACTCAAGATGCTGCTAAAGTAAACAGGGAGCCCTGGGTAGAGGCAGCGAGCGGCTCCGAGCACCTTCCCGGCAGCCCAAACCCTGCCGGAGAGAAAGTTGGGAACCAGCTCCCGCATCACGGCAAGAAGGGAAATGCCCATAAAAAGCAACCTTGAGAGATTCCCCCTCCACACAGCTGCGGGAGCGACTCCGCAGTCTAAAAATACCTAATTACACCCCAAAGCCCCCGGTGCACACAATCAGAACCACATGCGCCCTAAACCCAGCCGGCGCCCGTCGGCAGGAGAGGGGGAGGGCGAAAGTTCCCCCCCGGCACCCCCTTACCTTGCAGGAGTAGGTGTGGTGGACCGGGTCCACGTTCATGATCTCCTCCACCGTGCCCGTCAGCACCACGTTGGCCTCCTCCTCCCTCCGCTCCAGCTCCCGCTCGGGGCAGGTCGCCAGTCCCAGTCCCAGCCCTAATGCCAGTGCCAGCAGCGCCAGCAGCGCCCGGGCAGTGTCCGCCCGCCGAGCCCCCATGGCCCGGCCCGCTCCCGGCCCCGCAACCCCGACGGCGCGGGCAGACAAAGCGGCCCCGCTCGCAGGCGCAGGGAGAAGGGCTACTTTTGTTCGAGGAGGTGAAAAGGAGGAAAGAAAGAGAGGAGGGAGGGAGGGAGGGAGGGAGGCAGCGAGGGGAGGGGAGAAGGAGGAAAATCCCAGGAGGAGGAGGAGGAGGAGGAGGAGATATCTCTCCGTGAAGCCGCGGCCGGCGAGCAGCGCTCGGTCCTCTCTGCCTTGCCCCTGTAAGAAAGCCCGCAGATTTGCATGCAATCTGAATTGCTGATAAGGAAGGGAGCGGGGGTAGGTGGGGGGAGAGGAGGGAGGGAGGGAGAGAGAAAGGGAGGAAGGCAGCGCGTCCGCCCGCCCTGCTGCCAGCTCTTACTGCGGAGCTGCCGCGAACGCCACCCCCAGGAAAGGGAGCTCGCCTCGGGTTAATGGATAATCAGCGCCGCAACGTGAGGAGACTTTTAAAGGTGTAGGGACCGCAGCCGGCCCCGCTGCCCCCCCAATATGAGCGACAGCTGGAGCCCAGCCCTGGCCCGGGGTTCCCTCCCCCGAGGGGGTCGGACCCCGGTGTTTCCATCCCCCTGTTTCGTCCCTGGAGGCTGCCAGCAGGGATGCTCCTGGTCTTCCCTTGGGGAAACTGAGGCAGGGTTGGTCCTGCTCCGTAGAGATGCCGCGAGTGCTCCATGGCGGGGCAAGCCGAGTCACCCACGCCAGGGCCACCACCCTCTCCCCGGGGCTTCCCAGGGGGAGATGGTGCTCAGGGAGAGGGACCACAAAGGCACGCACCCTCCCGTGGAATGACGGAATCACGGGATCGCGGAATGGTTGGGATTGGAAGGGACCTTAAAGATCACCCACTTCCACCACCCTGCCACGGGCAGGGACACCTCCCACTATCCCGGATTGCTCCAAGCCCCGTCCAGCCTGGCCTTGGGCACTTCCAGGGAACGGCGGGTGGCTGCCCCTGGAGCACCGTGACCTCCTGCCCCGGCTTTTCCTCGGGGGAACTGGACGGCGATTTTTCCAGATGTCACGTGCAATTACTGCAGATATAAAATGAAAAGTTAAGTGGCACCAGGGGAGGGATATTGTTTCTCCCCTCCATAAATTAGCCAGCCCCCCAGAGGCGGTTTACAAGGCTGTTTTACTTGATGGCCCTAAACAAGTCCTTGTTTGTGACCCAGGGTGAATTACCAATCCCAGGGTGAAGTTTAACCACGCCAGTCCAACCGTGCCAGCAGAGGGATGACACATGATGTGCCCCCGTGTCCTTCCCTGATGAACATGTTCCAACCCACAGCAGCATCCCGCCCTCAGAGGCTCTGCATCCCCCACCCTGCCCACACCCTAAATTCTGAGCAGCCTGTTTGTGCTGTTTGCCCCCTGCAATTGTGGATGTGCCAGTCCTTTTTGTCTCCCCTGGAACAGCAACAGAATTCAGCTACAGGACAGGAATAAATGAATCTGAGTGTTTCAAAATGCTGTCCAAGCCTACCTTCTACCCTGAAGAGGATGAAACACCAGAGCTCACATAAATCCCGACTGCTGGGTGGTTTATAAAGAAGGCAAACTGTACGTTTTCTGTCTTAAACCTGGCACTTGGCATTCCCACCGTGACTTTGTCTCAATGCTGGGGCTGTTCCTGTAAACCCCACGCCCTCTCCCAGCTGTCATTCCACTCAAAGCTACCGTTTCTGCCCCATAAATCTGGGCTTCCCAAGCTCAGCACTGAAGGAAGGCTGCCTATTCCAGAGCATGGATTATTTTATCACCTCAGTGAGGGCCTCAGAGAGGTGGTTTTCGGAATGAAAGTGGCCCACAGAGTACTCAGGTCTGCAGGAAACCTGCCTTCACCTGCCCGTAAAACCCCAGGGACCACCCTGTGCCACAGGAGCAAAGAGACCTGAAGCAGGACACACAACATCACGTTTTCTTCCCAAAAAACTTCCCCAAAAAGCATGATTTCTGGACGAGCTGCAGTGGGAACACTCCATCCATCGCAGGCCAAGCCCAGGCCCTGCAATCATCCCCGTGGAGCTTCTCACAAAGGGCTCCATTACTACATCACTGCTACTACAAACTCCAGCAACCAGCTAAAAATATTCCACAGTGCCTGGCAGATTATTTCCCCCCCCGCTACTTTAATTATTAATTTTTATTGTATTCCTCGAGCGCTGCTCGACTGTAAATCGCAGGAGCAGCCTCAGCTCAGGGTGGAAGAAACCAGCTGTGACACCACTCTGCTCCAGCACTTTGAGGAGAGGAGAGAAGGGGAAGAATTATTTACACTGTGTTTGTACTATTTTCTGTTTGTTAGTTCTCTCCTTTTAGCCCCACCCCACCATCTGCTTTCAAAGCTGTCAAGAGAAAAATGGATTTCACAGGCTTTTTTTTTTTATTATTATTGATGTATTTGCCCCAATCTGGTGGGTTCTTTGAGTGGATTTACTCAGCCTCGTAGGCTTTTTGGGGGAGGTGAGACACGAGCAGCCTGGGATCTCACTCTCCTCCTGCAGGTTTAAATGCAGTTCAAAAGAGAGAAGGGTTTTCCAGAGGGAAGCAGGAGAGGGAGAGCACCTTTTTAGGGACAACCCACATGGTATCGCTGAAACCTCACTCCTGATAAGAGGAGAAACAGGCCAAGAAACTGATGGTTCTGTGGGAAAACTGGGACAAACTCTTTGGCAAATCAGGGCACAAGAGAAATAAGCATTTTAATGGGCAAACATAGCCAGAACCCCCGGGCTTTGTGCCGGCTCCTCACGGCACACCCGGGGCCTCACAAAAACCCCCCCGGACTCGTGTCGAGGCAGCTCAAAAAAAACATCCAAACTTCTTGCAAAACCTACAAGGTTTGCTTTCTCCTTGCTGCAGTGTGGAGTTCAGATGGAAATTCCAAGATTTGTTTTTTTTAGGGGGAGTGGGGGGGGCTAAAATTTCGGGAGAGCAGAGGGGATGTGATCATCCCCCTCGGGTGGGCTCCTGCGCCCTCCGGGGCTGGGAGACCCTGCCTGGAGCTGCTCAGCTGAGCCACCCTGTCCTTCAGACACCTGTCTCCCAGCTCCAGAGATGTCCAGGGGTATTTCTTACACATCTGAAGTCGACTGCCCAGGCCAGGCTTCCCCTCCTCGGGGCTTTCCCCTCCAGCAGCAGCAGCTGCCGCGTTTTCGGCGGGGCCGCAACTTTATCTTTCTCACGTCCTTTGAAGATCTTTTTTTTTCCAGTTTGAACAGCTGGTGGCACGGGCAGGTGAACTCCTTTCAGGCTGGGCTGAGCATCTCAGCGAAGGTCTCTCATTTGCTGCGAGTTATTGCCTCTCCAGAACGATGCACAGACGCTCCTGCTGCACTCAGCGGTTTTGTCGCAGCGTCTCTCCAGCGTTTGACCCCAAAGCACTTCCCTCTCACGGTATCTGTTATCACAGCTCTCAGCCAGGGCTGTCACAAGGGTCGTACCTTCACCCTCCAGCTTCTCCTGGTGGGGGCTTGGTGTCTGGGGGCACTTGCTGAGAGCAGATCCTTCAAGGTGTATTAGGTTGGGTATCTGAGAGTCGCGGTGTCAGTGACCGGGGAGTAAATCTCTCCATCTTTGGGGGGTTGGAACTTGAGGAAAATGGGATGTAGGTTGCCCAGAGAAGCTGTGGGTGCCCTGGAAGTGTCCAAGGCCAGGTTGGATGGGGCTTGGAGCAGCCTGGTTGAGTGGAACATGTCCCTGCCCATGGCAGGGTGTGGGACTGGATGAGCTTTAAGGTCCCTTCCAATCCCAAACCATTCCTTAATTCCATGGTTCCGGGCCCAGCCCAGGGCCCAGAGCAGAGCCCATCCCTCACACTGCTGTGGCACACACGTCAGAGCAGGAAACCCACAGGATTTGAAGCCAAGCCTTTAAAGCAAATAAAAGCCCTGTGTGAATACCCTGGCAAAGCAAAACCCGGCCCCGCCGCCCGGTCGGAAATGCTTCCCCAGGGGCGAGAAACGTTGTCCCCATTCCTGCTTGGGCTGGCCCCTGGTTCCCTCACTGGTTGTCTCTACACCCCACTGGCTGGTTTTTCTGCTCCATCTCTGATAAGCTCCAAGACATGTTTTAATGTGCTTTTCTTCTCCCCCCCTCCTTCCTTTTCTCTTTTAAGTTAATCCCTCTCGGTGGTTTCTGACATTGTCAAATGTCTTTTGTGTACTGTTAGAAAACCTCTTGATGTAGCTACAGAGCAGCTGCTAACAAGTTGCCCCTGGGATCCTCCATCTATGAGGCTGTCTGCCTGTATAATGACTTTCAAATAAGTAAATCTATTAATGAGATCTCAGTGGGAGCAGCTCCCTGGCAGAGGACCCACACGGAGGGGCTTCATCCCACTGCAGCTCCACTTTGGCCACGATGGGCTCTGCAGCATCCAGAGAGCTGCTGTCCCCCTGCAGTGGTGGGGGACAGGGCCACTTGGATCAGTGGCTGGTGTGTGGCAGTGACCTGCAAGCCCCTTTCCCCTTAGTTAGGGGGGGAAAACAAGGAGCACGTGGGGATCTGTCACATCCTCCGGACACAAATTCAAGAAGGGAGTCTCTTCCTCCCCAGACCAGCCTGAAAAATGTAAAGCCAATCCTCTGAAATGTCGGTTTGGCCCCAAGATTTAGGAGCTACTGGCATCCAAGCCCTTCTCCACGGCGTGATCCTAAAACCCTCAGCTCTAAAAGCAGGGAATTATGCTGAATTTGCACATATACACGTGACTCCAGGAGTCTGAGCATAAAAAAACCCCAAACCACTGAGTGTTATGCGCTGTAATAACAGGGTAGGAGGAATTCAGCCTGATCTGTGATGGCATGAGATGAAGGGCTGCAGTCAGGCAGGGAAGAGGGGTTTTTTGTGTCCATACACAGCAGATCAGAGCGACACACACTCGTACAGGTGCCATCTCGCTGTGTTTTAGTGGCCATGAACCTCCAGCGTGGTTTAGGACTTAACCTAGCAACCTCTCAGCTTGGGGACAAAAGCATCCAGTGAACCACAATGACTCTTTTAATCAAAAAAAAAAAAAAAAAGAAGAAGAAAAAAAGAAGAAAAAAAGGAAAGAAGCAGAAAGAAAATTCAGCGTGAACTTCGGGGCAAATGATCCTCCATTATCAAATCCCATCTGAAGAAGTGCATGGGGCTAATTGAATTACTCTTGCTGGATTTCTATGTAGCCATGAAGGCTTCTTAATGTGGATTGATAGCATAAATCTGTTCTCCATTGAGGAAAAAGTGAACACTGGCCCCTGACATCTATCTTTCTTTCCAGAAATCCCATCTAACTGGACGTCTCCCTAGGCCACTTCCAAGAGAAAGATGTCTCTATCCATTACCCCTGACACGCAGCAGCAAAAGGAAGTGAGGTCCGTTCACATCTAATTACTCCCACTCCTGGATTTATTACAATCATGCCAGGATTAATTGAGAAAGTAAAAATGCTTAGCTGGGTGATCCATCTTCCCCCAGTTACTTACCTTGTCACCCACTAATAACTGTAAAATAAAAATGCCCCCCCCCCCTCCCCCTCTTTTGCTGCATCTCAGCAAATGGATTTCTATAATACATTGCTGGGAATCCTTAAAAGGCATTTGAAAGCAGTAAGGAGACAAATTGGATTAGCTGGAGAGAAAGTGCAACCAAAGCAATTTTTTCATTCCCATACAGCAAAAAAATTTCAGCTCTCCAGTGCTTGGCTGGTGACAAGAGAGGGCACCCAGGCTGCTGGACACTGGGGATGCCTGGGGTGGGATTTGACATGAAAGGCACAGAGAGAGAGCCATGTGGGGCTGAAGAATATTCTGAGTAGGACAACAGAGGGCCTTTTCTGCTTCAGGTGCCAGGTAATTTTGGGCCCCAGGCACACATGTGCTTAGGTAAGGGGTGCTGGGGGTTTTTGCCCACCCAGGGGCTGCTCTCATCTCACCACTTCCCATCACGGGGCTCCCTGGGCTGCCCCAGTTTGTCCTCAGCTCTTTTAGTTTAGATTTTCCTCCCTGTATCAAGGTAACTGGGAGGATGTTGCTGTCTCTGAGGTCAGAGGTCTCTCCACATCAAATTTGGTTCAAACTCTATTACAGGGAACACACAGTGCTGATGACCCATCCCTGTTCTTCCACAGAATCTTGTCAGAGGGAAATAAAGAATCATGGAATGGTTTGGAAGGGACCTTAAAGATCATCTCATTCCACGTTCTGCCATGGGCAGGAACACCTTCCACTAGCCCAGGTTGCTCCAAGCCCTGTCCAACCTGGCCTTGGACACTTCCAGGGATCCAGGGGCAGCCACAGCTTCTCTGGCCAATCTCTATCCCATTTCCTTCTGCCACAAGCTCTTTAAAATAACAGGAATTTGTGAGCTCCCACAGCCAGGGCTGTGCCACTTCGTACCAACGGCATCCCCTGCCCTGTGGAACACACTGCCCTCGGAATTTGGGGGCTGCAGGAGAGATGGGCAGCAGCCATCCTGCTGTCCAGGCTTTGAGCCACCATCCCTGGCACTGGCAAATGCCACAGGGACACCCAGCTTTCAGGAGCCCTCCTTAATGGAAAACCTGGATGGTGCTGGGAAGCAGGACTCGAGCTGAAAGGGAAGAGATTAAGATTCAGGGCATGCAGGGATCCAGCTTTTTTCCTTTCTCCTTCTTTTTTTTTATTTTAGAGAAGCAAGGAGCCAAGGTTTTCACAGTCCCTCTGAGGGCCCTTGGCAACCCCTTGCAAAGCTGCTGAAGCCTCTGCCCAGCTCCTCTTCCCTGAGCTCCTGTGCCAAAAGGGCTGCGTGGTGCCCGGCGAGGCAGCGGGCATGGGGGGGACCCAGCCCTCCCGAATTGTGGTTTCACACTTCCCCCTAAACCCATTTCATACTTAAAGCAGGATTTATTGGACCAAACCCTGCAGGAGATAGAGGCTTTTGTGTTGAATTTTATCCAAAACACTTAATGCAGCTGCTGCTCTTGCCATTAGTGTGGGCACAAAAAAAATAACCTAGAGAGGGAGAAAAAAATGATAAAAAAAGAAAAAAAGCCATTGAAACTATCGGCTCTTAAAAGATTTCTTCTGTCTGAAAGTCAATTTCTGAGTCACACACACCGAGTGACCAGGAAATATTTCATCCTCCCGGTGCCAAGCTGAGAGGAGCCAGCACTGGGGAGAAGCTGCTTCTCACTGAACCTCCCCAAAGCTCTCCTCTGCATTCATTATTCTGCACACACACAGAGCAGGGACCAGGCTGAGTTAACCTCTTCCTGCCTGCCCTTCCCCAGCACAGCATGGCAAAGGGATGCTGCTGAGGCAGGGCTGGACATCCAGCCCCTGGGGCAGTCACTTCCCTGCTGCATCCCACCTTTTTCCTGCTGCAAACTGCAGGGAACGCTGGCCCAGAGAGGCTGGAGCTTTGTGGGGGTCCTGGTGGTCCATCAGGGCGGGCAGGAGGGCGCTGAAGATGTGGGAACACCTTTCCAGTTTGACACCTCCTGACTCAGCTCAGGTCGTGCAGGGAGAGGGGCCAGGAGAGCAGGAGCTGAGGCTGCTCTCTGCCTCCTGGCCAGGGAAGGAGTGGAGTGTTGGTAGGAATCCCTCCCCAGGGAGGGGGCAGCCCAGGCTTTGAGTCCTCAGGCAAAGCACCTGGAGTGCACTGCCAAGGAATTGCCAGCTGAAGGCCCAGTAGGGTGGTGAAAGGGGATGGATGGAGGAGGGCAGCCTGCCCTCTGAGTGCCCCTGCCCAAACGGACTCTGCAGAACCCTCCTTTCCCTGGATCTGTCAGCTGGATGCCCTGCAAAGTGCTGAGTCCAAAGGAAAGGCCTGCTGTCAACGAGAAGTGACAGAGAGAAAGATCAGAGGGACAAATCTTATTGCAGGGGGGTGGCACTAGGTGACCTCTAGAGGTCCCTTCCAACCCAGACCATCCCATGATCCTGTGAAGATGCTTTTCCTTCCAACCTCCTTTGCTAATCCAGCCCGAGGTGCAGAGAGCAGGATAGAGCAGGATACAGCCTCCTTCACGCCCCATAAGCTGCTGCACCCCAGGGGGAGCAGTCAAATCCTCTTTGGCAGGGCACAAATCTACCTCCTGATTGCACAGGGACGTGCTAAGAGACACCTGCCAAGGTACCACCATCCTGCCAAGGTACCACCGTGCTGCCAGGGCGGCTCAGCTTGCTGCAGGGAGCAGGAGGAGAGCCAAGGAGCTGAAACACAGCAGGGCTGGGGCCTGAGCCTCCATCCATCGTGTCAGCTACTTAGGACCTGTCAGGGGAACCACGTTCTGGCTCCCTTTGGCAGCAACGGGCAGGAGCCTTTCAATTAAGCAAAGTGCTCTCTCTCAGTGAATTGCCGCCTCATCCATTAGGCTCCTCTGACTCAGGGACTTGCAGACTGTTCTGTTCTCTGCGGTGTTTCATCTGGGAGGTGGGGAAGAGGCAGAGGGAGGAGGAGAGGATGAAGCCTGCGAGGGGAAGGACGCGAGCCCACCGCGAGGAACCGAACCCCAGCGCCCCAGGTGGGCTGGGCTCCTGCTCTTTGGCAGCAGAGGCAGCTCGTGGTGACACATCAGGGTCAGTGGGAAAGCCTGGAAGGGGTTTTAAGGCAGGCAGGGAGAGAGATGCACCCGATGCCAAGGGGAAGGCATGGCCTGTTCGTGCCTGTGGGTCCCTGCTCCGTGGGTGCGATCCTGTGGCGTGGGTGGTGCTGAGCCCGCAGGTCCCGGCCCAGGAGGGTGGCAGGGTGTGAGCGACCACACACACGAGGAGCAGCTCAGCCCCTCAGTGGGTTCCTAAAGCCCTGCTGCCCTCAGATCAGATGGCTGGTGCAGAAAAAAAGCGAGTCCTGTTCTTTTTCTGTAGCCATAAAAGTTTTCTTTGTTAGGCAATAGCTGGAAAACAGCTGCTCCCGAGCTGAGGGCTTGTTCAGACACATAATCCTGGCTGAGGAGCCAGGCCATTCACCAGGGAGAACAGCTCTGTGCTGGGATCTCGGGGCTGAGCAGCTCCTCATGGCCTGGCTGTGTCACTGTGCCCGTGCCAAGGCAGCCCGGACAGGGGGTGCATTCACAGCCAGGCAGCCCGGGGGTCCCGGGCAGGCAGCTGGGGGCTGGGGCACCCCTGACCTGGCAGCAGCACTGCAGGGAAGGCAGCAGCCTCTGCCAGCAACGACAGAGAGGCAAGGCTGGAGATTTGGGCAGAAAGGAGACCCTGGAGACTGAGTTGAGCTGGGGCTGGATGAGCTGACTGCACCCCTGGAGCCCTGCTCCCACTCACAGGAGGGATCCCATCCCTTCTCTCCCCCTCCCAGGGCTGTAAAGAGCATTAAGGGAAGGGTGCTGAGGCACTGGAATAGGTTCCCAGAGAAGCTGTGGCTGCCCATCCCTGGAAGTGTCCAAAGCCAGGCTGGAGCAATCTGGGATAGTGGAAGTCAGGAAAAGATTCTGTGTTGCAGAGCTGTCAGATCTGGGAGTGACCCCATCTAATTAAATGGATGATCAATAAGGCAAAACTCTTTAGTTTTGCTCATTTAGAATGTACCAAAATGGACCAGAGGCAGAAGTTTTAATCCAGAGGCTTTGGTGGCAGGGAGGTTAGGGAAGCAAATCAGTCCCGCTGCTCCTGGTGTAGTAGTTCCAACCAAAGCTCAGGCCTGGGACCAGAGGACTGCCCAGGGCTTGCTCCCAGCCTAGTCAAGCAGGATCTGTAGCCACCAGCTTACTCTATTTTGGCTTTATAACTCTCAGTCAGTCAAACCCACTTTTGGAACCCCATCAGTGCCCTGGATATCTCCGTGGCAAGGAGGAGATGCCTCAGGGATGCTGATAGCTCCAAGGGCAGAGCTGCAGCAGGGCTGAGCTCAGCCTGAGAGAGGCTGGCAGAGCCCACCACTGCTCCCTGGCAAGGCACAAGGATTAATTGCATTTATGCTTATTATAGCCAGTGTAGCCAAGCCAGGCCTGCTGGGGCTGGGCCCTGCACAGAAAGCAGCTCACAAGTCTCACGTCCCTCTGATGTCCTGCTTCCCCTCCAGTCAAAACCATCAGGAACTGGCACCTCTTTCAGTTTCCATTGGGACCTTCCACCAAAGGTGGGTCCCTCTCACGAGTGCTGTCCCTGGGTCAGCCAGTGCCATATTCATCCTTTTCCTTCCTTGCAGACCTGGAAGCAAATCAAGGCTGAATATGCAGAAGTGAGACAGGAAAAGAATGTTCAATTAAAAGCACGACGTAAGCAGGGCTGAGCCAGGAGAATTAATACAGCTAAAGTAAAGGGCTGGCTGGAGGCTCTGGCAGCAGGAAAGCTGCTATGGAATGAAATGCCATAAAACCTTACCACTTGGGGAACAATAACAGGGCCAAGAGGTACTCTGATATTACTCACACTGATTGAGGTATTGACTGGCCACTGCAGTGCAGTGATGGAAAAAAGGGAATCAGGCCCTAAGTACTGAATGTGCTGGCACAGGGGGAAGCTCAGGAGAGGAGAAGGCAGGACTCAGGAGGATGGGAATGTTGCTCTCTACCACAGCCTGACCTCCTTCTGCCCCAGAGCAGGGTTTCACAGAATGGGTGGGGTTGGAGGGGACCACAGTGGGACACAGGGTTGTGTCCAGAGGGTTCTGGAATGTCCCCAGTGAGGGAGACTCCACACCCTCTCTGGGCAATCTGTTCAGTGCTGGGTCACTGCCCAGGGAAGAAGTTCTTCCTCGTGGCCAGGAGGAGCTTCCTGGGCATCAGTTCCTGCCCGTTCCTCTTGTGCCATTGCTGGCCCTCCCTGAGCAGAGCCTGGTCCATCCCCTGCCCCCTCCCTGACAGAAATTGGGGAGGTCCCCTCTCAGTATCTGCTCTGGAGGCTGAACAGCCCCAGCTCCCTCAGCTTTTCCTTGTCCCTTCCCTTCAGCATCTCTGTCACCCTCTGCTGGACCTGCTCCTGGAGCTTCACATCTCTCTCGTCCTGGACACAGCACTCCAGGCTCCTTGGCCCCCAGGGCACACTGCTGGCTCAGGGAGAGCCAGATCCTTCTCCACAACCAGACCAACCCCCGTGGTCACCACAGAGCCGCACACGATGGCAAAAGGCACCTAAGAGAGTCTCAGGCTGCCCTGAGGGCAGAGCCCGTGGCAAGCACGAGGCTCAGGTCTGTGCCCAGCACTGCAGGACGGGGTTCTGGGGGGCAGGTGAGAGAACATGCACAGAGCTGGCTGAGGAACCCTGGTGCTGGCCTTGCCTGGGGCTGACAGGACCCACAGCCGGGCTGGTGCTGCACTTGTCCCTCTGGCTGCCGGCAGGGAGGGCACAGCCCCTCACGTAGCACCCAGTCCTGCTCCCTCCCTGCAGGCAGGACGTGGCTTTCCCAGCTCTGGTGGCTGGTGCTGGGACGAGCCTGTCTGGGCTGCCATCCAGCTGCGTGGCTGTCGGAGAGGGACGGAGCAGAGCGTCCCTTTGTCAGCGAGCTGAGGCTCTGGGGGCCCTTTGCCTCCCCAGTTAACCAGCCTGTCTCCTTGCCAAGAGCTTGCCCTGCAGCCTGCCAGGCAGCCCATGCCATGGGTGGCCCCCGAGGCTTTTGGAGTGTTGCCACTCCAAGTTTTGGTCCCCTCTGTTGCACCTTGTCACCCCCTCAGCACAAAGCCACGTTGTCTCTGGGCTCAATGGAGTGAGCTGCCCTCCTTCCTGAGGGTTTATCCCAGCGGGAATCACGGAATGGGGAAGTTTGGAAGGGATCATAGTGGACCTGGGGTGACCTCCCTGCTCATGCAGGGTCACCCTGGAGGACATGGCACGGGGTTGCATCCAGGTGGCTCTCGAAGCGTGGAGTGGAAGATGTCCCTGGCCGTGGCAGGGGGTTGGAATGGGATGAGCTTCAGGGTCCCTCCTGACCCAAACCATTCTGTGACTCTGTGGTGGGGTTTTCCCACGGCATTCCTGGCGTCGGAGGTGGGATGGAACCCCCAGTCTGTGCTTCTCTGGTCCCACCTGGCTCCCTCTGCTGCCCTGCAATGCCGAAGGAGTTACTTAAGCGAGCCAGGCAGGAGGGACAATCTCGAGAAAAATGCCAGTGGAGTTTCTTCCCAATTGCTCTCTTCCTTGCATGGAGCAGTGAAGAAAAGCTGAGAAGGAGCTGGGCTCGGGCAGAAAAGCACAGCCAGCCCCATCCTGGAAGAGACAGCCAGCCGGGGATGGGCTGTCACCGCCTCACTTGCCCGAGTGAGAGCCTTTCCCTGGCTCTGCAGCAGCAAACTCAGGAGGAAAGTGGCCTCTCGTGGATGAAAGCTGTGGTGCACCGTGAGCCCAGGGAGCACAGAGCACAGCCCGCACCCTCAGGAGACCAAAACCATCACAGGCAGATTCACAGAACAGTCACAGAATCATAGATTGGGAGGTTTGGATTAAATAACAGGAAAAAATCTTCCCTGTGAAGCACTGGAACAGGTTACCCAGGAATGCCCCATCCCTGGGAGTGTCCAAGGCCAGGTTGGATGGGGTTTGGAGCAACCTGGACTAGTGGAAGGTGTCCCTGCCCATGGCAGTGGGGTTGAAACGAGCTGAGCTTTTACGGTCCCTTCCAACCCAAACCATTCCATGGGTTTGGGTTTTTTTTTAATAAACCAGGGTGCCACAGATGGACGCGGGACGATGGGGGCGATCTCCGCGTCCCCGGGGAGGAGCGCACAGCGGTGCTGCTCCGCCGGGAAACACCGGGAAACACCGGGAAGGGACCGGCAGGGGGCACGAGCGGCCCGTGGCAGCCCCGAGGATCCCGGAGGATCCCGGGGGAGCCCCGCGGGATGGAGTGGATACCCACCGTCCCGGAGCATCACTGCTGGGCGGAGGGTCCAGCCCGGACACTGGGATGCTGCAGCCCGTGCTGGATCCAGCACTGCCCTGAGATTGCTCCTTTTCCCTCAACCTGCACGAAAGCAGCTCTGAAACAAACTTTTTTTGTGCACATGAATCTCCTGCTTTAGCTTGCCCAACCAGCAAAGGCCTTATTGAAACATCAGACAGGACAGAAAACCAGCGGGAGAGGGGCCGGTAGAGTCAATGAGCTGTGCTGGGCAGAGAGGGAGGAGGTTCAGATTAGATATTAGGAAGAAAATGTTCCCTGGGAGGGTGGAGAGGCCCTGGCCTGGAGAAGCTGTGGCTGCTCCATCCCTGGAAGTGTCCAAGGCCAGGTTAGACGGGGCTTGGAGCAACCTGAGCTAGTGGAAGGTGTCCCTGCCCATGGCAGGGCGTGGAACAGGATGATCTTCAAGGTCCCTTCCAACCCAAACCATCCTCTGACCCTGCCCGGTGGAGGGGAAGGGGTTCTCAGCGACTATTCTGCCGCTGAGGGAGCCTCCCCGAGCCCGTGGCTCACTCGCGGGCATGGAGCCATCAAAGCGCCCCTCGGGGCTAAGCGGCCCTGACAGCCGGGGACAATGGGGCCACAACACTTATTAATCATATCCCTGCCCACCGAACCCGGCCCATCCATCAGGCGCCTCGGGCTTTGCGTTCCCCGAGCGGGGCGATCCCAGCGCTGGCCCCGGCCAAGGTGGGGACCAGACGGAGGGACACGCCGTTGCTGGGACAACCCTCGCCGCTGCTTTCCTGTTTCCCCAGATGCCGGCCATGTGTTTTCCAGAGAGCCGGGATCGTCCCCGAAGCAGATGGAGCCGCGGGGCGCTTCCCCGGCCGCTGCGGCAGCTGCGGCGGCCCCTCCGCACAGATGTTGCGGTGCCTTCTCCTGGAGCCGCCCGCAGCTCCCTCGGGAGGGACAGGCGCTGAGCTCTGCTCTCCCGTGAGCAGGGACGGAACCCGCGGGAACGGCTGGAGCTGTGCCGGGGGAGGGTTAGACTGGATATCAGGGAAAGGTGGTTGGGCACTGAACAGGCTCCCCAGGGTTTGGTCACGGCCTCAAGGCTGCCAGAGCTCCAGGAGGATTTGGACAACGCTCTCAGAGACAGGGTGTGACTCTTAGGGCTGGTCCTGTGCAGGGCTAAGGGTCGGACTGGGTGATCCTTGCGGGTTCCAATCCCCCTCAGCATATTCGGTGGCTCTAGGATTCTATTTTGGCCGTCCCTGTAACTTGGTGGCCACTCTCTCTGGCTCTGCCCATCCTTCCTGACCCTTCCTGGCACAGCAGGAGTGAGCAGGCGCTTCCAAGAACCTCCAGGACAGCCTGGCAGCTCACACAGGCCCATGTCTCACCTGCCGATCTCCAGCTGAGGGAGCCACAGAGCCCTGGGATGGAGACACTGGAACATCTTCCCTCCCAGCAGGAGTCTGGATATCCATTCCATAAAGCCTTGGGCCTTTCTGAGAAACTCTAAGCCTGATCCCTCCAGCCTGCAGCCCAAAAATCAGGCTGAGTGAAGCATCAAAGCGTGGCAGTGTGAAGCTGATTAAAGTTTTGTCAACACAGCCATTAATTTTTCCCTTTATTTTTTTTTTTGGCGAGGTTGGGGGGAGGTTGGTGTTCCATGACTTTGGAACCATTTCCCTCCATGTGCTTCAGACACATGCAGAGCACATGGATGGGAAGTTCCATATGGGAGGCTCCCCAGGGAGAAGAGGGCAGTCCAGGAACACAGGGGGAACGCTGCCAGTGCTACTATTCCACCCTCTGAGCAGGGCTATGGCCTCTGGAAAGCTGATGGTGAGGGACACACAGCCTGGGCTCGTGGTTGGGTTCCACCTCCATGTTCCTGGTTTGTTTCTTCCCTCTGGAAGGAAAGCAAGTCGAGGAGCAGGCTGTGTGTGGGCAAATGTCTGCGAGATGTGGAGTCACAGAATGGTTTGGGCTCAAAGAGACCCTAAAGATCATCCCATCCCACCCCCTGCCATGGGCAGGGACACCTTCCACTAGCCCAGGTTGCTCCAAGCTGGCCTTGGACACTCCCAGGGATGGGGCAGCCACAGCTTCTCTGGGCAACCTGTGCCAGGGCCTCCCCACCCTCCCAGCCCGGAATGTTCCTCACAGCTCATCTAGTTTCAAAACTTGCCCCCTTGTTCATTATCTGCCCATATAAAACTCACTCTCCCTCTGTTTAAGCCCCCTTTAGGCACTGTAAGGGGCTCTGAGGTGTCCCCAGAGTCTCCTTTCTCCAGGATGAACAACCCCAGTTGTCCCACCCCAGTCCTGAGTGGGAACAGAGCTGCTCAGCTGGCCTGGCTCTCCTTTTCTCTCCTCTCCCACAGCCCAGATCCCCCTGCAAAGTGACCCCCCTCCCCCTTGATGTCCAAGCCAGGTGTTTCCCAGGTTAACTGGCCCTTTCTGTGCCCGTGGAGCTGGTGGTGTGAGCAGCCAGCCAAGCGGAGCTGCTGCTGCCCCCGCCGCGGGATTAGGGCCGGGGAACAGGTGGCTAATTCCCCCCCTCACAATGCAGCCCAGCGACCCAGGCAGTGCTGCTGCTGACCCACGGGCCACAGGAACATGTTTAACAATTTCCAGGTCAGTGGAGGGAAGGAATGGCAATTTTTTCTGCTCCAAAGGGCAATGGGAGATGGTTTTCGCAGCCCCTGACGCAGCCCAGGAGGCGGATTCGAGGAGCAGGAGTGTTATCCTCACTTTCCTTTGCTCTCAGCCCATGTCTGAGTGTGAGCACAAGCCCTGCATGCTGATCCCATGGTGGGAAAGGCCCCAAATTGCCCACACATCAACCACCCTGGCTGTCCAGAGCAGGGGAAAAGCAGGGGCAGTGCAAAAAAAATAGAATCATAAAAGCCCAAAGAAGATCCACTGTCCCTTCCTCACAGAGCTGGTGGCATCCAGACAGCAGCTGGTGTTCACATCAGGCCCTGGAGCCTCCCCTCCTGCACATACCTGGCTGTGCTGCAGCTCACCAGGACACCGACCACGTCCCCTGGCAGGGATTCCTTCAGGTCACATTCCCACAGAGCCCTCTGGAAAAAGCTCTTTCACTTCCACAGGCCCTTCATGCTTGAGCTGCCAAGCAGCAGCTGAGCCTGGGCATTGCGGACTGATGCTGCTGTGGGCAGGAGGAGCTGAGGGAAGTTTCTTGGAGAAGGGGAAAAAAGATGAAGAGAAAAATAAATGTGCCTCCCTCTCCTCATTTAGCTTTATTCTCACCCTGACTTAGGCCAGCATGGCTGCATTTCCTGGGATTCCTGAGGGTCCTGTCCCTCTGGGCAGCCACACATTGAGTGTTGGTATCCTGTTGGCTGTGAAATAGCTTTGTGATACTGCTCAGCAGCAATACAATAGGGAGGTCAGAGAGCCAACAAGAGCTGGTCCAGTCTGAGGGAGCTGGGAGGTGACCCTGAGCACCACCAAGCCTCTTCCTGAATTTACCTCAGGGGTAATACACACCCCATGCTCTGCATCCCTCACTCAGCCCTGCCTGACCACAGTGCTTGGGCTGGGGGGTGGAAATCAAAGGGTTAATTCCCATCTGCACCAGTCTGAGGCTGCAAAGCGTGAAGGCAGGACAAGGACAGCCTCCTCCTGGCACCAGGACAAGTGCAGGGAGCCTCTCTGCACGAGGGCAGGATCCCAGGACAGGCATTGCCCCTTTCTGTCTGATGTAATCCTGCTGCTGGCAGCACAGAAAGGGGTTTCTTGAAGCATTTTTGGGAGTGGCTGAGCTCAACCAGCACAGGCACGGTGATGCTTCCCTCCACCGAGTCCCCTGGCAGGAAGAACTGGTGGAAAAGCACCGACCTGGTGGTTCCCCTCCCATGCACTGCATTCCCACACTCATTCCTCTCTCTCTCTTTTTTTTTATCCCCCTTTAATGAGATTAAGTGAGAATAAATTATGCAGAGCCCACCCCTCTCTCCTCACCCCCACCCACCCCCGCGAGGCTGCCCCGCATGGGCTCTAATTAGCATCATTAATAGGGGTTGGGGAGGGGGTGGGGGGCAGCCTTGCTCTGTAACAATCAGAGCTGTCAGCCGGGCCCCTCCGGTGCCGTTAAAAAGTGTCCCGGAGCTTTTTGTTCCCCCGCTCGGAAAGGAGCCCCCAACTTCAGCCCCGCTTTGCCTTTGTGGCGAGCAGGAGCAGGAGCAGGGGAGGGGAGGGGAGGCTCTTCTTTCCCTGCCGTTTTCCCCGGGACCACCAGGGGAGGAGTGCCAGCAGACCCCTCTCCAGCCAGGTGATCCCCTGGTTGTTGTGGGGGTGGGATTTCACCCAGGATTTTGGGTACCAGGGATGACAAGGAGCGCGCTGCCTGCTCCCACCCCCTCTCCTCCCCGCGTCGTTTTTTTTTTCCGTGGGATCCCAAGCACGGCTTTGCTTGGCCTCTCCGGAGGATGAATGCAAGCAGGTGGTTGCTCCTGTGCCCCCGGGGGGTGGCACTCAGCAGCGACTGTCCCCAACGAGGCCTCTAATGAGCAGCAGAAGGGGGCACGTCGGGAGCGGATGTGTTAACAGTTTCTGGTTCAATGGAGGGAAAAATCCCCACAAAGGAAGGTGTACAAATATTGTGGGAAATCTATTGGCCCCTTAATATTTGATGAAGGCCCGGGCCATTCAGGCAGGGTGAATTCCCCAGCAAGGTCTCATTCAGGCGGCATCAATGGGAAACTTTTAATTGAGAGGCACTTCATTCAGGGCCCGGGGGTCATTCAGTGCGAGGGGCTTTCAAGGGAGAACAGAAGTGCCATGTCTTTCCAAGTTGCACCAGGAAAAAAAAAAGGAAAAAAGCCTCTGTTTCCTGCTTCTGGGAGCTTGAATGCCGAGGGCTTTAATCCTCCCCAAAGGGGAAAACTGATTCCAGTTTTTAAAATTCATTTCTCAAATAACAAAACAAAACAGGAAAAAAAAATACCAAGGAGGGAGTGGAAGGGGGGGAATGAAGGCCAGAAAGGGGGCTAGGCAAGGGATGGGGATGGGCAGGGCAGTGCTGCCCTGCAGGGGTGGCTGCTCTGCTGGGAAAAAGGCTGCAGGCCCCAGGATGCCCTTCCCTCGAGGAATCCCATTCCCTTTTCGGAGGAATCCCTTTTTGGAGGGGTTGGATGGTCTCTGCCAGCTTCCCCCAGGCACCTCCAAGGTTCATCTGCCGGGGAAACAGGGAAGAGCAGCACATCTGGGATTAAGGGAGGTCATTCCCCAGCCTCTGAGGTCACCACTGACATTGGTCTTGTACATCAGGATAGAGAAGGTGTAAGGGAAGGGGTGGGGGAAAAAGTCCTGATCACTCAGGGACCCCAAGTCTCTGCTGAGCCTTTTCTTGGGGCCACAGTGACCCCACAGCAGCTCCCTCACCTTCTCCTTTGACCCCCAGCAGCCCAGGAGGTGGGTGCTCCTGTGCAGAGGATGGCACAGGGGTGCTCCTTTGGCAGGAGCGATTTGCTTCGCTTCAGTCCTCTCTCTCTGGTTTTGGGGGCGGGAAATGCCGGAGGTGGTGGCCAGTTCCCCTTTTTCGAGGCATCTGGGAGCAGCCAAAGGGCAGGACAGGCATCTCCCCCTCAGAAATGGGGACCAAAAGGGACAGAACCAGGCTGTCTGTGCTGCCTGAGGGGGGAGGCTGGAGCTGAACACATCATGTAGACCATGTCTGTGGGAAGGAGACGGGAGCCCACGGCTTTTTCCCAGGTCTGATTTTCCAGAGGGTCCCTCCTGGGACACGCAGCACCCTTTGCATGACCTCCTTTCTCATCCCTCCCCCTCCCACGCTTATAACAAGGCACTGCAATAAGTTACAGGGGCAGCTGGGTTAAAAAAAATGTGCTTTTTTTTTTTTTTCCCCCCTTTCTAAGGCCAAGTGTCATAAACCCACAATAGGCCGGGCTGAGGGGGACACCCTGCCCCGCCACTCAGCTCCTCATCCCCCCCCTCGGGCTGTAAAGAAAGATGAAGAAGGAATTAAAGAGCTGCTGGAGGGAGGGACACTCCTCATTATGTCTCCTACGCCGCGGTTTCCAGGGAGACAGCTCCTGGTGCCGCATCCCTCTCCCGTCCTGCTGCGGCCCTTTGCAAGTTACAGTAGCGGCGGCGGCTGTTTTCCCTCTGTTCCCAGCTGTCTGCCAGGCGCTCTCCCAGGGGCTCTGGCCCAAGGTGGGCTTGACACCATATGGAAGGGGGGGAAGAGAAAAAAAAAGCCTCCCTGGTACATAGGAGGGAAGGAGAGGGAGGTGGAGTTCGCGCCTGTTCCAGCCTGGAATGCGCTGGTGGCGTCACATACGGATGAACTGGGCTCTGGATTTTCTCTGTAAAGGGCAGGGAACTTGCAAAGAAGCTCAGGAATATTTGGGGGATCAGCCCACAGATCAGATCATGTGCTCTGATCCGTGTGGGTTTTTTTGGGGGGGAAAGAATAACCAGTGGGAAGCACACAGCCGTGTCCAGTGAGCCAGAGCTCCTCCAGGAAAGGTGTCCCAGCTGGCAGCAAGAGAGGGACAGTGTCCCAGGAGTCACAGGCAGGGGTCCTGCCAGCTCTCTCACCCTCCACATCCTCACTACATCTGTGCAAAGTGCATGTCTCCACATTTCTGGATGCACAGGAAAAGAGAAGTGAGGCCTCCAGGAGCCCACGGACGAGGAGTAGGTCACATGGAATCACAGAATGGTTCGGGTTGGAAGGGACCTTAAAGGCCATCTTGTTCCAAACCCCTGCCAGGGGCAGGGACACCTTCCACTACAAGTCTCACATCCTATGGGAAAAGTGTAAAAGGGGCATCCCTGTACCCTGGAAAACACTGAAAGGCTCACAAATTTACACCCACCTGAGTTCTGAGCCTGCTGGTTTGAGCAGCAACAGCAACACCAAGTGCCTGTTGTGCAGGCAAATCCAGGGCCCTGCTGAAAACACAGAAAGCCATAAAAGGCATTAATTAAATGTTAATTAAGTGTAATTTATTGGGTGGGTTTTTTCCCTCTGTATTGGTTTGAGCTGCCTGGGTGGTGTTACTTCAGACGCCTGGAAACAGCAAGGTCGGCAGTGGTTGTGGTGTGTCCTGCACACACATGGGTTTGGTTATGTATCTGCTCATGGGGAAGAGATATCCAGAGTTCCAGCTGAGCTCTGACTCCTCCACCACATGCAGAGGCTTGGGAGTGCACCCTGGAGAAGGGCAGGCCAGAGCCCTGCTTGGGATTTATTGCTTACTGCTTTGGGGGCTGAAATCTCCAGCACCCACAGAAGGTGGGGGGGGCACCCACAGGGGGATCCCAGGCAGCCCCCACCCCTTCCATCCACCCCTGGCACCTCTCCTGCAGCTGCCCTGGGAAAGAACCCCAGCTCCCAGCCCATCCAGGATCCCCAGATGGCCTCCCAGACCGATTCCTTCACACCTGAGCACCCCTCAGCTCACGCATGAACACCCATTTGGACATGCATGAGGGACCCCCGCAGCTTCACGCATGGCCACCCGGCTAATTTATGCATGAGGGCCCAATTAGCACACGCTCAGCACCTGATTAGGCTCATGCAAGATCGCCCAATTAACTCATGTTTGATTGCTCCTTCAGGCCGCGCATGAGCACCCAATAAGTTCACAAGCGAGCTGTCTGCTCACATGGGTGGGTGCACACTGTCATCACACCCAATTAATTTATGCATGGGCGCATAATCGATTGGTGCAGGAGCATCAAATGACTTCGTGCATGAGCGCCCGATTAATTCATGCATGGGCGCGTAATTAATTTATGCATGAGCGGGCAATTAATTTATGCATGAGTGTCCAATTCCTTCATGCATGAGCACCCAATTAATTTATGCATGGGCGCCCAATTACTTCACACACCCTCTGCTGAGAGAAGTCTTGCCGAGCCAAAAGCTGAGCCGTGGTGGCCACCAAAGGGGTCACCAGCAGGAGAACAGGAGCGGAGGGTGACGGCAGAAGGCCACTGGAGGTAAAAAAAAACCAAAAAGAGGCAGGGAAAATTGAGATGAAGGTACTAAAACAACAGAAAAACAAGAGAGGACGGAGGAGGGAAATTCAGGCGAGCAGAGGAGGGGATAAAGAGCCGTGCCAAGTGTTCCCCATCTTGTCCTTTAGGCTGATCTGGCGGAGGCAGGTATTTACAGGACGGGCTCAGCTTTTCCCAGCTTGTTCCCAGTCTTGGCACAAAGGCCACGAGTAGACGAAGAAGAAGGGCCAGAGAATGGCAACAGGGCCCATGAAAGCCCCCGACAAACCCCATTGAGGTGGCGGCCCTGTTCCCATCTGTCAGCAGCCACTCAGTGAAAGGGTGTGAAGGGGAGGGGGGCAGGCGGTGTGAATCAAGGGCTGACACAAAGAGGAAGAGACTGATTATGCTGTTATTTCTCCACTTTCAAACCCCATTAGGGGACATGCCGGGCTTTTCTCAGGGTCTTTGGGATGCTTAAGCTGCCCATTTAGCAGCGGGAACGGTCCAATTAAAAGAAAGACAAAGGAGGAGCCCAGCCTGTCTTAATTGAAATGGGTTTCAGTCTAATGAGGATTAGGTTCAAGAACAGACCTAAGGGAGCAATCCAATACCCATTACCCTCCTGGACTGTACCACGGCGGGCTGCTGGCCGTGCCGCCGGCCTTTTCACCAGCACACAGCCTGGCAGGACAGCCCGGGGCGATGGCAGGGGAGCTCACAGCGAGGGCAGCTCCTTCCCCAGCCGCCAGCCCCGGGGGCAGCAGCCCAGCCCTGGAGGATTCGCTCTTGCCCGGATATTTGGAGGTGAACATCCTGAATTTACCCATCCCAGTGCTGGACATGCTGTGCTTGGCAGGGAGGAGGGCAGTGGGCTCGAACGAGGTGCATTGCCCACCTCCTCCTGCATCCTGCCAGCTCCCCCTGAAGCTTCTGGGAACCTCACTAGGGGGCAGTTGCTTTGGGAGCTGGAATTAAAAGTTTAAAAAAGACCTCTAAGATCATTGAATCCAAGCATTAACCCAGCACAGTGTTCACCACTAAACAACGTCCCCAAGTGCCACATTCAGAGGTTGTTTAAACACTTCCAGGGATGGTGATTCCACCACGGCCCTGAGCAGTCTGTTCCAAAGCCTGACCATCCTTGCAGCAAAAATAATTTTCCTAATATCTAATCCAGACCTCCCCTGGTGCAACTTGAGGTCTGTCGTCCTGTCCCTGTTCCCTGGAGCAGAGCCCGACCCACCCCCGGCTCCCCCCTCCTGTCAGGGAGTTGCAGAGCCAGAAGGTCCCCCTTGAGCCTCCTTTTCTCCAGGCTGAGCCCCCCCAGCTTCTCCTGGTGCTCCAGTCCCTTCCCCAGCTCCTTTCCCTTCCCTGCACATGCTCGAGCCCCTCAAAGTCTTTCTTGTCACGAGGAGCCCAAAATTATCCCAGGATTTGAGGTGGTGCCTCACCAGTGCCCAGCACAGGGGGACACTCACTGCCCTGATCCTGCTGGCTGCACTATTTTGGATCCAAGCCATGGGCCTTCTTGGCCACCTGGGCACGCTGCTGGCTCACACATTGCCAACCAGCACTCCCAGGTCCTCTCCCAGCAGGGAGCTTTTTCCAGTGAGCAGCAGGGACACTCCAAGCCCTCTGCCACACGGTGCCACCCCAGGGTCCCTTGACTGGACCAGGAGCTGCCCAGCCTGGTGGTGGAGGGCACTGGGAGAACCCTATTGCCTAGGGGACACTTCCACCGCCACATCACCTCCCAGAGGGCTTCTCCCCTTGGTCTTGTTCCTGCTGCTGCAGCACTGACCCCGGCTCCATCCCCATCCCAGGCTCCATCCCTCCCCATCCCGGCTCCACCGCCATCCCAAGCCCCGGTGCCGCGCGGGGGCACTCGCAGCCCGGCCGGAGCGGCTCCGGAGCGGCTCGGGAAGGGCTCAGAGGCGGCTCGGGGGGTCGGGCAGCCCCGCAGAGCCCAGCCCGGGATCCCAGCCCGGGAGGAATCCAACCTCCCGCAAGCCGGGAGCGAGCTGTGCCCGGCCCCGCAGACGGACCTCCATTCCCAGGGGTTCCCAGGGGGTCCCCGCACTGTCCCGTCGGGAGGCTGGAGAGCACCCTCAGCGTGGGATGATGCGGCTGCTTCCCTCCTGGGACCGTCAGAAGTCGCTTGTGCTCTCATTCCGTTCCAAACGCAGCGAGCGGCGGGGAGGGGGTGGCCGCAGCTCCCACCCAGAGAGGGGCTCCTGATCCCAGGGGAAACTGGAGCTGCCCTGCTGATCCCTCCCTGCCTGCTCAGGCCAGCAGCGGTTCACGGCTGGCAGGAGCTGATGCTCTCCAGCCAGAATAAGAAGGGCAGAACCACCTATTTGCTAATAAGTCACTTAATTCTGCTGGTCTGGACCAGCACAGGTCCCACACCGGCAGCAGCATCACCAGTGGCCGAGCTGAGCATCTCAGCTCCCTCCAAAGCATCTGTTCCTCTCATCTCACACCTCCCCTTTCCCCACACCTGCCCCTCCATCCTCTCGCTGGCAGCTGCGGAGTGAATTTGCAGGGACCCAGAGCTCTCCAGAGCCTCAGGAAGAGAGGCTTTAGGGATCATCTGGATTCTTGTGTGCTTCACCTCTCAGCTGCCGGGAGCTGGGAGGCTGGGAGCAAGCATCAGGCTGGGAGGCAGCTGGGCTGAGGGATGCATGATATTTTCCATTTTTCTCCTCTGAATTACGAGCTCCAATAAATAACGCTGGAAATCTCATGGAGAGTGAGCGCTGGCCTCCCAGGCAGCCCACGGTTTGAGTCAACAGAGGTGGAAGCAGGTGGCATTCCCAATCTATCATTTCCTGGGGGAAGGGGGGGGAGGGAATTTCTTGCAGTGACTGACAAACGGGTCCTTTCTGCTGTTGCCGTTCGTCTGTGTCAGCCCTCCCTTATCAGCACATTGCTGGGTCTCTCTCTGCCTCCCCCCAGCATTAATCATTCCGGGGATGCTGCCCACGCCTCTGCTGGAACCAGGTCGTGAAACTCTCATCCCACCCACTTTACCACAAACCCAGCTCCAGTCACGTTTCAGCCTCCGGCAAACCCGTGTGGGGCTCCGCGGGCGGGGATGTTCTGGCCGCTCTTTAACCCGCGCTGCCCCGGGGCCGGCAGGCAGTGCCCTCTGCCCCCTCCTCGGGGCTCCTGAGGCCGGGACAGGGCCAGCCCAGCTCCGGGGTGGGCAGGAATGCCGTCCCCACACTGAGCCAGGCGGGCTGCTGGAAACGCCGCGGCCAGACTGCAAGTGATTATTGTCTCTGCGTGTGGCCACAAAATGCGGCTGAGGCGGCTGCCTGCTAAGGAGCTGCAAACACGGGGCTGCAGGCAGGGCTTGCAGTGCGAGGGCAGGCTTGCCAGGGCCTCCCGGGGCTGAGGAGGGAGGGACATGCTCTGGGGTCACCCGTGGTTCTCTGGGATAAGGATGTGGCAAAGCTGGCATGAGCTGAGCCCCACTGCCTGTCCTGGCAGTGGGTTTGGGGTCCCAGCTGTGCTGGGGATCAGGACCAGGGAGGAGTGTGCAAGGTGCAGGAAGCCTCTGTGGGTGCAGAGGGGCTGGTTTAACACCCAGAGGTCTCTGCCAGTGAGAAGAAGTCACAGATGCAAAGGACATGCCCAGAGGATCCTGGGACGCTCTTCCCCCTTCCCTGGTGGGACCTGTGTGTGACCTCTCTGTCTTCTGGTGACCTGGCAGCTCTCTGTGGCCCCAGCAGTTCTTCCTGTCCTCTTCATGGGAAAATCCCCTCCATCAGGCCAGGGGATAAAGAGAGGGAGGAAGCCAAGGCAATCTCACCTGGGCCTGGGCCCCCTCTGGAGTGGGAGCTGGAAAATGAGATTAAAAGTAGTGATTTGCTTTCCCATGCTGAGAGGAAAATAGGGACAAGGGATTAGCCCCAAGAGTGAACATGTCACACCACACCTGCTGCCACACGGCCAGCAGTGCCAGAGCAAGGGATGGGGCCAGATTAGCCCCTTATCCCAGTCCTTCCACCCTCCCCCTGGGGGGATCTTGCACTCCGTAGTCCCACACGGCACAGGGCAGTGCCACAGAGTTTCTGGAGCACGACCTTCCTGCGGTGCTGGACATTGGATCCCAGCATGTCCACACTGGGAACGAGGCTTTGGGATGGGCTGTCACAGCACTGCCTCCTCCCAGCTCAGGATGAAAGCTGGAAGGACAAAAATACCCATGGAAGTGGGAGGAAACACTGAATTTTAGACTCTTGTGCTGCTCCAGGGCTGAATGGAGCCACAGATGCAATTGCAGACAAGCTGGGTCCAGATCATGACCCCGTGGCCCAGGCTTTGCTTGGGACAGTTGAGGGAAGCAAGGCTTCTGATGGAGAAAACACTTCCATCACATCCCTGATCCCAAATTCTTCTTCTGCCTATTTATCTGGCCAGAAGACAGGGCCAGCAGCGTTCCCAAGCACATGGGAAGGCCTGGATAATGTCTCTTTCCAAAGAGGGTATCAGGCTTTGCATTAAAATACAGCAAGAAGCTGAGAAAGGGCAATAAAAGAAGATGAATGATGTGCAGGTGCTGGCTGGGATCCCCTGGAATGAGCTGCACTAAGTCCCCAGCTCCTCTCACCATCCTGTGTGCTTTTCCCACTGGCTTCTTTAGCAGTGTTTTTTTTTATTATTATTATTTTTTTAAGAGTGTGGCTCGTGCTCTGAACATGCTGGGAAATTCCACCCTCTGGTCCCACGTTAATGGATCCAGCTGCAAAGATACTGAACGTTCTGGCCCAGGGTTTGCTTGCTCAGATCTGTCTCTCATTTCATTGTTAAACCAAGTGAATTGTGACAGGTTTTAAAAGTGAGACTCAGAGCAAAGCTTGGTGGGGAAGAACCTGTGGAGGTTTGAAAGATGAGTAGGAAGTAAATGGAGCCGTGGAGCTGAGTTTGTGCTCCACAAAAACTCTGCCTTTTTCCCAGACCCGTTTTAGTTCCAAACCACCGCAGGTCACAGTCTCTAAATTATAAGTCAAACTGAAATTCTGAAACTCTAGGACATGGGAACACAGCATCCCTGATAACATACAGCAGTGCCAGGTGGAGACACTAAATATTGCAAAGAAACGAGACACTCTGCAGCTTTTCCAGAGCATTCCCATCTGCACTGTCATCACGCTGAGCTCTCCCCCTTTCCCTCTCCCTGATTCCCTGCCTGCTTCTTCCCAGCAGCAGGGAGGGATGCGGGACTGCACCACAGGGAGCACACGTGGGAGCTGGAGGAGTTTTCCCCTGAATTTTCTTGGTAGCAGTTCACAAGCTGGCAGCCAAAATGCAGCTGTGCCTGCTCCAGCGCAGGGGCGGTGGTTTCAGCGCTGATTTCCAGCGCTAACAGCAAAATCCAGTGGATTTTTTTTTCGGAGCAGCCCCAGCGGGCGACTTGTGGGGCTCAATCCCTGTCTCTGCTCCCCCGGCGCCTCCCTGTGCTCCTGCTCCCCTTCCTCCCGGCCCCGCACGCCCGCAGCTCTGCCCACCCGCCTCTCCCCCCGCAGCCCACGGGCGAGGGCGAGCCGTGGGAAAGCCGGCTGGCTGCCCCACGCCAGGACAGCTCCCTGCAGCTCCCATCCCGCCGCATCCCGGCAGCCCAGGGCCAGCCGCTCCGCCGGGGAAGCGGGCACGGTGCCACCCGGGGCAGCCGCCGGCCAAAGCCACGGCTGCGCCCAGCGCTCCCGCCTGGAAAACCGCACGGGCTCGGGCCATCTGCCCGCCTGTCGGCGAATTAACCCCGCGGGTCCCCGGGGGTTGCCCTCAGGGGCTGGCACTCGCCGCCCACCCGCGGTTTGCCGAGCAGCTGCGGGGGGATTATCAGCTCCCGAGGAAGCCGCGCGGGGCGGGAAGGGGCCCCGATCCCATATCGCTGCGGCAGCAGCCCCATCCCTGGTTGCCTGCCAGGCTGGGAGGGCGCTGGAAGGGCTGACTCAGCAGCTGGATGGAGCCTGATAATGCGGCGTTATCGCGTATAGGCCCGATGTGGCTGATTGCTGTCCTGGCTGCTCTCCAGATCCCGATCCTTGAGGGAGCTGCCGTGACTCCCCCGCGGGGCGCGGCGGCGGCAGGGAAGTCACACGCTTCTGCTTCGCCCCCGTTTGGCTAAATGAGTTCGGATTTGATTTATCGCGGCCGCCGTGCGCTGCCTGCCACCCCCTGCCCGACAGAGACGTTCCCGAATGGATGCTGACACCAGCCCGTATTTCAAGGCGCAGCGCAGGCGCCGGGCCGGGGGAGGACCCGGCGGCCACCTCCCTGTTTTCATTTGTGCGGGGATGTCGCGCGTGTCCCTGCGTGACATTTATCACGGAGTGAAGGCAGAGCAGCCCCGCAGCACGTTCTCAGCCCTCTGGAGTGTCTCAGAGGGGCCTCGTCTCCTGGTTTGCTGCCCTCCAGGCAGGGTTTGCCTCTTCAGTGGGGAGAGAGAGACACGCAGAAATCCTTGGCCTGGTGAAGGCACAGAGCCTCTCCGGTGGGGATCCCCTCTCAGGAACTCTCACATCAGCATGGCACTGCCCCAGGTGTAAGCCAAGCAGTCTGGAAGTACTCCAGTTTGGGTAGCAACTGGCTGGCTAGTCAGGAGCAGCTTTGCTGGGAAATTGGTTCCTTTGCACCCTCTCAGAGGGGGCAATACCTCCCTCTGGACCTTGCCCTGCTGGATCCACACCCTGATCCCCCTCTTGGTGGCCCTGTGGCTCCTGAGATGCAGCCAGCTTGGAAACTCCCCTGGGCAGACATGGGCGAGGAAACCCTTCCAGGAAGGCTGGTACTCCCAGCCCCTTCCCTCCTGCCCTTTTTTCCACAGGGTAAGATGGGTTTTTGCATGTGCTGAGCACATCCCTGCTGCTTCCTTATCAAATCTCATCTCATCGATCAGAGGGAACACTGGCAGCCAAGCTCCACTTCTCCTTAATGCTTTTCTGGTGGAGGAAAATGTCCAAGCAGGAGGTGCCCAGCCCAGCCAGGGCCTCCCTGGTGCCCTGGCTCTGCTCCACACCCCCTTCCATGCCCACCTACTCCTGCATGTGCCAGGTAGGGCAGCTGACACCTCTTTATCATACCAGAGGATCATGGAATGGGTTGGGTTGGAAGGGGCCTTAAAAACCATCTCCTTCCAAACCCCCTTGCCCTGGGCAGGTCCAATAGCCCCATCCAACCTGGCCTTGGACACTTCCAGGGATGGGGCAGCCACAGCTTCTCTGGGCAATCAGGACCCCATATGGAAGAATTTCTTCCTAATATCCAATCTAAACCTGCCCTCTGTCAGTGTGAGGCCATTCCCCCTTGTCCTGGCACTGCAGGTCCCTGTAAATAGTCTCTCTCCATCTTTCTTGTAGCTCCTTCAGGCCCTGCAAGGCTACAATTAGGTCACCTCGAAGCCTTCTCTTCTCCAGGCTGAACAATCCCAGTTCTGCCAGCCTTTCCTCACAGCAGAGCTGCTCCAGCTCTCCCTGATCAGCTGGGGTTGCTTCCTCTGGACTCGCAGCTCCTTGTCCTCCCTGTGTTGGGACCCCAGAGCTGGAGGCAGCTCTGCAGGGGGGTCTCAGCTCAGCAGAGCAGAGGGGCAGAATCACCTGCCTCGACCTGCTGGTCACATCCTTGGCCTGTGTGGCAGAACTGCCTGGAAGTGCCAACCCTGAAAAGCCCCTACCAATACACAATTATTGTGCTCCCTCTCATCCTTTCTGTCCAGCCCCATGTGGGATGCTGAGCACAGGGAAGTCTAAAGGGGGCTTGAGGCAGTGCTGGGAAAATGAGTTCTGCCTCCCAGAGTGGCCTCTGTGAACTGCTGCTGAGGAAGCCACAAACCAACCCCTTGAAGCCCCTCTGGGCTCACTCAGGGGATCTGTTCGGTCTCCCCAAAACGGACACAGCTCCTGAGAGAGCTCTTTGCAAAGCCCATCCCTTTCCCAGCTGGGTCAGCCAGGGTTTCCCACTGCTGCCCTGGGTGAGCCAGGTGCTGGAAGCTCACAGGCAGGGACTTGTCCTCCTGGCCAGCAGAACCTGCCCAGCCCCACGGGGCTGCCTGGCAGGTCAGCGGCTGAATCACCCCTTTCCAGTTTCGTGCCTGCTGGAGCAAATCTGCAGCACAGGGACAGAGCTGGTCCAGCTTGTTTGAGCATCCCCACTCAGAAAATCCACCTTTTTTTTTGTTCTGTCAGGGAATGACACGCCCCTGAACCCCATTAGCCGAGTCACTGGGCAGGGTGTGTGGGATGGTGGTGTCCCTGGGGACCTTCAGGAAGGGCTGCATGTGAGACTCGGGGCATGGGGTGTTGCAAAGACGGCGATTGCAGGGTTCAAACACAGCCCTGGAGACCACAGAGCCCGGAGGACCAAGCTCAGCACCTCCATTATCTCACACCCAGACGAGCAGGTCGTTTACTGGGACACCTTGGAGGCTTCAGTGGTAACAGCCACAGCCGGAGACAGGAGGCTGGGATGAGGGTGCTGGAGGGAGGAGCTGGGCAGGCAGGAGTGATGGTGGTCCTCACGCTCTGCTAAGCGTTATTTTGGAGAATCCCTCCTAAAGGAGCTCCTTGTTCCCATGCCTTCAAGCTGGGAAAGGCACGGAAGCAGCAAACCACTGAATAGGACTGAGCATCACAGGACCCTCAGGCTCTGGTAAACACTGCAGCCCGAAAGCCAGGGCTGCCATTAGGACAGGAGTCTTTAAAAACCTCAAAGAATCCGTGCCTGATAAAATTTGGGAAATGCAAACCAGATTTGGGAGTAAAAGTTGGGGGGTGAGGAGGGATCTTTGCATCCGGCATCCCAGGGCAGACGTCATTAGCCAGGAGTGGAACACAGATGTCTGTGTGGCAGGGACAGGAGCTGGGGGCTGGCTGTGTGCCAGGAACAGAAGGAAGGAGAAGGAGAAGGAAAAAGGAAAAGGAAGCTGAAAAGGAGGAAAAGGAAACGGAGAAAAGTCAAGTGAAAAGAGAAAGGGAGAAGGAAAAGGAAGGGCCACAGACTCAATCTCAGTCAATCTGCTGCTGCTCCACTGCAGAAGCACCTCTCAGGACTCCACTTTGCACAGCTCCAGTCCTTGGCCCACTTTCAGTGGCTGCTGAGAGCGAAACTGGCTGTGGGTGGAATTTATTTTACCTGAACAGGGCAAGATGAGGCGACTCAGCTCTGGGCACCCTTAAAACAGACATCAGGTGGCACCAGCCCCTGGTTTCCAGGGGCCTTGGCTGGCCTGGCTGTGGCAGCTTGGCAAGCTCGGTGCTCCCACATCTGCAGTGTGAAAGGGCCTTGTTTCATCCCCACACCCCTGTCAGAGGGTGTCAGCTTTGGTGCATGAGGCAGCTGCCACCAGACCAGCAATCCCAGGAGCACAGAGCCCTCTGTACCTCTGGGCACCATCCAAGGGCTGTCCCTGTGCCTCAGGCAATTCCAGCATCTCCCAGTGTGGCCCAGCACCAGCCCTGATTTCTCTGCCCATTCCTTCTGGTGTTTCCAGGCTGGAGGCCTGCCTGCCTCACCATTATGGGAGTTGCCAAAGCCCAGCCACCAGGGAGATAAGGACCATCCACTCCACCTCCTCCTCAATCCTGAGCATCTCAAGAGAAGCCTGGAACTCCCTCAGGGCAGATGACAGCGTTAGTCATGTGTGGCAGAGAGCAGGGAAATTGGTCCTTCGCCTGGGAAGGGTTTGCAGGGAGGAGCTGATGGGAAATAATGGCTCTAGATCACCGTGTTTCACGGTGAGGAATGTGTGCTTAGCACGTTCACCAGAGCCCTGTCCTCCGGGAGGAGCTGCATCGCAGGTATCAGTTGTGAAAGCAATTAGCAGTCACTGCCCAGTGAATGAAATCCCTGAGCTCCCTCGGTCTCCAGAGTCCCTTCCCCTGGCTGATAACATTGTGCCAGGGCTGCCCTGCTGATGGCCTGTCCTTCACTGCCTGGACACACAAAGGGCAGCTGGGAAAAGGTGGGGAAGGCACTAATCCTAAATTAGGAGCAGGTGTGAATTGAAGTGTTCAGGTTTCTCCAGATAAGCTCTCATCTCCCAGAGACGCTCTTCAGGAAGGCAGAGGAGCTTCCAACAGCTCAGTCAACCCCTGGAAACACCTCCAGGCAAGGGAAAAGGTGCAGGTTCCCTGAAAGGTGCCCGTAGTCCTAACTCCATCTCCACAAAAAAGGCCAATTGCAACGTGTGAACTGCTAATTTGTGTTCTCAGTGGTGCAGCCCTGGAAGGAATTCCAGCTGAATAAAGTCCTTTCTGCTCTGATTAATTGTCCCCCCCGGTCATGAACAATAACAGAACAAAATAGGGATAATATTCGTGCTCGGAAAACGGGGCGGACTGTCACCCAAACGCTGCCCATTAACGAGTCCGACTCACCAAAGCTGATCCCGAATGCATAAAAGTCGTGGAGGAAGTCCTGGGAGGAAGGAATGTCCCCTATTAGCCAAGCTCCCAGTGTCTGGGGCATCACAATAGCCGAGCGATTCCTCGCTCCTCACTGCCTGCTGCTGCCCCGGGTTCAGTGAAATGTCAGCTCAGCATCGACAAACTACAAATTACCAGAGGGCGTGTAGCTCTTTCAGTCCCACTGAACCCTATCAACGGGGAAATAATCGTGTGTTCCCCCCGGCTGGCTGGGATGCAGGCACATTCCCGGTGGGATGGACCGGGAGCGCTGCCTCTCCTGCTCCAGCCGAGGGAGGAGAGAGCAGCCCCACGGCAGGACTTGCTTGGAGAGAGCAGGGAGCTTTCCCCCCTCCCCGGCAAACATCGGTGGGTATCTCCCAACCTTTCCAGGTCTTTTCCAACGTGGGGATGGGAGAGTCAGCCTGGAGAAGCCCATGGCCTGCCAAGTGGCAGCATCTCCAGTGCAAGCTCCAGTTCCCTGCCCAGCATCACGAGGGAGCAATTTCATGATGTGCTTCCCCCAAAAAAACTTTTGCCCCCTTGCTCCAGCAGCCCTGGAGCTGATCCAAGGCTCAGTCTCACGAGGACGTGGCTAGAAAGGGTTTGGTGTTCCTCGGTCCCCAGATGCTCTTCGGTTTAATTTCTCCAGAGCATTTCTTTCAGAAGCTGGCAAATACTGGGAAGTGGAATAATCAGGCAGTGATAGCTGTTTGCTGTCCTCGTGGGGGTGCTGGGAGAGCAAAGCCACTTGTGATGTTCCCGGGTCAAGCAGATGCTCACTGGGGCGGGTAACAGGGAGGCACGCTGGAAAGCTCAGCCAAAATCTTCAAGCATTCCTGCAGATGTGGAGTCCCTGAGGGACTGAAACGGTGCCTCTGGCTGGCCTGTGTGAGGACTCCAGGCAGCCAGAGCCCCTGAGCCCCGAGCTGGGTGATGAAAGTGCCCGATTCAGAGCACCCAGGCCAGTTCTCAGGGATAAGGGAGGCTCCAGGCAAGGAGCTGGTCTCATCAGGAAGGCAAAATATGCTGGCCAGGGTGTTGATACACTTCTCTTGCCATTGTCCCTGCAAAATGAGCTGTAGTGCTTCCCTGCTGCTGGTTTTAAACTAATTACAGTCCCTTTAAAGCGGGAAAATAAAAGGCGCTCCCTCCGTTTACTGGGAAGCCTGGCAGCATTTTACAGTTGCTGAGCTCTTAACCACAAACTCCCATTTCTGCCGCCCCTTCCTCAAACCTCCTGCAGGCTCTGACCTCCATGGCAGGGGAAATACTCCCAGCAGTTGGGAAGGGATGCAAAGACTGGGCTTTATTTTTAAAGGCTGGTTTTCCAGCACATAACCTTTCATCCCCTGTTCCTGAGCCAGCCCCTCTCCTTACCCTCACTCATTGTTCTGAGCTGGCTGTTTGTTTTCAAGAGATGCATTTTTAACCAATTGTTAGTAATTTTTTCCCCATTCACACCCCAAAATTGCTGAGCTGTCTCTTTGCTGCTCTGGACTGCGTCTCACCTGATCCGTTCTGGATCCTCTGGCTCGCTTGGGGCATGCAAAGGGATGATGTGGGTGGCCATGGGTGTGTGATGCTGTGACATCACCCACAGGTGCAGGGCTGAGATGTGCCAGCCCCAGGCAAGGGGCACAGATGTCCCTGTGTCCTCCCAAGCCCTGCAGGGGAAGAGGCACCTGAAAGTTGGGAGCCAGTCCTGACCTTGCAGGTGATACCTGGCACGGGCAGGATCAGGCTGGACATGACACAAGTGGTTTTCCCAGCCACTCCTGCTTCCAGGTCAATATGGCAACACATCCCTCACTGTGTTTATGTTGTCTACCCAATTTTCTCCCTGTTCCAGCCCTGACACAGCTACAGCCACCCTGCAGACCTTGGACAAGAGAGCAGTCACTGCCATGACACTTGAGCAAAGGGAGAAGGGCTTTTCCCATATTTTCCCACTCTTCCCTCTGCTCTGACCCTTGGAGCCAACTGGTTTGAGTTCATGGTCACTCCCAACGTTGTATTAATGCTTTTCCCACAAACCACTATGGCAAGTCTCTGGAGACCCAAACCCTCGGCAAGAAGGAGAAACCATCAACAGCGTTTGGAAGCTACAGAGAGTGGGAATGGGAAGGCTTTGTGGGGATGCTGGGGAGCTCTGGTCCTCCAGGGCATCTGCCACGCACAGAGGGCTCTGCCGCAGCATTCCCATGAGAACGAATTTCGGCGCTGAAACGCCTCAGCCTCCCCTCCCTGCCGCCCTCTCCCCTCCTTAATTGGTTTGCGAATGTTAAATGCTTTGGCTCCGCGTTTCAAACCGCTGTCTGGCTCCCGTAGATCCCGCCTAACCCTCGGAGTTCCCCGGGGCTCCCGGCCCCTCCGGCTCCCCCTCTTTGCCATAGCAGCCATCCCCCGCGGGCAGGACCATTGTGTCCTCCTCCCCCGAGCCGCAGCACCTGGAGACCTTCTTGTAAAAACTTCATTTGCTGGGGGGAAAGCTTTGATTAAAACAGCCTGGCGGGAGGCTCCCCCCGGGCTCTCCCGAGCCAATATTGGTTTTGGAACAGATGGGGGTGACGACAGGCCGGGGGGAAGCAGAGCAGCCAGCGCCGCAGCGCCGGCGGTGCCAGCGCCGGAGCGGGGATGCTGTGCCTGGATGCCTCTGTCCCAGAGCCCGGGGAGTGGCAGGAGGCCCCTTAGCAGCGCTGCCGAGATCAAAGTGGGGCAGCCACGGAGAGGTGGAGCAGCCCTTGGTGTGCTGGAAACCTCCGGGAACAAAAGCATCAAAGTAAATCAAATGAAACTAATTGAAAGTGCTTTAACATTAAATAATGAGGGGAGAGGCTTTCATGAAACGCCAGCTTCTTCCCGTCAAAAAAAAAAAAAAAAAAAAAAAAATCCAGGGACATGCTTCCAAGAAAACCGAAGCGACAAGCCCCAACAACAACAACAACAAAACCCCAAACCCAAACATCTCGCACAAAAGGGCAGGATAATTCCGGCTGGGTGGCTGCGCGGTCCCTCCCAAGGCAGGGAGCGGCTCCGGGGCGCAGGGAGGCTGCAGGCAGCCAGGACATCCCAGCACGTGGCTTGTTTTCCCAGGCTGCTGCAGTCCCTGGGATGGGGGTGGAGGGGAGGAAGCACCTTCTGCTCACTCCGGGCACTTTGCAGGAGGCAGAAGGATGCGTGGGGCTCGGGTGCCCAGGTATGGGATGCTCCAGGAGCACCGGTGAGCCTTGCTGGAAGGCAGCACAACTCCATGCTCCTCCTGCCTGGAGCCATGGCTGAGCCTCAGCCCTGCAGGGCACGGGCCTCTCTGGCTTCTTTTTGCAACACAAAACCCTGAGAGGTCTGAGAATTGCTGGGACTGAAGGTCCAACCTGGACTCCAGAGGTTCCCAGGACAACCACACCATGACTTGCTGTTGCTGGAAAGGAAAGGGAGAACTTTCAAGGCCAGGTTGGACAGGGTCTGGAGCAACCTGGGCTAGTGGAAGGTGTCCCTGCCCATGGCAGGGGGTTGGAATGGGATGAACTTTAAGATCCCTTCCATCCCAAACCATTCCATGATTCTGCAGTTCCATGACTTGGCACAGCCACTCTGTGCTGACAGCGAGCAGAGGGCTCTGAGGAAGGGCTGTGCTCACGGCTCTCCTCCTCCTCCTCCTCCAGCTCACTGTCTCCAGCAGCAGCAAGGATGGACACTAAGAGCAGTTTCTCATCCTTCTGGCTTGGGATTTGCACGTTTGTAGTCACAAAGGCAAAAGGGAGAGTTGGTTTTCCCTCCTCTGCTCCCTGAGAGCGGGATGTGAGCTGGATCTACACCAACAAGGCTCCCTCTCCCCTCCCTGATCTCTTGGCTGCTGAGCTCCCTGCAAAGCACCTCCTTTCCCCTTCTGAGAGCCCCGGGAAGCTGAAAGAGAAAGAAGCAGCAGAGATGGACCAGCTCGACCCCTCCGAAATGTCCTTGTGAGCCGCTGGCGAAACGGGATTGTGGCCATGATGAAAGAAACCCACATGAAGACAATTAGACTAAATTATGTCCAGTCACAGAAGACAAGTTAGCAGGGAAATGGGAGGCAGCCCGACTCCAGCCAGGCTCAATGTCTGGCTTGCCCCATCGCTGCCACTCATACATCACCGATCAAGGGAAGCCCCTGCAGGTTGTTTTAAACCAGGGCCAGCAGGAGGTTGGGCTAATGAGTAAAATCTGAACATTCCTCAAATTTCCCATCCATCCCGAGTGAGGGGAGGGGGGTGGGGACAAAGTGCTTCTCTCTGGAGAGAGGCTGATCCCAACAGAGGGACAAAACGCTTGTGCTGAGACCAGGCCGGGGAGCTGCTAATCCCAGGGCTGATCCCTGCCAAGCCATGGGGTGGTAAAGATCTCCTCAAGGCGAGGACACAAACCCCCTCCCCTTTCCCTCCCTCCCTAGGTGGAGTCCAGTCTTCCCTCAGCTCTGAAATCAAACTGAGGGGTGGTTGGGATATGCCCGTGGTGGGAGCAGGATGCTCCATGCCAGCTGATTTATCCTTGGAGCATCCTCTCCCAGCTCCAGGGCTCTGCAGAGCAATAAGAGGGCCGGGAAGACAGTCCTGGTCCCCGTTATCCCATTATCTCCCTGAAGACTCACTCAAGGAAGAGGCTGCTCAACACCCAGCCTCATCCATAGCAAAGCCAATAAAGAAACCTCGCCCACCTATTCAGAGCTCTCTGAAGGGGGCTGTGGAGGAGGGGAAAGGTAATTAAAAGACATCAAAGAGGTGGCAGGAACTAAAAAAAAAAGGGCATTTTAAAGAGGAAAGAAGAGGGAGAACAATCAGTGCTGGTCAATCCAGTCACAGTGTTCCAGAGAGCTGCTGCAAAGCACAGGCTTTGCAAAGGACACACCAGGCTTTGCAGCAGCTTTTTGGGATTCTGGGGTTGTGGGGTTTGTGTGACAGCTTTAAAAGGATCCCAGAAAACGTGTCCCCTGAGGCTTCTGACTCTGGACGGTCACTGGGAGAGCCGAGGCAGGTTTTTAAAGTTTGCCTTGGCTTTTGCAGCTCCCTTCCTTCATCATCCCTGCACAGTGGTGCTGGCAGGGCCTGCGAGGCAGGTGAAGGTGACTTTTGGCTTCCTAAGGGTGAGAGGATGGCCAACCTCTGCCAAATGAAGCAGGGTAGGGATGTGTGGTAACAACTGGACCAAGAGAAAGGGGAAAAGAGCCATCCTGAGGTTGCCAAAGGGAGAGAAGAGACACGGGAGAGTGTGGGAAGAGAAGGTCTAAAGGCTGTCCTTATCCTTCTGATAATCTGGCTGGATTTCTGTTTCATGTGGGGCCAATTCCAGCAAAGCTGCCTTCTTGCTGACAAATTCCCGCCCCAGGTTCCCAAGCACTTTGCTCTGCTGCCTGCCCCCAGCCTCTCCTCACCCACATGCCACTGGAAGAATCCGGGAGGCAATCTCCTGCAGGCTTCTTGCAGCTCATCACCTGATAGCAGGAGCCTCTTGAACCAGGGGTGCTGGGAGCACAGAAGTCTTTATTCCACAGGCAGTGGCACGAAGCTTCAGAGGGTGAAATCTCATGTCTGGATGCAAAGCCCTCCGGGGCTGTGTTCGTGTATCGGGTCAAACCGGCTGGTTATGCTTGTCCTTCTGGCTTGAAATACATGATTTTTTTTTTTTTTAAAAGGCAAGTAAAAGACAGGAAAATATAAGACTTTATCCACAACAAGTTTCCACCCTTTTTCCTCCCTAATTAAATCAGCACATGGCCCCCACCCTGAAGCCTCACCGCCTCCCCTTACCCGGCTCCTTGCCCTCCACCACTCTTCCTCCCTCGGCTGCTCTTCTGTGTCCGTGTCTCCATCGCTCTCTCTCCCTGGGATTTTAATTACATTCATCTATTTCCACTCACTAGGTCTGTCACTTTCCAGCAGGACTGCTGTAATTATATTGTGGGAAGCATCGTTCACTTTGCCGGAGCCTGAGCGGATTAAGGATCCTCCGCGCCTTTTCCCACCCCTCTCTGCCAGGTACCTGCACAAAGATGACAGATGGTCAGGGGCCATTTATTTCCCCTAATGAGCTGGTACAAAAGGAGATGGCTCCCCGAACACATGTATATTTTCAGTTAGCTTAAAAAATGCCCCAGACTCCCAGGGCTTTGCCTGTGAAAGATGGGAAAGGTCTGAAGGATGGAAACAGGGGGTTTTCAGGAGGAGCCCAGCCCTGGGTTCAAGGGAGCTGGGACTGTGGGAATGTGTGATCTGCTCGGCTCCAGGGTTACTCCAGCTCAGTTTCAAGAGCTCTCCAGGCTCAGCTCCACGTGGGATGAGCTCCAGTTCACTTTTCCTTTCCCAAGGAACATCAGACAAGGGTCGTGCTCAAGGCTGGTCCAGCAAAGTCTAACACAAACATGAAACTCAGGCCAGAGCGAGCTTTTGGTGGGCATCAGAGGATGTCAAAGGATGAAGAAGATAATTCCAAGCATAAGCATATGCAGAGATTACAGCATGAAAAGAGAGCATGGTGCCCGTAGCCTGAGCTGATATAAAGCACCGGAGCTTTGAAGGATCTGCACAGATTTGTGCCAGCTGAAAGCTTAGCCTCGAAAGTGGATTTGGTTTAACCCTCTGCAAGCATGCTGGGAGGCACTGGAGAGAAACTGGGCTCTGCATCCTCCCAGTTTGCTGGCTTGACCGTAACCCATCTGGTTGAAACACACATTTCCATACAGAGGCTGGACCTGTCAGTGCTGGGGATGGAGAGTGTCCAAACCCACACGTGCTGGTTGTCCAGTTTCACCTCCCACTGCCCATACAGCACCCAGTGCCCCCTGGCACTACCCTTCCCATCTGGGCTCTGAGGTTAAATCCAAAAAGTTGTCCTTCTTTTTGCAATTCCAAGGAAAAAGAAGCTTGATCCTCCCCTTGCTTTGCTGTGCAGACAGCGAGGATTTGCCTGGGATCTCCTTTTCCCAGGCTGCCTGTGGGAAAGGAGGGAAAGCCACGGAGGGAAACCTCCCTAATTCCCTTCCACATGGCCACCACCTAACCCTGCTTTCAAGGATTATGCTGGATGGGGCATTGCTTCCCCTGGCTATTTCCCAGGGGATGGAAAATACATGAACCCAGAGTTTAAATTAAACCCTATCCTTGGCAAAGCACTTGCAGGGCTGGACACGTCTCTCCCAAGTGTCTCCAAGTACCCTGAGCTCTGCTTAAGCTCTCAAGGTGGAAGTGCAGCCAAGACCTCCACTTGCCTCTTCAAGCTTTCCCCATTTTTAACTGGGCATATCACACGGGTCCCCAGTGAAGGCAGGCACCAGGTTCTGGAGGCTGAGCTCCACATGGAGCCTTTTTCCTGGCACAAGAATTCCCTTTGTGCCCACAGCCCTTTGATCCTGGTCTTGGAGAGCTTGGGTGCAGAAGCAAAGGCTGTTTCCAAGACATTTGCTCCCCGTTTGTCTCCTCTGTGGATCAGCAAAACAGGCGCCTGAAGCCCCAAGCCCGAACCCTGCTTGTGAGATAACTCCCATTTGCTAATTCCATATATTTTCCAGAGGCAGCACCTGAAAAATAGGCACAACCCAGTGCTCTGAAGTGAACGCCGTGGGCTGCTGGAGGGCCCCTGGGCTGCCAGAAAACGCTGTCTGAGAGATGAAATGTGCTGGTAAAAACCAAGGGTCTTGACCCGTGGCGGTAATTAAAGATCCCACAGCAGTTTTTGCAAGAGTAAGGGAACTAGCCCTGCTGTCCTGGCCAAAATCCAGCTTGGGTAATTATATTCACCCCCTCGACCCCACTGGGCTGGGTCGGTGGCAGCTGTGACATGACATAGTGTGTGCTGGGGCTTCAGAGCCCAGCGGGGGCCCGGCCGGCCACGACTGGGGGGACCTGGGAGCAAGATAAAAGGTGAGCTGAGGGTATTCAGCGCCTAACCCCGCTGCTAGCTCATTAAAAGACAACATTTGCAGGTCCCCTTTAAACTGTTTATCCATTATTGAAAATACCATATGTTACATGTCCACGAAGATCAGCTTTCAGCCGCAAGATAAGCTGTGTCCATTTATTGTTCTTCCCTCTCTCCCTCCCTCCCTCTGGGCTTTTAATTACATCCATCACCTCCCACCCCTCTGGTGGAGCTGGCTTCCATGTCTCACCAGCCCCAGCGAGGGAACAAGGCCCATTTTTTTTCCCCCCCCACCCCCTTGGAAGGGAGCAATTGTTTCGCTTCCCTCACACAAGTCTTGGAGCGAGAGACATTTAGCAGCCGCTGCGAAACTTCAGCCAGGATTGGAATTTATTTTAAGACGCCGGCCTTTAAATTTTTCATTAAAACCTTCTCCCCCTGCCACGCAGCAGCTCCTGCAGGGACCCAGGGAACGTGGTGGTTTATATGCCTGGCACGTTGGGAGAGGATGGAGGGTTTCACACCACCCCTGGGCAAAAGGCTTCCCAGAGCAGCACATGCCTCTGGTGAGGCCGCACAGCCACCGCAAACCCCTCCAGCCTGGCTTGAATTTTCAAATGCCACCCACTTCCACGGAGTTAAACACACTGCCTGTCACAGGAACAGCCCCTCTGAGCTCCCTTTTTCCGTGGGCTGCGTGTGGTGTGGCTTCTCACCCACCCCGGGGTGCTGGGAGATCACAGCAGGTGCTGGGAGCACTGCTGGCTCCAGGGATTGCTCGAAGCATCCTATAATAAGACCTGGGGTTTTGTTGCTTGTAACTCTGCCAGACCTCAGGTGCCTGAGCTGAAATTTTCCGTGCTAGGCGTCTCCTTTTGCCGGGAAAGGAGGTGCCTGCAGCAAACTCGGAGGGGATGGAACTGCCTGGAGGAGATCTTCCTTCTTCTCCCCATGTGCTCCTGTTGGATTTACCTTCCAGCTCCCACTGTGTGTGAGCCAGGGGCTTGGCAAACATCAGCCAAGCCTGTGCACAAGACGAGCTGGGGGCTCTCACAGATCCATGGCTCGTGATCGTGGTGTTAAAGACACCGTCACGCTCCACGGTGCTGGGATGGGGCTGCCAGCACAAACTGGAGCAGCACTTCTAAAATGTCATGTGCCTGAGTTTGCAGCCTTACCCAAGTTCTCTCTTTCTCACATGCAATCATTTTCCAGTGTCAGCTCTTTTGGATCACTGGCTGATCTTTTATATTTTCCTGAATAAGACCTGAGAAAGCGCCGAGAGGGAGTGCAGTAACTCCTGACTGAGCTTGGCAAACCGAAGGGAAAAGCCTGACCAACCCTCTATTAGGAGTCTTCTGGCCCAAGTTTGGCTGCTGTCAGACCGGTGATTTCCCTGCAGAGGGATTACAAACCCAGGAAAGCCACAGGAGGAGAACTGCTCCTCTGGCAGAGTCGCTCGTGGGTGGGACCACCCCTGCACGGTGCAGCCCAGCATCCCACCTCTGCAAAATTCCTCTGGATTCCACATATCCAGGTCCCAACTAATGCAGCCAGATCACACTAACAGGGTTTAACCCCTTTGCAGACTAAAGGTTCCCCGCAAAAACCCTCAGGGCTCCCCGTGCCCTTCCACGCGGAACACCCCGTTCCACCCGTCCCAGCCCCACGCGCCAGCCCCGAGCTCTCTGCCAGGTTTTTTGCAGGGCAGCAGGTTGAGCTCCAGGCTGCCAGCCCATTTAACGTGCAGCAGCGAGGTGTATCATTAATTTATTAATTATTCATGGGGTGCCAGACGGGCAGGCAGAGATCAGACAGGAATTGCTGGCTCCCAGCGCGCTCCCGGACTCTCCTTATGGCTAGACTTGCTCTTCAGTCCTGGGCACGTTGTCACTGGCCACCTGCTTGTGATGGGACAATCTTTGTTAAGTTCCCAATTAGCATATAATAAGGTAGGAACAAGCCAGACAGGCCCCAATTCCCCTTTCTTTCCTTTTTTTTTCTTCCTAAACAAAAGGTTTCCTGTTGTTAAAACTCGGGGTGGGAGGGGTGAGAATAAGGGTTTGGATTAGTGGTGGGGGTGAGACCTGCTGGATGTCTGAAGCCCAAGACCACAGCCCACAGAGCCTCTGGGTTGACCAGCCAGCTCTCCTGCAGCCACCAGGACCCAGAATGAGTTTCTACCCACAAACAAGTCAGCAGGAAAAATTTCTTCACAGAAATCTTGGTCAGGCATTGGAACGGGCTGTTCAGGGCTCTGGTGGAATCCCCATCCCTGGAAGTGCTGAGAAACCGTGTGGATGTGGCACCTGGGGACGTGGTTTAGGGGTGCACAATGGGCTGGGTTAATGCCACCACTCCACTGGCAGTTTCTGGGGGTCTCAGGGATTAAACTGTGCTGGGATTTTGGCTACTTGTCTCTCCATGTGTCCATTTTCCTTCCTCCCGCGCCTCCCACACTGTTCCCCAGAGCACCCAGCCACGTCAAGTCAGGCTTAAGAACGATTCCTTTGAGTTCTGCTTCCTTCAAAATCCAAATCCTGGGCTCAATCCTTCTCCCTTTATTTCCAAACAGGTTTCACTCCAGGCACAACCCCTTTAGTAAGAGGAAACTGGAACAAAAGTCAGTGTTTTTCGTGTCTGAAGGAGGTCTGGAGTGTTCAGGTTCAAACCACAGGGAGACAAAGATACATGAGAAACGTCTGCAGAGACAACACTCTCTGTGTGATGCTTAGAGGAGCAAATCCTAAGCCCAGGAGCTAGGGAGGGACTGTGGCTGTCACTGGTCTGCAGGCAGGCAGTGGGAGGTGTGCCAGGCTGGGTGTCCTGCCTCTCCCACCAGATGAAGACAACTCTTTCTTTTTTTTGCCATTCAATTGAATTTTTTAATATAAAGCTGATACCATGAAAAATGACGGTCTCCTCCCCAGAAGACAATGGGGTGTTTTTCAGGGAGTTGTTTTGCTCACTGTGTGCCTCGTGGGATCTTCTTTGCTTATTTCTGACCGGGGGCAAGTTTTTTTATCAAAGACGCGAAATGACTCTTAAGTCGCGGTGACAATGGGGGGGGGGGGGGAAGTCACAACGTTAATCTTCTCTGTGCAACTCTAAAGAAGTGGAAACTTCCAGTGAATGCCATGAAATCCCCTCCACAATGAAGTTGTTCAGACATGCCAATCACAAGGTCACAACAGCTACGGAAGTGGAAATTCTTCCTGGAAGGAAAAGGTCCGGCCTTGTGCCGATAGGAGGGTCTCCAGATGTTGAAACATGGTGCCTACATGGGGGTTTTTTTACAAGCATAAGTGCCAACACGTGCCTGTAGAGAAATGGGGAATGAAAGCTCATGGAATCCTAGAATGCTTTGGGTTGGAAGAGACCTTAGAGCTCTTAGAAGGGACACCTTCCACTGAACCGTGTTGTTCCAGAGCTCAGCAGCGTCACCGAACACCCCTCGGAGGCAGCGAGGAGCCTTCCACCCTAAAATAAGGATGAGAGGACACAGCCTCAGGCTGCTCTGAGGGAGGTTCAGGCTGGACATCAGAAGGAATTTCTTCACAGGAAGGTTGTTAAACACTGGAAGGGGCTGCCCAGGGTGCTGGTGGACTCCCCACCCCTGGAGACGTCCAGGGAAGGGCTGGACGTGGCACTCAGTGCTCCGGGCTGGGGGACAAGGTGGGGATGGAGCACAGGGTGAACTCGGTGGTCTTGGAGGTCTTTTCCAACCTCAGTGATTCTGTGACCTGGAATCAGGAGTTCTGGTGCGGGAAGGTCCCAAACCGATCTTTTCTGGGCGCCTGACAAAGGAAAAGCGAGGTGAACACTCAGAGCTGTAAAAAACCAACCAAGAAGGTGTTGCTTTGTTTCCTGTGATTCTTCCGAGCTCCTTGTGGGGTTGCTTGAGGGGAAGGGTGGGCTGGGTGAAGGACAGACACCAAAGTGTGTCCTAGCACCTGGGGGAACTCTCCAGAGGAAAACGGCTTATTTCATTAGCCTTGTAAACAAGACGGACTTTTTCCAAATATTTATTTTAGGAACCAAATTAAATGTTCCAGCTCTTTGGGAATCCAATTCCCTCTTTCTGCAGGTCCTAGTCAGGGTTCCCAATGCATCAGTGCACGGCTTTAAAAGCATTTCTCCCCTCTTTTGGATTAGTGACCCATTCTAACAGGTCTTCATTGACGGGGAGTGTGGGTCTCTCAAAGAGTCCATTGGATACAGCTTACAAAAGAGTTTAGCCGGAGATGAAGAGTTTACAAAAAGTTTGTAGGAAACCGTGGAGTCCTTTTAAAAGAGAATAAACTGCCACTGCTGTGTCTGGGTTGAGTTAATCTGATTAGGCCAAGCTCATCAACAGGCCCACTGAAAAGAATGAGGCGGGAGGGAAAGCAAGCTGTGGACGGGGCCAAGGGAAGGAAAAAAAAACGAGGGACCTTTTTACCAGAGAAGTCAAACAAAACCTATTGTTGCAGAGCATGCTTGCCTACAGATGGCAAAATGACAAATCTTTTCAAAGGCAAAGCAAATATAATTGATGGCTTTTTCTTTTTTTTTTTTTCCCCCCCTTTTCCTCCTTTTCCCCAGGTATGGGAACAGACACTTAATAAGATTAAGGGAAAGCAAAAGGAAAGGGGCTGTGAAACACTGTGGATGTTGGTGTTTTGGATGGCAGAGGATGATGGAGTTTACCTATTCTGCATGAAAAAAATTGAGGAAAAAAGGGGGTTTTCATGTGTTGTCTATGCTCCTAAGTCCCTTAGGAAAGGTGAATGCATCATTCCCCTACCCCCAGTAAATGATGCACTCTTCCAAACTCTGGGAGTGGACCAGCAGGACCTCAGCTAGGAGAGGAGAGGCTCAATCCCTTGGGAAGCTGTGCCATCCCTCCTGCCCTGGCTCCTGCCATGTCACCTCCTGGGCAGGAGAGGGGCTGTGCAGGGTCAGGCGCCCCAGGCACAGAAAGTGGGTGATGCCATCATTGCACCACCTCATTTCGAGCCCTTCATTGAGGGCAAATTAAACAGCCTAATTCAGAGTCCTGCCGGAAAGTCACCACCACCACCACCACCACCCTCCCAGGAGATATTTTAGGCTCTATATTTAGAGCAGCTCCAAGTTGTGCTCGGGTTTAACACAGGCAGCAACTCAGCCAATATAATTAAGAACAGTATCAGTGGAAGGCATGTAAGGAGATTTTCTCCCCAAGGCCACCTAATACAGATGTAATTGACTCTATTTTCTGCTTTCTGCACATGGATTGCAGCAACTCCAGCCCCTATTATCTATCAACAAATGAACAGGACCCAGTGAAAGGGACCTCTTCAACCAGGACTGGGGTGAGAGAATGGAGCACTGGGCTGTGTTAAATCTGGACACAACGCCGCTTCGTTCCCTCGCTTTTTATCCCCGCCGCCTTTTCAAGATGTTTTCCAGTGCAGGGTAAGTCAGCAAATATGTGTTTGGGCAAAGTGTTGGCACTTGCTAAAGAAGAGAACATCTGTTTCAATCAGCTGGTCTATTCTGTGGCGGCGGCTCAACGGAGGCTTCTCAGCACGGAGAGACAAAACCGGGGCGATGTCTTCAGAAAGGGGTTTTTGTCTACGCCGTTGCAATTTTCTTTCGCTCCCATTTCCAAGGGCGGGGAAGGAGGAAGGGAGGGGAGAAAAGAAATTAAACCCCATTTGCTTCCTAGTTAAAAAAAAAAAAAAAAAAAAAAAAGAGCCTCGTGGAAGAAGAAGAAAAAAAAAAAATCTCCATTTCTTAACGTTGCAAAAATTCCTGCGGCGTTCCCGCAGCCAGTTTCGCAGCCTCCCCGAGAAAGGATGTCCTTAGCAGCAGTTGGGAGAGATGAATAAGAGTTTATTAGTGCAGACAGTAATTTTCTTAGAAATGTCTTTGCCTTCAGCTGAAAGGAGGCCCGAGAGCTCCTGGGTGTGCTCTCACTGCACAGCTCCGTGCGCGACCTGACGGTGCCGCCCCAGCGGGCAGCGCGTGCCGGACGTAGGGAACGTGCCCCGTCTGGAAGTGGCTGGAACTCAGACAGCGTGAAACCAAGCACATGGAGGAATGAGGGAAGCCTTCTGCACGCCTCGAGGCGTGGCTGTGGAGTCATGGAATCGTGGAATTGTTAAAGCTGGAAAAGGCCGTAAAGATCAGGTCCAAGTGTCAAGCACCACCACCCTGTTTGTCACTAAAACACGTCCTCGAGTGCCACATCCACATGTTTTTTTTGACACTTCCAGGGTTTGTGATTCCACCACTGCCCTATGCAGACTGTTCCAATGCTTGACAACCCTTTTCATGAACTTTTTTTTAACAATATCCAATTGAAATGGAAGATGGAAGAGACTTTGCCTTGTGAGACGTGACCTCAACTCCAGAGCTTTGCGAAGGCACCTGGACACAGACTCTGTGGGTAACAGGGAGTTGGCTGTGCTGAAGCCTGAGCCAGTGGTTTCTCCTTCTTTGGTGCTGTCAGAAGTGATTGCAACTGGCTTTGGAGGGATGGGGAGGAGCAGAGCACAGCAGAGCACAGCGGAGATGGGCCGGGGGTCGGATGGAGTCACAACGCACAAAAGCTGCTCCGTGTTTCCCCCAACTCCTTTCTGGCCCTGGGCTTGTTTTGGGGGATTTTGCCAGTCATATGACCCCGATAATTAATTTCATCTGATTAGAGCTGTAAGCTCCAGAGGGACAAAAGAGGCTGAGGGAGGTTTCAAAAGGATGCTTGGGGCAGAAGGGCTGTACTGTAATTTGTTACACATTATCGTCTGCTAAAGAACCTCCTCGCAATCTGCCAGGGCCTTAATGTCTTAATTTCTCCTTCAGCATTCCCTTTGACACACTATCCAAAGTGATGTATGGCGGGGGGGCGAGGAGGAGGGGGGGGGGATGATTGCATGGGATCAAGCCGAGGGAAATCCAGGAGGGATTACAGCCCAATCCCTGGGCAAACAGGCACTGGAGTGGCTGAACAGCCACAGCTGTCTGCCCAACAATACCCAGAACAAACAGCGCCGGGGGAACAAGGCACGGCCAGGGGCACAGGCAGCCAGCCCCGGGAAAGGAGACAAAACCCCCATTCAGCCCCCTGGGACCCCGGGGCCTTTTATGAGCCTTTTCACCCCAGCTGCAAAGCTTTTGAGCCGGGCTTCCAAATTTTTAGAAGCCCGGCTGTAATAAAATTGGGTTTAGGGATCAAAGAGAGCTGGGGATCCAGTGAGTATCTGGGCTCGGCAAGGACAAGTGGGGACTGCCACCAGCAGTTTGTCCTCTTCTGTTCCTCCTCATCTAATCAAACACCAATATTAGGGTTAATAACCTGTCTCACGTTGCTGGTCTTCAGACAGAAAGAGCCTTTAAGCTGTTTTTATTTAAAAACACAACATGTATGAACATGATGGGTTGTTTTTTTTTTTAAGGGATCAAGATTAAATATATAGGCCATGCCCAGAGAGGAATCACAGGGACTTTTCACATAAGCCTTAAGAAGGAAAATCCCAGGTCTCCATCCAGAGACAGTTTAAAGGCTTTCACTTTCCCAGCACAGATTCAGGACAGGTTGATGGTGGCACAAGCAGTTAAACCCAAATTATCCCAAGCCAGGGTAGTACTAACCACAAGTGAGTCATTGCATGAGAGTAGGGAGGGAACCCAAGCGAATAAATGCAATTCCAGTTGCAATGGAATAAATGCAAGTGAATAAATGCACAGGAATAAATGCAAGCAAGTAGATGCAACTCCAGCTGTAATTCCAGCTGAATTCACCAATTGTGCCCCTTTTTTTCCTTTACTATCTCCTACAGACCTTGCTGGTGAACTACACTGATGATTAAATACGAGGTGAAATAGATGCACATGAGCTGTGATGGAGAAAAGCTGCTTACAAGGAGAAAAGCCTTTGTGAGGAAGAGCCTCCCACCCTCTGCTCAGCACCACCCTCCACCCTGATTTCCCAGCACCCCACACTTCTCTGACACCCTGCAGGAAGCCAAAATTCCCGGGGCCTTGGCATCCTCTGGCCAAGATGGACCTTGAGATTTGGACTGGATGATCCAGAATCATGGGCTCAGGTGGGAATGAGGCTCGGAGTGAAGCAACACAATTATCTCCAAAACCCCAGTCTGGGGGCGAAACAGAATTCTGGCTTAATCTGAACTTACTTAAGGAAATGAGAGTCTTTCCACGGATTTCTCTGAGGTTTGAAACCTGAAGACATGTGAAACTGGAGGAGAAGGGCTGGGTGTTATGTCAGAGGTTTAGAATGACAAAAATTCTCCCAAGTTATCACATGGAATTCTCTCTGGAGAGGAGCACAGTCAGTAATCACTGCTCCCAGCCTGGGAATTGCATCATTTGATGTAGATTCTGTTGAAAAACTTGCTTGATTAATTTTATTTTTTTTCACTGTAATTATGTAATTAATGCATTCAGAATTAACTGTCAAAGGAGGGACATTATTTTTTGTTATTAGTTATTTCCTCGCAGTGCTTTTACAATCCCCCTTATTTTAAGGGAGCTTGCATAAAGGGCTGTTGTTCTGCATTTTATTGGTCTCATAAGGAAACAGATCCCTGAACCTTCCCAATGACACTTACAAAGCCAACATTTATTATTCCCCAGCGAGGCAACCTGCCCTTTCTGCAGAGGAATGGGCTCCACTGGTGGTGCTCACCCAGAAAAACAACACACCTCCCACAAACCGAAAATCATCATTCAGCCAGGAATTGCTGTTTCTGTGGTCACGTGTGCTTCTAGTGTGAGAGAGGGAAAGGAGCCTGAAATAAATGTATTCTCCTGGAGCCTTTGATGTCTGCGGGAAGATGATGCTGCTTCCTACAGTACGTCTGCCTGGCGTGCATTTGGCAGCCTGGATGTGGCAAACCACCTGAAATTGCACCGGAGATGAAAGGCCCGGGAGCTGAGCAGTGAGGAGAAGGGAAATATCTCCAAGTGGGTTTATTTCCTTTTTCATCCATCTTTTTTTTTTTTTTCCATCTATCTTTTTTTTTTCTGTCTTTTGTCCTTCCTTCCTTCCTCCTTCCCTCCCTCCTTTCCACCCTTCCTTCCTCTCTTTCTTCCTTCCTCCTTTCCTCCCTCCCTCGTTTCCACCCTTTCTCCCTCCCTTCTCCTCCCTTCTCTTTGGCCCTTTGGGCTCTTCCAGCCGCCTGGAATTCCCCCTGTCCCAGGCTGAGGCCACCAAACTCGCTGCACTTGTGCTTTCAGACCAGGAAAGGCTTTTCCAAAGGCCCTGGAGCGTTCAGCAGGGACACAAGCTGCCACCACTCAGGTGTGGGACCGTCTCCACATCCCAGCAGTGCCAGGGAATGCCCAAATTACTGCAGGAGCAGTGAAGGCGAACGGAGAATGATTCATTGGGGCAAATTAAAAGCAAAGCAGGAGCCAAGCCAACAATAGGGATTAAATGCAGTGTGTGGTTACATTCTCCTCCAAAAGAATTCCCACAAACTAAGCCGTGTTGCCCTTGGTTTTCACAGGGAGAATCAAACCTGATTTCATATGAGTTTTCAAAAATTTTATCACATGACCTTTTTATCCTTCAGAGTGGGTAAGAAAAGGGGGGGGAAATAAAAGACATAATGCTTTTCCAGTCAAGAAATCACCCCGAATTTCAGCTGTTGGCCTATGGCAGGCTAATTCCCAATTTATGATTATTAAAAGATTAAAGCCTGCAGCACCGAGGTTTAACACATATGCTGCATTCCCTGAAAAGGGCTTTAAAAAGGCAGGTCGTGAAATTAGCCAAGAGCTCGGGGGAGGGGGGGGGGGGGAGGGGGGGC
>JAWWES010000055.1:5636553-5659315 GCA_035583135.1 Lophotriccus pileatus
CCCCGCGGCCGCCGCCGCCGCCGCCGCTATAAAACGGGGGGCGCGGGGCGGGCGCCGCGCACGGAACCGGCCCCGCGCCCGCCGCACGCGCCCGGCCCGCGACCCGCACCCGCCGCCACCACCGCCACTCACCCGCCGCCACCGAGCCCCCCTCGAGCCATGCCCGCCGACACGGGCATGGAGAAACCCACCGCCTCGCCCATCGCGGGCGCGCCCGCCAGCGCCAGCCACACGCCGGACAAGCCGCGGAGCGCCAGCGAGCACCGGAAGGTAAATGGAGGAGGAGGAGGAGGAGGGTGCCGGTCGGGGCGCAGCAACGCTGGCGGCGGAGCTGGATGGCGGCAAGCCCGCGGCCGTGCTGAGGTCGGTGATGGGATGAGGTGGGATGGGGGGATGCGGGGTTGTGCGGGGTGGTCGCTGAATGGATGCGCGATCTCTTCCCCCGTGCAGTCGTCCAAGCCCATCATGGAGAAGCGGCGCCGGGCGCGCATCAATGAGAGCCTGGGGCAGCTGAAGACGCTCATTCTGGACGCGCTCAAGAAGGATGTAAGTGAAGGCTGAGGGTGCGGGGGGATGCGGGGTCGGGGGTCTGTCCGGCTGCGGGCAGCCCCTGATGGAGCCGCTGTCGCCCCACAGAGCTCCCGGCACTCCAAGCTGGAGAAGGCGGACATCCTGGAGATGACCGTCAAGCACCTGCGGAACCTGCAGCGGGCGCAGATGACGGGTGAGTGCCTGCCGCGCACCGGGGACAGGGGACACAGGACTAGGAACCGGGCTCCGGACCGGGAGCTGGAGGCAGGAGACCAGGCATGGAGCTCCGGAGTGGGAGCTGGGGACAGAGGATTACAGACCGGGTTCCACACCGGGACCTGGGGACGCAGGATTAGGAACCGATCTCCACATCGGGAGCTGGGGACAGAGGACCGGAGATGGCACTCCGGACAGGGGACAGGTGACAGGGGAGCGGGGATGGGTTTCCGGATCGGGGACGGGGCACCGGGAACCGGGCTGAAGACCAAACGCTGGGGACCGAGGACTAGAGATCAGTCTCCACAATGAGGGCTGGGGATCAGGGAAGAAGCTCGGGACTGAGGGCAGAGGACCGGGAACCGGGCTCCACGCTAGGGGACAGATGACCGGGCGCTGGGCACAGGGGACCGGGCTCCAGGGTGCTCCGGACCTTCCACTGACCTGCCGCCCCCTCCGCCCCCTCCCAGCCGCGCTCAGCGCCGACCCCACCGTCCTCGGCAAGTACCGGGCCGGATTCAACGAGTGCATGAACGAGGTGACCCGGTTCCTGTCCACCTGCGAAGGGGTGAACACCGACGTGCGCACCCGCCTGCTCAGCCACCTCTCGGCGTGCCTGGGCCAGATCGTGGCCATGAACTACCCGCCGCCCCCGCCGCCGCCCCCGCCCGCCGCCCAGCCCGCACATCTGGCACAGCAGCCCCTGCACGTCCAGCTGCCTCCCGCCGCAGCTGGAGCCGTGCCCGTGCCCTGCAAGCTCAACCCCGCCGAAGCCCTGTCCCCCAAGGTCTACGGGGGCTTCCAGCTCGTCCCAGCCACCGACGGCCAGTTTGCTTTCCTCATCCCGAATCCGGCTTTTCCTCCCAGCTCCGGACCGGTTATTCCCCTCTATGCCAACGCCAACGTGCCGGTGTCCGCGGGCAGCGGCTCCGGGAATGCCGGTGCCACCCCCTCGGCATCCCCCGTGCAGGGCTTGACATCATTTGGGGGCAGCATTGGTCCAGCGTCCCAGGCTGGGAGTCCCATCGCAGAGCGCAGTGAATCCGTCTGGAGACCCTGGTGACTTCCCTAAAACTATTCCCCCTCTCTCCAAAAAAACAAACAAACTCTTCTTGTTGGCTCCGTTATATGGAGCCCCTGTTATGTTTGGGGGTTTTTTTTGTTTTTTTTTTGTTTTTTTTTTTTTAAAGCAGATTTAACCAGAAAGAAAAAAAAAAAAAAAGAAAAAAAAAAGGACCTCGCTATGAACGTGCTATTTATTATTTTCAGAGGTTGGGATCTCGAACTTGTATTTTTACTCCTTTAAAATGCCTTTATTTGAGATACTTTTTTTAAAGAAAAAAAAAATAAATGAGAAATAGTTTTGTAACGAATATTCAAAAGTTATAATGCCAAAGTTGTTTGTATCCCGTTTGTCTGTGGGTGTGTGCGTGCCTGTGTTGAAGACTTCCAAAAAAAAAAAAAAGAAAAGAGAAAAAAAATGCAGGTGTTTAAATAAAGAATCTCTTTGAAATAGATTTTCTTTTTTCCCCCCCTTCCTTTCATTTTGTTCGAGGGTGGGCAAGGACAAGCTCATCCTGTGCGTGCAAGAAAAAGTAGGAATGCACTTTATGGCCTTAAATATAAGGCTGTTGGAAGGGATTCTGGTGATAAAATTAGTTGGAGGGGGAAGGTGATGGGGTTGAGGGGGGTCTGGCAGCGTTAAAATATCTCGTGAGAGCTTTTATGTGTTATGTTCCCAGTCAGAAGAAAGATTCCTGAAAAAAATCCGCTCCTGGAAGCTGAGGAAACACAAGGCTGCTTGCTACCTGCTCCTGAAATCGGGCTGCTCTCCAGCTTTCCCTCCTTCCCACCTCTCCTAGGGATCGCCTGTGTGGGGGTGGCGGCACAAAAGTTACTATCTTGCCTACAAAAGAGGCAAGAGAGTCTGTCCCTATTGTGAGGAGGGTAATTAGAAGGTATAAAGGGTCTCATCGAGTATGCAGCGGGCTCTTTGGGAAGTTGGGAGCCCTATTGAAACGCCTGGGAACTCGGAGCTGAGGGTTAATGTGTGTCTTTTTTTTTCTCGCCACTCTCATTGACAGGGCCAGATAGACTCTGATACTCAATGCTGTTGTAAATTCAATTGCCTGGCCTCACAATGCCTACCTCATAAAAGAGAATAACTCGGGGTTGTGGCTTTTTCTTTTCCAGTAAGCAAGGGAACTGAGGAAAAGACAGTTTTGCCACCCATTCTGACTCACCCCCAGTACTTGAATCCTGGCCAAGTGGAAGCAATTGCAGCCTCGCACACAGAGAATTAACCACTTCCAATTGTCACCAATTAATAGGGCCGTGGTGTGGAGAAAGACCATTAAGAGGGAATGCACAGTATGGAAGGGAAAGCTTTGTGTGCTTTGCTCCGAATTTATGAGGTGGGGCTATCGTGTAATCTCCAAGAGAAATGCCAACGGATGATGTGTGTGTGTGTGTGCCAAGGCCAGGTCCAGAGGCATCACCCTCCTTGGCTGGGCTTCCTCCTCGAATCTGTGGGATCCCTGTGGGCAGAGCTGGTTCTCCTGACCACCCCTTCCCGAAAACCTGGGGGTTTTCCCTGTTGGACGCTCAGCTTGGGCTGGATCCTGGTGGGACCAGCAGCTTTCCACCGTTCAGAGCGTGACCTGATGTTTGCAGAACATCCAGTAACAGGAAAAGCCCAGGGATTTTTATTTACTTTTTATTTTCCTTTTTAGAATGGAAATGCAATTTCATCTTTCAAGGTTTGGTTCCACCAGCAATCAGGTTGCAGCTTCCGAGAGGACAGGGCCTGTGGATGTGTGTGTTGGGGGTATATAAAGCAGATTATCCTCTTTCTGAAGGCTTTTTTCTGCAGCTTCCTGATAGTTCAGCCACAGTTTGATAAAGGAGCACAGGCTGCTTGGAGCCTGGTACCGATCCAGTCCAGCAATTCCTCTGCACCAAAGCGTGGGCAATCGATCAGTCTGAAAGTCCTCCACCACACAACCAGAACTAGGTATCCATTTGAATCAGGAGGTTCCCAGGAGGGTTTGTTATGCAATCACAGACATAAAATCATGTTACAGCAATTCTCCTCCATCCCCCACAGCCAGTTACTACCCCTCCTCTTCTGTCTGAAGAAGCCCTGGAAGAGCAGATGAAAGCCTGCCTGTCGCCTGCCTGTAACCCAACACCTCCCTGGGGCAGCACCACGTCTCTGCCCTCCTCCCTCCCCGCCCAGAGCCCCTCGGACTGCCCCTGGATTCAGCAAAATATCTTTTAATGACGAGGTACCCAAAAGTGAGACTGTGAAGACTGACTGCTGAGCGCAGGCAGGGAATAAAAACTCCTTTTGAGTGGGTTTTGAGTGACTGTAGCAGCGCAAACACGACACGCGGCACAGCCTTCCTGGGGGACGCATCTCCCGGAGCAAGGGAAGCGCTCCTTGCCCGCTCTGCCTCTGGAGCGAGGCCCTGGAATGTGAGCACACATGGGTACCAGCATCCCCTCAGCCTCCACAGAAACCACAGAGCCCCAGGGCTCAGTGTTTATGTCCTCCACTGCCACCTGCTCTCCTTCTGGCCTGAGGTAAGTCACAGACTGCTCTGTGCACGGGGCAGAAGCTGGACCGTGCTGCTCCCTGGCACCAAATGGCCAGAAGCTCAAAATCCTTCCAAGGGGGTGTTGTTGCCGTTAACTCCAGATGATTTCAGACTCACAATTTGGATTCACTCACCCTGCCTGCCCACGGGCTGTACCCAGACCCTCCACTTGTGCCCCTTCTTCCCCTCTGCCAGGCTGTTCCTCCACAACAGGAGGGCTGCCGTGCTCCTCCAGGGCTCTCCATGCGGCTGCTTTTCCCGACTGTGCTAAATTTGGTCTTATCCCTTTAAAGGTGCGGTAAAAGAGCAGAATATGTGGCTGCTGAAAGGTAAAAGTCCAAAGGGATGGACGCAGCGCCAAAGCGATAATGGCTCGGGAGCGCAGGCAGCCAGGAGTTCATGGGATAATGGCATGATCCGGGTGTGGTGGAGGAAGGCCAGGTGGGAGGGAGACAGCGGTGAAAGCCCTTGATGCCTCCTCTTCGGAGCTTAACTGCAACAGCTGTACCTCGTTGCATGGGAAAGGATATGGGGATAGGTGTTAACGAGCCATTTCCAGAGCCAGCAGAAGGTTAACCGGAGCTGGGAATTGAGTTGCAGGCACAGGGCTCAGTGAGTGGTTCAGCTGTGTCTCCACAGCACTGTGGCCCCACAGGCATCCGGAGAGGTTCTGTTCAAGGCAAGGCAAGAGGGGCTCCCCCAAGGCTCCAGTTGAGAAGCAAAGCCCTTCTCAGCTCCTGGGCCTGCCCAGTTCCCCAGAACCACCTGGGAAAAGCCTGGAGTCTTGTTCCCTTTCCATCTCCTGCCCTGGTGCCTTTGCATTCTGCTTACGAGTCTCCCTGCAGAGCAGGGGAGCTGGAATGAGATAATCTTTAAGGCCCTTTCCAACCCAAACCATCCTGTGGTTCTTTGACACTTCCAGGGGTTATCCTGCTGCCTGCCCTGCTCCCTGACTCCCACAGCTGTTTCCTTGCCCTCTGCCTCTGACAGCCACGTCTCCTCCTCTGCTGCTGCTTAGCAGTTCCCCTTCCCTGCCTGGGAGGGAGTGATGCAGCTCAGGAGAAGCTGGAAGAGGGAGGGCAAATCCTGTGGGGTGAAGGGGTGGGAGATGCCATCCTTCCTTTTCCACGTAGGGTCTTGCCCCCTGTGAGGGCACCCTCGACCCCTTGGGCCCAGGGCAGCGAGGTAGGGAGGGACACCCCACCCTGTCCCTTCTTGTCAGGCATCCCAGAGACCCTCGGAGGAGAGGGAGCCTTGGCTCAGTGCACGCAGCCGGCTCTGCTCGGGCCGTTAAGCTGATTAATTGAAATGAAGTTCCTCCAGAGAATCGGCGTGTTCTTTGAGGTCAGGGTCACAACACTGAGACGCTTAATCAGATCTTTCCATTTAGCCCCTCTCAGGAAGGCTGGAATGCAGCTCTTTCAAAGCCCGGGCGCTTGGCGCCAAATTTCTGCTCTGCTATCTCGCCTCTTCCATTACATTTACCCGGCACATCCATCATTATGAAATAAAACCCAACGCCGCAAATCCAGCTCAGGTGATCTTTCCGCTGCCGAAGCCATCAGGGAAGGGGGGAAGAAAAAACCCAAACAAACCCCATCCCAGCTCCCTCTGAGGTTGGTGTTGGGGGTGTTTTAAAAAGCAAGGAAAGGGTAACTGTCACTCTGAGTCAGCCCTTTCCTAGGAAGGGGGCAGATGTTTCTGTGTGGATAACAAATTCCTTTATCTGACTGAAGCATTTCTCTGGGGAAGGTGGAGGAGGTTATTATAAGGTTACCCCGAACTATTGTTCAAGAAAGGGGTTTTTCATTGCAATTCAAGAGCCCATCATATTACCCAGAGATAAATCAGCCCTGTAGGGCCACAGAGCAGCTCTTATGAGACAGACAAGCCAGATCCCACACGCATTAAAGCACCGAGAGCTTGTCCATTGTAAAACTGATGGGCCAGGAGTTTGCATTTCCAATTAGCACAGACCCCTTGGTTCCTGCTTCAGCCCCCCCTGTGAGCAGGACAGGGAATTTCTTACATCTGAATGCACTGATTGAACATAACACAGTTGTTCCTATATTCCTACATTATTCCTACATTAAAAGTGTCAGCCCTCGATGGGGCAGAGTCCTCAGTGTAAGTTTTTAAAGCCATGATGGTCTGTTTGCAGCTTTAGTTTTCAGCAAGTCTGACCCCGCTGGGCTCCTCCACCAGCTGGAGACACCTTTTTGCTGGAGACACCTCACTGGGCTGGCCACAGACTGGGTGGGAAATGGCAAAACTGGCTGCTCCACAAGTGTTTCGGTTGGAGAAGACTGGATTAGGATTTGGAAGAGATTTCAGATTTGGAAGAGACCCACCTACTTCACATCCTTATAAGTAACCCGTCTCACTTCAGAGGGAGCACAGAGAAGTCTATGGAGGATGTAGGAATATATATGTAGAATATATATATGGAATATATTCCCCAGTAATTTTCTACCAATCACTACCCTGTTGTTTATACTCCTTGCATAGTAAAAAGATCCACTGTGCATCCACAGTTTATTCCTTGCTGCGTCCAACAACCCACATCTGTCTTCACACTTCTTTTTATCTTCTAATTTGCCAGCAGAGACAGCTCTGGGATGAGCCATCCTTTTTTATTATTATTATTATTATTTTGGCAGACTGGGCCTTTCTACCTGCTTGCAAGATCATGGAATCCCAGAACGGTTTGGGTTGGAAAGGACCTTAAAGATCATCGTGTTCCAACCCCCTGCCACGGGCAGGGACACCACACATCCCGCACATCTGGCTGAGTGTTCCTGTCCACTCGGGGCTGAGCAGTTTCTCTTTCTGCCTGTTGGGACAGCACGACTTTTTCCGAGGCAAATATTTGTAAACAGACTTGTTTTCAAAGAAGAGGAGGATTTCAAGGCCAAACCGTAAAAATAGACCGGGGGCAGATGGAAAGGAGCCATGAGAATCCACGGAGGTTCTAGCAAAAGCCTAAACCAGGGTCTCTGAGCAGCCCATGTTGTGTGGTTTGTTGTTTTTTTTTTTTTTTACAGCATTTGGGTGCTAAAACAGCTGACAAATACTGAGCACAGAGGCTCTGCTCCCATTCCCTGTGCCTTCTGGAGCGACGGGGGCAGGTGAGGGGCTGCTGAGCAGCGTGGGTGGGATGGTGTGAAGGCAAAAGCTTTCCCCAGACAGCTAAAATCAATTAGCAGCATTTAGGAGCTATATTTAACTCTGTTGCTGAAAGCAGGCAGATCTTGGCGTATAGTTCTCTCATTAAGGCTGTTTACATGTCTAGAGACTTTGTTCTTCCACCCCCCACCCCCCCACCAAATCTGGAGAAGATAAACCAAGGATGAAACTCTCTGCTCACAAAGGGGCAGCTGCCAGGGCACAGGTTTCCTCTGGGAAGGCAAAGCAGCATCAGCTTGGAGAGAATGGCTCAGATTCTGACCTTGTGGTTGACATAACTGAGTTTAAAACCTGTCCCCTCGTAGAGGAGGACGAAAAAAATGATAACAAAATTCCACTTTGTGAATCATCAAGTCCTGACCTGCCGTGATCCAACACGTATATCCTGGGATTTTTCACAAGGCCAACAGATTAAGCCATAGGGACCTCCCTGATCCACTCAGAACACGGGCATTTTGCACTCTTGCTAGTCCTCTTCCATCTCCCCTCCAAGTTTGTTCTCTCCCTGCCCCTGCGATGCCTCGGGCTGTTTTTTGTCACTGCATCCTTGCCACGTGTGACGTGAGGAGGACCGAGTGGGTTCTGCATCTTCCAGCACCCAGTCCCCGGGGGAAAAAACAAGTGAGAGGGTGGAACAAATCCAGATGCAAACAGCAGAGTCAGTGATGTGTGTTATTGGTGCTGTTGCCTGTATGTGGAACATCTGCACCAACTTCAACCTCCAGCCAAGGAGTGGGACCCTGCTCTGCAAGATGCTGACACCCAAAAAAATCAGAAGGACCACAGCCAGCAAGTCATTTTTTAACATATATTACCCTGTGAACAGCTTTTCTCTGAGTCCAGCTGAGAATTCTCTCTCCATGGCTGCTGACCATCCAAAGCTCTGCTGCTTGTCTTTGTGTAACAACTTTGGAAAGACAACAGCGAAGAGCTGCACACAAAAGCTGGGAGATGACACAAACTGCTATTTAAGATTCAAACAGATTAAGACACATCTATGGCCCGGTTATTTTTAGTGGGGACCAAAGTGCAGCGACCTGGCTGTGAGGAGGGTAAATTCAGCTGCCTTGGAGCAACTCCACTGGATGGGAAAGAGCAAGCTGCTCGTCATGATCCTGGCTGGGGGTTGTGTCACCTACCAATGTGACCTGTGCTACAGACCTCTCTGCCTTTGCCCTCCTGCCAAAGTGGACTATCCTTCAGCAGCAGCATGTTTACAAGTCCTGAAGTGCCCTGGCCCCTGGCTAGAGGAGAAGGAAGCTGCCTGTGCCCCTTGCACACGTGATTCTGGAAGCACAAGGTCAGATCACTAACAAGAGACACAACAACATCTTTCAGAAGCTCTTTCCTCTTTCCCATTGCCACTCGCTTACTGCTCCTGTTAAAATAGCTGCCAGCATGTGTTAGTGTAAGGTGAGGTAATAGATCCTTGTGGGAAAAGAATCATAGAGTATCCTGAGCTGGAAGGGACCCCCAAGGATCATCCAAGTCCAACTCCTGGCCCTGCACAGACACCCCAAAAATCCCATCCTGTCCCTGAGAGCGTTGTCCAAACCCTCCTGGAGCTCTGAGAGCCTTGGGGCTGTGCCCACTGCCCTGGGGAGCCTGTCCCAGTGCATCCAGTCCAGGATCCTGGCTGTGTATTCAGTGCCTGGAGCTCTGACTCTTGTGCCTTGGCACCCAAGCTAATAGACCACAGTCAGCTCAGGAATTACAGACACCTTCCTGCAGATTTACTCCCCAAAAACGAGGGTCTTGCACACCCTTAAGCTCCTTCTGGCTGCTCCACAGAACACACACGCAGTGGGAGCTGCATCACTCCAAAGGGTGGGGGAATTAATGCCATTTCCTCCACGTGAATTACTATTTGGAGTTTACTTCACAAGGTCAGATCTCAGTCACATCAGTCCCATCCCAGGTGAGGTGGTCTATGAAAAGGTACAGATCACTGTCTGCCTTGGATAATTCTGATTCCAGCACTGAAACTGGCAGCTCACTTCTTCCTGTCTAATGGCTCATGCAGAGGCTACAAGGCAGAAAAGTCCCAGTCTGGCTGAATTACAGGTTGTGGCTGTGAAGGCAGATCCTGCTCCAGACAAATCGAGCCCTTGTACCTTAAATTTTAACCTGAACGCTCTCGAGGCTGTGGGATTCTCCCCCTGAGCTCTAAGGTTTCAGCAGGTTGGGCTGTGAGGTCTCGGAGGAGCCGTTGGAGCGACGCTGTGCTGCCGCAGAATTGATTTCCCACGTCGGGCTGATTTGTCATGATGAGCAAAACCCTCCCCTGGAGAATCCCAACTGCCTTGGAGCAGAGCAAGGCGAGAGTTCAGACCAGGGTTTGGGGCCCATTTGCTCTTCTTTCCCAGGCCCTGTCCATCTCTTTATCTGTCCATCTGTTTACCTTGCTGGCTACCCACCCATCTGTATTTATGTATCTAATAGATATTCTAACACACAGAGGATTTAATAAAAACCCATCCTTGCTCGGTGTCCAGCAATGTTTGACTAAAGTGTTTGGGAAAGTGTCAAGTGTCTTCTCCCTCCCCTCCACCTCCCTGGCAATCTGTGCATCCAAATTTGGTAGCTTTCACCGCGTAGCAGATCAAAGTGTTATTTTTAAGCGGAGAATTACAAAGCCAGTTGTGGGTTCAGTTCTGCATTTGCTGGGTTTAACCTTCTCCTGAGCCCAGGCGAGTTGTTATGATTGAATTGTGACTCTAAACCTCGCTAATTACAGTCCAAACAAACCTTCCCTTTGCCAGGAAATCAAAACAGGGGGGGTTGTGTGGGATGAAGGAACCTCTTTTTATGATTTGCCTTCAATATCTCTTTGACACACAGTGTCAAAGCTGACCCTTCCAGAGGTATTTCCATGGGCCAGTCCCATTCCTGGGGTCACAAAAAACTCCTGGTATAGATATAATTCTTCCATAGCATCCAAGCAGGGATGCAGACAGAGATTCCTCCAGGTGCTGTGCAACAGGCTGATACATATTAGTGCAAAAACTCCCCTGGCTTTAGCAAGAATCAAGATTCAGCCCAGCTCTATTTCTAAAAGACAGAAAAATTTGCAGGGGGACCTGAGATCAGACTGTTCCTGAGCCTGATTGACTCCAGGCCACGAATTTGCTGGTGGCTATGCTTCCTTGGAGGGTGTCATTTCTATCCCAGAGGACATGCAGCTCTTCTACCACGCTTTAGGTGTCATTTTAATTCTAAACTTGAACAGAGAGACTTTCAAAGCTCCTCAGGAAAAAAAAAGTTATTAAAAACATTGTTTTGGAAACAACCTTTTTGTCTCAGATCTGTCGTAATAACACATCTCAGTGTCAAAGCATTCACGTGAGATAAATAGGCTTAAAAACCTAAAAAAAAAATAATTTAATGAGTCACTGTGTTTTGCTGCCACTTGAAACTTTAACAGTGGATGTTCACTTGTGGCAGATTCTCCCAGTTCTCCCCAGTTTCTCCATTTTCATGTTATTCTGGGGTGAGCTCTCACAGCCTGTTTAAAAATCTGCTAAGCCCCATCCTGGGGGATTTCTGCTCCTCTGCGGAGATTTTCTTCCCACACTCTTGTTTTCTGTGAACTTGCTGCCTCAAATTCCTGCAGAGGGGTTAGGACAGAAATGGATATGCCCTGCTTTCACTTGCTGACCCTCCAGGATTCCTCTGACCGAGGTCCATCCACCTCCACCTCCTTCTCCTGTCAAAGCCTATATCTCAGCTTCGCAGGGAGGCAGAGGAGTGTGCCTGGGACTGGCTGGAAAGCGATTTGCTTCAGCCATCTCATAATATATGGATGATGGGAAGTCTCCCACTGATGACCTGTCAGGCAGCACTGGGTGCTGGATGGGATGACACATTCACAGATAACAAACTTTGCTGTCAATCACCGGCGGCGCTGGACGCGCGCTTGACGTGACAGTTGTGCCTGACAACAGTTTTGATTGGCGTGTGGACGAATTGCAGGGTACGGAACGCCAGGAGAAACGGGGCTCGGCTCCAAATGCAAGCAGCCCTGGTGCATTTTAAAACCCAGGGCAAAAATAAAAACCAACCAAAATCAAGGGAGTTTTTTTTTAAGGTGTCATGGTACCTTGCCGTGCCGCTGGCCTGGCATTCACCTGGGTGGCCCGTTGCGGAATATCGAGCTTGGGGTGTTTTGTAGGAGCTGCCAGTGGTGTCCTGGTGGAAAGCCCAAGTGCTGGAGGTGGTAGCAGGCCAGCCCCAGCCCAGTGTCACAGCCAGACAACCCTGACATTGTGATGCACAGGGCTCCTCCTGTCACTCACCCCATAATGAGCTGCCTCTTGATTTCACTGCTTAGCCCCAGCTCTGGCTGCTTCCTCGAAAACTGAACAGCCACCTCTGCACTGTGCAGGGCAGGGACCCTTTTGGTGTCTCCTGCACGTGGCCCTGCTCCTTCTGACCTGCCCCTCTGCCCCCAGGCCTGCCTGCACTGCCCAGGGCAGCTCCAGGGCCTGGGGGGCCCCATTTTGAGAGCACATAATTCTCCAGAGCAACAAATGCTTCTGCATCATTCTGGCACCGGAGATGGAGCACGCCCAGCTCAGGGGCTCCACCTGAAGCTTCAGGTTAAGGTGGGGAACACAGAGAATCAGAGAATCGTGGAATCATTAAGGCTGGAAAAGACCTCTAAGATCATCAAGTCCCACCAGTAATGTGCCCCTAAACTGTGTCCCTAAACACCACACCGACAGGTTTTTGAACACTTCCAGGGATGGTGACTCCACCACTGGCCTGGGCAGCCTGTTCCAATACCCAACCACCCTTTCAGCCAAGGAATCTTCCCTAATATCCAACCTAAACCTCTCCTGGCGCAACTTGAGGCCTCTTCCTCTTCTCCTATCAAGCACAAGAGCATGGAAGGGCAGAAAGGATGGGCATGGCCAGCCAGCCAAAGCGATTCCTGCAGTTTTTGCTGGCAGCAGCCCAGTGCTCACCCTCGCCCGGGCGCTAAAATCCCAGGGCTGGCTCCTTGCAGGGAGCTTCCCTGTTCCCTGTGTCCTCTGTGCTGCCTTTCCTCTCCTCCCTGAACCCTCTCAGCTATTTTCGGCGGGTGACGGAATCCAGGCAGGTCTGTCTCGCAGGGAGGGCGGCGGAGCTCGGCAAGAGGAGCGGGGAGGGGGGGAAGTCAGCTGGTGAATCGACAGCAGGCCAGGGCACGCTCTCCGGGACGTGGCTTGGGGGAAGTTATTCATCCAGCAATTCACCCTTGGGTTGCCTTGGCCTCGTTTTCCCATGGCTGGAGCTCTGTTGTTGCAGTCATTGTGAAGGTATCCTGTCGGGGCTGTCGGGCCTGGGAGTGGCTCCCAGGGCAGGAGGCCTGGGAAAGTGTCGGCCTGCCAAGAGAGCGCGGAGGGGCCGCTCGCCCGGCGCTGGAAACTCGCCGGTGGCAGATTGTTAAATGTCATTTACAACACGCCGCGCGCAGGAGCAGCAGGTTCCGCCCTGTCGACCTGCTGCAGGCGCGGGAGGGAGCCGGGAAGGGAGTGGGTGTCCGGGGAGGAAAAGGCGGCCGAGAGTCGGCGGGGATGGAGCTGGAGGAGCTGGCGGAGCTGGCAGACACGTGCCCTCCGTGCCTCCCGCCAGGATCCACCCAGGGACCTCACAGCGAGGCGTCTGGGGCGAGAAGGGCTTTGGGAAATCGGCGGGTGCCGTGGGGGGAAGGAGCACGGGATGGGGTGTCCGGGCTGAGCTGAAATACAGGGCTCAAAGGGAGGAGGGAAGAAGAAGGCAGCAGGGAGGTGGGAGGGCTGGGGGCTCTCCCCAGCCCCTCTGTGGCAGGGAAATCCTCCCACACCAAGTCAGTCCAAACCTGTGGCTGTCAGGAAAGCAGGGAGCGCTTCCCCATGGATGAGCCAGATCCAGGCTGGTGCTGAGCCCCTGGAGCTCCTTCTGCAGGAATTCAGGCTGCTCAAAGGGGGCTGCTACATCCCAGTGCCCATCCTCTAATCCAACACTGTACTGTCCCACCATGGTGGCCTAGTGGAACAATGTACTTCAGACAGGATCAGGCCACAGACAGGCTCAGGATTTAACGCATCAAGAAGGGTTAGGATGGGAAAAACCTGTAAGACCCACGTCATCTACCCCCAGCACCGTTTACACTGACACTCCAGACCAGCAGCCCAGTTTGGGACTGGAGCCAGCAAGCTGAAGAGGGCTCTACCACAGAAAGGAATCAGTCCCCAAACATTCTGGGTGAATTTCTGCAGCAGGAGGGGGGATGTGGCACAGCCTCCATCTCTCTCTGCAAGTGGCACCTGAGTGTTTGACTTGTTTACACTGTTGTACCCCAGCATGGGAGCAGGTGAGGGGACAGCCCCAGCCACCAGAACAGGCAGAGGCCGAGCAAGGGAGGGAACAGAAAAGGCTTAGAGCCACCCACAAAGAGAATGGAAAAGCCAGGAAGAGCATCCAAATGTCCCAAGTTCCCCCTCTAGGACGTACTGCATCCCACCTGGAATAAAAAGGAGCACAGAGAACCACCCAGTGCTCCCTTTCCCATGGCAGGACACAGGGGCTCCAGCTCCTCTCCCTGCTGCCTGTGCCAGCTCAGACCCCCCCTGGGGATGGTGGAGTCACCCTCTGACGGAGATAAAGGGATTCTGAGGGCAGCCACAGCTCCCAAACACACAGAGCCACGAGCCTGCAGGTCAGGTGTAGATGCCCTGATAACCAGGAGAAGGTCTGGCGCGTGGGACCAGCGCAGGCAGCCCTGCCTCCCTCCCTCCCTCCCTCTCTCCCTCCCAGGCAGGTCCGGGTGTGATGTGCATTGCTCCAGGGGAGATATGTGCCTGCACCCTGCTCCCAAACCCCGGGAGCCTCCAGGGCAGCACTTTGAACGTTTAAGCAGGTACCTTTCCTTTTTCCCTTTGAATGCTCAGCCTCTTAAATCAAGCCTAACTCAGGTTCAGCGTGAACTGACGAGGGAAATCCGGAGCTGCTTGGGGCAAAAGCTAATGTGTTAAGCACTGAGATATAGTCCAGATGTAGAACTCTCCAGGGCCACAACGGGTCTTTGAGCTGCTTGTTTGACACCTCTGGTTTAGACATTAAAGGTCCCACCGGGGAGGAAATCCTCATGGCCTGAGTTATGTGCTATTTACGGATGGGGCTCTGGGCAGCCCTTGAAAGAGCTCGTAATAAAACCTGGAATAAGAGTAAATTATTAGCATAGGCTGGGAGAGGGGGTTTGTTTTTTAAGGCAGCTGGTTTTATGGCTTCTTGGTTGTTTTTTTTTTGGCGATGCTGGATGAAGATAAAAATCCCTCTGCCTCTGAGGAATAAGAGAATGCTGAAGAGGCAGAGAACTGTGTGAAAGCTCCAGGTCCCATTTGGAAAAGCACTCAGCAGGCAATAAAACCCTGTTCCTCAAGCTAAATTGCTTGCATGTGATAGCAGAGGCTTTTTCCCCCCCAAGTCAGACCTGGGGAGGAAAGACCAGCAGTTAGTGGCTGGATGTTTCAACTTCCCATTCGGAGTTCTGTGAATCCCTCCCTCTCCCCACTCCTTTCTCTGGCTCCCAAGTTTTTCCTTACGTTGCCCCCCTCTATGAGGTGCCCTCCTCTTTCCTGACTCCCCATTTCTCCTCTTCCCTTCGGGAAAAGGGCTCCACCTGTCACCACGTCCACGGCAGATGAAGGAACAGCCACAGTTTGGGTTACCACGTGCAGTGTGGGAGTGGGGTGGTGGTGCCACCTCCTCACTGGAAGGGGTGGTCAAGCACTGGAACAGGTTTCCCCGGGGGAAATGGTGGAGTCACCATGGCTGGAAGCGTCCCAAAAATGTGGGGGTGTGGCATTTGGGGGCATGGTTCAGTGGTGAAAGCAGCAGTGCTGGGTTAATGGGTGGACTGGAGGATAACAGAGGGGTTTTCCAACCTGAGCCTATCCCAGCTGCTTCCCACTGCTGGGACAGATCCCAGCACCTCTGCTCCTGTCCCAGCCTGGGGGCCAGGGCTCCTTGCAGGAACACACATTAGCTCTGGTATCTGAGTGCCTGGGAGCCATGGGAAGGGGATTAAGTAGTTGCTCATGCCTTTCCCAGCTCACTTTCACCAGCCCAGGAGTGAATCACAATGGGTTTTATTCTTTTTGACTCCCCAAAAAAAAAGGGAACTGACCCTTAATTTGCACAGAAATGAGTGATTTTCCCACTGTGCTTGGCAGTCTTCAGGGGTCTTTACAGGGGTCTTCACCCTCCCCATGGGGATCTCACCTAGAGCAGAGGAGTTCAAGCCCTTGACAGAGGGTGGTGATGTGGCCAGATTGCGAGCCGTGACTCCCAAAATAGGTGAGCAAACCACTCTGGGTCCTGACAAACAGACTTCCCACTCCTCCTTCAGGCTGGGAACACAAACCCTTCACCCCGGGGCTGCAGCACGAGGGTGAATGACACGGTTCATCCAGCAGCATCCCCTCCCTTGCCTCCAAGGCTCTGAGCTTGCCAGGAGGAGCCAGAGCCCTCAGCAGCTCTTTGCCCATGTTCACATGCATTACACACACAGCTGTCATAATTCTCCCTAACCTGAGTACTTTAAGGCTGCTAACTCCGTGTCTGCACAGCTTTCCTCTCCCCTGACATGACTGGAAGTGGCAGGATTTCTCCTGCCTATCACTGGCTGCCCTTGAGTTGTCTTCCTGTGTTGCTTGCTTTCTTTTTCCCCTTCCAGGGCTTTTATTTTTCCTTGTCGCCCTGCTTGCTTGTTTGTTTTTCCTCCCTGCTTGGTGTTAGCCATTGAGACAGAATGTCCAAAGCAGCTACAGGGCTCGTTCAAAGGGTGACAGAACTGAAAGGATGGTGTTTTGTTTCTTTATCCTGTTGGTGAGAGCTGCTGCTTTAGAGCAGCCCTTCTCTTTTTACCCAAGAGGACACAGCCAGTGATTGCTGTGGACTTCAATGGTGCCAAAGACTTGCAAGGGAGAGCAGTGACAGCTACATGCTCACAGAGCTGAGCAAGGCACCGAGCTGCCACCTCCTCAGCCACCTGCTCTCCATCCCCTCTCTTCCCTGGATGTCGCTGCCCAGCCTCATCAGACTTCCCAGGGCCAGGATGCTGGAATGCACTTTGTGATTCGTGGGAAAAGCACAGCAGAATTAACTAAACGTACACATGAGGCCAGATTTTCTGGAAAGTTCTGCCCACGAGTACCAAAGAAAGGCCGGAATAGCACTGCATCCCGAAGTTATTCCCACAGCAGCCTGGTGGGTTAAGATAACAGGGTTCTAAGCAAAGACCTTGTGGGGTCACAGACTTGGCTGCTACCGTTTTCACTCCTCCCTGTGGATTTGCTGGTTTCCAACAGTCCAGGTCCACCCTGATCACCCTGCTCCCATCAGCATCACGCTGAACGTTGTAGAGGAATAACCCAGAGACCTTCAAAAAGTGTGCAGAGAATCCACCAGGGAAATGCAGCCACCAGAGTGTGGCTGGCCTTCAAAAGGTGCTGGTACTGCACAGAAATATGGGCCTGTCATGCTTCTGAATCACTCCAAAGAGCCCCTGCCTGGGCAGATCCCTCAACCTGCTCAGGGAGGTGAGATGCCTGTGCTCAAACTCTGCTCTCTCTGACCTCCTGACTCACCTGCGCTGGGCTCCAGCACAAGGGACCTGCTGGTCTGGCCCAGCCAGTCCCTGCTCAGGTGTGGCTGGGTTATTTGCTCAATGATTACTGAAATAAAACCATCATTAAAAGCGCCTCCTTCCCCTGTGCCTTGCCTCCCCTCTCCACTCCTGGCAGGACGTTCCCTGACATTTCAGCGGGCTGCTCCGCTTCCACACTGGTTCCTGCCAGCTCAGGGATGCTCCAAGGAGAGACTCGTGTTGGATTTAGGAGGCTTTAGGAGTGTGTTGTGTCCAAGCCAGGGGGCTGAGCCCCTGCTCAAGGGCAGCTCAGATGCCCAGGTTTGTACCTTGTCCCATTCCTGAACAGTGCATGTGATGGAGGAGTGCGAAGCAGAAAACAGAGGAGGAAGGACGGGGCTTGGAGAGCACCCAAGTCATGAACTCAACACTGGCTCCATCTCCCCGGTTTTATTAGGAAAGGGGGAAAATTACATTTTCAAACGTATATATTCCATATAAACACAGGATGGGCCACAGAGAGCCACTGGAGCACATCTGTGTTTTCCAGTTCAGAGCCTTCCTGCCTTTGTGCTCAGTGCTGTTCAAATGCTCTGATCCTGACTCAGTGAGCTTGGAGCTGACCCCCTCCAACTCCCTGAAGCCACCAGCAGTCATTCCAGTGGCATGCCCTGGCACTGGCATGTTTATCTCAGCCCTCAGACAGCAGGCTCTTGCAGTCTGAATGCACTCTGCATCCTGGGAAGCCTCTGAGAAGCAGCTTTTTAGAGTGAAAGAGCTCCTTGTGCAGCTGTGAGAGCAGTCCTGAAACACATCCTGAAGGCTGGCACCAACCTTCCTGTCCCTCCTCCAGCTCTGCCACGAGCTCTGCTCACCCCAAAGCGGAGAGGTGGCTCCAGGCACACCTGGCCAGGTGTGTGTGGGTGTGACAGGCACAGGGACCCCGCCGTGGGAGGGACAGAGGTGATAATCCCTTCCCACGCCGCCAAGCACCCGGGCAGCAGCCAAACCCAAAGATTACACAGCCAGAAGGAGGCCCAGCCCTTCTCCCCCGCCTTTGATGTAGGTTTAACATGTTTCAGGCACCGGAGAAAGGCAAGCACAGAACTCACAGAGATCAATTTGCAGGCATTCTGCGGATTTTTTTTTTTAATTATTATTATTTTTTAAAGCAGATATTTCCCCCTTCTCACCTTTTGTTTTCTTTTAACGTGCTGTGACATCCCAGTGGCTGCACACAGGGGCAGTGCTCTCCTGCCAACTCATCCTCGCTGTCAAACGTGTGCAGCCCAAGAGGTTCAGCTCAGGTGTATGAAAGAGTTGATTCTGCCTCTCCAGAGCAGTGGAAATTCAAAAGCAGGACACTGTGGGATCTTGCTGGGAACGTTCTCTTGGAACACTCAAGCCCCACCGAAAGCAGGCTGACATTTACACTCTGTTTAAAATGTATTAAACTAACAAGGATTTTTCTAGGAAAGAGGGTAGATTTGGGTCACAACTCCTGTTTGCTCGGAGGAGGGTAGGAAGTCTGTGTGTTTACAAGTATGGATTTGCTTTTTCCTGTGGCACACACACGCACATTGTGGTCTCGGAGCCTAATCCTGGCAACATTTTTATTGGAGGAGAGCACTTGCTGGAGGAATTGTCCTGCAGGATACATAAAAAATGCTTGGACTATAAAGCTTTTACAGGGATATGGAGATAGCAGTATGTGTCTGGGAAAGAAAAGTGCAGGGAAGAATCATTTCAAGTGCTTGCAAGATAGATATTGCTAAATTAAACCAGCTCACAGAGAGAGCCTGGGTTCAGGGACAAAACCCATTATTGTTAATAGCACTGAGCCGATTTTCATGAGGAAAGAAATCATTTGTGCTGCTCTTAGATCCAAAAACAAATATTAAAGTATTTTCCATAGAATCAATAGGTATTTAATCCCTCAAATTGGTGGTTTGGATAAAGCCTGGGACCGCACGTCTGGCAGGCTCCGCGGAGCACTGCAAATGAGTTTCGCAGACAACGCTTTGCCTTCCCTCATCCACAATTTCCTGTGCCCACCTTGGAGACCAAATTAGACACACTTGAAGCCCTCCCTTTAAAGGGAAGGGATCCTTCTCTGAATGGGAGCAGCCATGCAGTGGGGAGCTGGGAAATGCCTGGGATTTCTGGCTTAGCTGGAGATTCCCAGGGCAGCTCAGCTCTTCCGAAAGGCAAGCCAGAGCCTTGGGGGGTGTGTGTGTGTTCCCCATTTCCCTGTCTCATCTCCCATCCCATGACTGATGAGATCAGCTGGGATCTCCACTACAACATGCTGCCAGTGTCCCTTCCTAGAGGGGGGAAAATAACCCTGCACTGTTCCATCCTTTGTGGAAACAAAGGAACGTTTGTGTCTGGCTGGCTGCTTTAAACTCAGCAAACCCTCCCTCTGCAGCTGGATTTGATTCCCCGGGGTCTGTTCATGTCTTGGAGGGGACTTGCTCATCACAGCAGTGCCAGAGGAGAGACAGCAACGCCCCATGTCACTCCTTTTAGTGGCCCCTGCCAGAGCTGCCTCCCTGAGGAGGAAACAGGCAGGAAAAGTGCATGATCCTGGGATTCCCACTGGAGAATCCCCAGCACCATCCCAGCCTCACAGCCCAAGCCCCACAAGGAAGCACCACCAGCAGACTCTCCTCCCCCCCCCAAGCAGTAATTGGAGTTATTCTTTGCTGTGAGGAGCAATCCTTGTGTTGTCAGGGTTTAACACTGCACATCCTGAGCAGTTTTCTCGGCTTCTGTGGCGGTTTTTCCTGGGCCAAACCACTTCTGCTAAACCTCAAGTGGGCCCACGGGGCGTGGATATGCTAAGGACCAGGGACTTTGCACCCTCACCCTCACCTAACTTTACACCAGTTGTTCACCTGTAAAATTTCAAACTACAGAATTATATTTATATATATATATATATAAACCTTTTTTGTCTTGTTTGCCCCTGAGGCCTTTTATCCCCTGTATTTTAACATGTGATAGCCATCTCCTACCTCACCCCTGCGGGCACGGAGCTGAATTTGGGTTCATCCCTGCCCCAGGTGAGGAACACAGTGACACAGCTGAGAGAAAGATGTCCAGCACTGCCCTTCAGAGCCGCCACCGGCGTCCCCAGAGCCGAGCTGACACGGGCGTCACGGAGGGGACAAGCATCTGCGTGGCCGCAGTGCCGTCCCTCCGCGCAGTGACTTTCCCCCACAACAAGGGGAGATGTGTTCAGCAGCCTGGGGCCTGCCAGGGCTTCTGTGGCCGCTGCAGACTCGAAAATAAATGAGTCTTGATCCCTCGGCAGCATCAGTGTCAACCTCTGTCTGCCCGGGCCGGGGGAGCACATCCTGCAGTCCTGCTCCATCCCAGGCCTGTTCCCAGCGTTTGAACTTCCCTGACACTGTCAAGACGCGGAGCCCACAAGGCAGCAGCTTTGTTAAATGACTTTCCAAAGGGCCCTCGACCCGGCGTGGGAGGGCGAGGGCACCATTTGGGGAGCAAACAAGAGCAGGAGGGAGAGAAAGGGCCCGTTTACGACGGGGCACAAATGTTAAAGCCTGCGAGAAACACGGAGAGAACGTTGATCCATTAAGGGCCAAATGGATGCCATAAACTAGGGTTTTAGTTTTCTTTTTTTTGTTTATTCCTGTTGCTTTGATTATAACTCCACGTTACTGAGAATTGGCCAGTTACCCAGCCTGGAAAAGGAAAAATTAATTAAATCAGACTTCGCTGAGGAAGAAGTTTCTTCTGATGGTGTTTTCCTCACTGTATGAATTTTCATCCCTTTGCCAGCAGAAAAATCCCCCCTCAGCAGCAATTCCAGAGGCTGCAGAAAGACTGAACCATGCAATTCCCACATGTTGCATGCTAGCCACTTCCTCCCTTGGCATTTACAGCATGCACTACTCCTGATTAGCAGGAGGGATGTTGGAAGTTCCTTGGGTAATTAGCTAAGGGGAGAGAGGGATTCATTCCCGAACTTTGAAGCGGCGGAGCGTGCGAAAAGTCAGGATGTGATGCTGGATTGGCGTCACTTCCTTTCTTTCAGCCTCACCTCACAGCCTTCCTTTTCTCTTTGGCTGACAATTAAATCGTTCTGCACAGGGCTGGGGACAGGGTGGATTGCCCAGATCCTGGTTAAAAATGAATTCTGGGCTAGGAGTGTGAAAACAAAAACCCGTTACACCCCCACGGGCCCATCCTGCGGGTGAATGTGCCTTGCAGGGTTTTCACCTCCCCCTTTTGCCTTGAGTTGTCCCCCTGCTCAGATGCCACCAGTGAAATGAGAGCAACCTCCTTTCAAATGCAAGGAATGGCAATAAACTTGGCAGGGAAAATAATCCCTCCTAAGCAAATGGTGAGCAAAGGAGAGGGAGCTCTGCTGTCCTGGGTGGAGGTGTTGCTGCCTGCCCGACCTCCATGGATCCAAGCTTAAGAGCAGGATCAGACTCCTTTAAAAAGGGATTTAAAACAAAAAAAATCCAAACGCCAAACCAAATCCAAATGGGCTAATGGATATCACGAATAAAGACTTTTCAGCGGGATCTTGTGAGGATAAGAATCAGTTTTCCCCAGGAAAAGCTGGTAGATTTCAAATGAAGGCATTAAACATCAAGCTAAGAACAGCTCTGGAATATATTAATGAAAAGTGAGACCAAAGAGCCTTTTTTTCTTCTTCTTCCTCTTCTTCTTTTTTTCCCCCAAACAGTGAGGATTGCACTAATCTGATTCCAATCAATTTTAAAGCCATATGGTCACCCTGCTGCAAAGCCATTCACCTGCATCTTAGACATGTACAGGCACCTGCAAGAAAGAGGGTAGAGCAATTTATTGAGTTACTGGAAGGCAGGAGATCTCCAACAGCCCAGGCAGATGCTGGAGCAGATCTCCTGGTCTCCTGAAGAGCTCTAGATATGTCACACTGCACTGCCAAGACTTCCACTCCTGATTTCAGGAATTCCCTCTCTGACTGCTGTAGCTTTTCTGACACAAGGAGCACAGGGAACACTGGGTTGTTTTTTTCTCTCCCAGCGCTGCATCCAGACTACCAAACCGCCAGGAAACAACTTCCCTTCCTCGTGCAACTTGGAGACAACCTCACACCCTGAGATGAAAGGGGGAATGCAGCTTATCTCCAGGCCCCCTTAACACCAGCTCAGGGTCCCCAGCAGATGCAGGATGGCTTTGAAAGCAGAAGAGGATGAGGGGTGGAAAGCAATGAAGAGCTGATCTTTTGATATCCCACAGGGCCTCCTGTCCCAGGCACACTTGGAACAAATTCTCCCCTTCAGAAACAGGCAGTAACCACATTACTGTGAGCATTGCACAGGCTGGCAAACCAACTGCAGCGAACGGGCGAGATTTTTCGTTTTTCCCCACTCCAGGAAGGTTTTCTTTGGGAAATTCACTGATTTTGAAAGAAGGGTTTCTCCCCCAGCTTGGCCTTCTCCTGGTTGGTCACAGCCCCCGGGGCTTGCACAGCACTGGTGTGGCAGCTCCTTTCTGGTGACTTCTCTGGGTCTGACTTTCAGATTCTTTTACAAACGACCCAAACCCGTGGCTCTGCCTCAGGCAAACGTTCCTGGAGGAGGAACACGAGAGG
>JAWWES010000055.1:5697404-5710373 GCA_035583135.1 Lophotriccus pileatus
GGTTAATCACAAGCACCCTGCACTGTTCCTCCTTATGCTTCAGAGTCAACAACCCCAGTGCACTCCTGAGCTGGAGAAGTGGGCAGAGGAAGAAGGGAGAGGCAGGAATCAGCCTCTGTGGCCAGTTTCCGTGTCAGGGAGTTCGTGTCCGGAGAAGAGGGAAGAGGGAAGCCAGGGTGCTGCACATTCCAACCCTGGGCTCAGGGTTCCTGCCCTGCCACGTGATGCCTCTGCCTGATTTCCCTGTGTGAGTTTGTTTGTGTGTGTGTGTGTGTGGTGCCTTTGGCACCCAGGATGCTGTTTACACTTTCCATACAGAATAACAGAACTTGATATGAATCTGGGAATCTTGGGAAAAAAAAAAAGAAAGAAAGAAAGACAGAAAGAGCAAACCCCAAAGTGCAGCTGGAAAAATACTGTGAGCTCCCAGAGCAGCCAAGATCAACAGCAAGGACAGGCTACTTATTCTCTAAGGGGGATAGGGATGGGATTTTCTAACCCACCCCTAATTTGTGATGAAAATAATCTCAGAAGGAGGGCAGATGGGTGCCTGCCCTCAGGACAGCTTGCTCTGGTGTCAGGAGGAGCTCCTTTGTGGCTCTCTGAAGGACTTCTCGGGGCACTGGGGCTGCAACACAGGGAAGATTTTTTTTTTTGGTTGGCTGTCAGTTTTCCTTAACTCCTGAAGTGGTGTCATCTGGATGGAGTGAGGTATCACCAGTACCTTCCCCCTGCCCTGTCTCTGTCAATTGTCTCCAGGATTCTCCACTCTCGCCCACCTTTCCAGTCCAGCTCTTTTTTCAATCTAAATAGCCTTATTGGCATGACACGGTTGGCGAGCATTGCCAAAGCTAATATATCAAATGTCCCTCCCCAGAGCAAGCTTTTCTCAGCACAATTACTCCCCAAAGACTCATCGAATGCACAGGCCACGGCTGAACGCTGTGGTTTAATGTCCTCATTAAATAACGATGAATAACCACCCCACCCCTCATCCATGTCATCCTGCTCTCAGAGTGCAAAGCCTCTTGGGCTCAAGACTCTCAGGGCCACATGGGAAGAGCTTTGGGAGTTCACTCCAGCCTTTATTTGGATTGCAGGCACCCATCCAAAACCAGGCCCCCGTGGTGTATTGCACATACAGAGCAAGGAAAAGTCCCTGGCCCAAAGAGCCTGGACAATGCAGACACAGGAAAGGTTATTCCTCTCATTTTACTGACATGTGAGGAGCTCAGGGACTTGCCCAGGGGCACACAGTGAGTCAGCATCAGAGCTTGGGACTAAACCCACATCTCCACGGACTGAACTGCAAAACCAGTTCTACCTCTGAGATGTAAGGCCCAGCTCTGCCAGTCCCAGCTCTGCAGGCCCTCCCATGGAATTTGCACCACTGAGGCTGCCCCAGGCACTCGCAGGACTCGGAGCAGCTCTGCCCCTGGCCAGCCAGGTCCTCCTCTGCTTCCAAACACGTGTAACTGCTGCATGTCAGAGATGTAACTGGTGCAACTGGGGAGAAACCATTTGCAAGGGAAAGTAGTGACAGGACAAGGGGGAAGGGTGCCAAGGTTTAGGTGGGATATTTAGATGGCAAGGAATTCCTCCCTGTGAGGGTGGGGAGGCCCTGGCACAGGTTGCCCAAAGAAGCTGTGGCTGCCCCATCCCTGGGAGCGTCCAAGGCCAGGTTGGACAGGGCTTGGAGCAACCTGGGCTAGTGGAAGGTGTCCCTGCTCATGGCAGGGGGTTGGAATGAGATGATCTTTAAGGTCCCTTCCATGCCATGATTCCATGATTCCTGCCAGCCCCGGAGCCACTCCATTTCTGCCCCAGCTGGCGCATCACCCGCGCGCCTCACCCCGTGCCCGCAGCAATCCTCTGGGCACTCGGGGATCCTGCAAGAGGAAAGCCCTGCACCATGCTGTCAGCATCTTAATTCTGCTTTTCTGCTGCTTGATGCCTCCCAGACAGGAGCGGGCTCGGATCCACGCTCAAATTACCACCGCAAGACAAATCCCCCGCCCGGCTGAGCCAAGGTGACTGACGTGTGCGTGCTCTTATTCAGCAGCACAGGCAGGTTAATTCAGTTTAGCTCAGCTGGCAGCTGAGCTGGGCTGTGTTTGCCGCAGGGACAGAGCTGATGGGTAGGCAGTTGCCAAGGCTCAGCTGGTGCATGGTAACACAGAAAGCTCCAGGACTCGCTCACGTCTTCCAGCCCCTTCAGACAGGCTCCCTGTATCCGGCCTTAACAGAAGGAGAGACGAGAGGTGATTCACAGGGCTCAGGGAGAAACCTCTGCTCCCAGGTAGCTGCTCTGGCAGCAGGTTACACGTGCTCTTTTTGCAGCCTGATCCTCCCATTTTTAGCTGCTGGGTCCTGCAGCTGCTGAACCACAGGTCGGATCTACCCAAAAAAACCCCACACTAAAACCGACAGAATAATAAAGCTCAGAGCGTGCCTCGGCAATCACCTGACCTCTCTTCTTCCCTTGGCAGACGGGAGGAATTTCTAATTCAACATTTTCCCTGTGAATTTTGGGGCGGAAGAGATGGACACGCCAGGTTTGTCTACACAGGGACACATGCAGGTTGTATCCAGGTGAACTTCACATTGCCAGGACGGTGTAACTGTGTCCCAGCTGGGCTCAGCAACGCCCAGGGCCTGACATCCTCCCTGCTCTGCTTCTTGCTCCCTCCCAGACTTCGGGATGTTCAATGGGCTGGGAGATACTCCCGGAAAAACAAAGCAGCAGCCTCATAAAGAAAAACCTCCTATGGAGGCATTTCAGTGAAGATTTCCCCATTCCTGGGCCGGGAGACAATGGTGGGAAGGAAGTCGGGGTCATTATCCTCATTGTTCCAAGGTTTAATCAGGCACTTGGGGATTCGCACCTCAGCACTGAGGGCACAGCTGGGTGGGAAGGGGCTCGGCTTTGTCCACCCACGTGGAGAAGGGCTGTTTGCCTGTTTTGCTCCCTGCTGTGCTGCTGCTCGAAGTGTTTTGCGCTCCCCTGCACTCCAGCTTGTCGACCCGTGGCGGGAGGAACACCGGGAATGCCAGGCCAGCACAGAAAGGCTGAGATTTTTGGGGAGGCTCCGATGGGGTAGCCGAAAGGGGGGTGTGTGGGGGGCGACCCATCAGCCAGGGCCCCTCCACCTCCTGGCCCTGCCGACGTCAGAAGGAACCGGCAAGAGGGTGGATTTCCGCAGGACCTGTTTTCCAGATCCCCTGGCATCCTTCCACCGCTCCCGCCGCTTGCGTCATCGTTTTACGAGGCTGCACCGTTCCCAGGGAGCCCCCTTCCCCTCCCCGTCCCCTCCCAGCGCTGGGAGTTTATTTATTTGTTTATAACACTTCTCCGATCCCCGGGATGCCTTTCATCTGCCAGCACTTAACCGCTTCGGTGACAGCAGGGAGGGGCAGCACCTCGGGGAGACAGGGAATATCCATCACCCCTGAACGCCCCTTGGGGCTGCTCCACAGGCCTGGTCCCCTCCTGGGGCTGAGCCCTCCATCAGCAGGGACAGTGTCTCTCAAGGACAAGCAAGCAGCAGCCCGGCCACCCTCACGATGTGGGTGTTGCCTCCAGACACCAACTGCTGCCCTTGGCTCCTCTTTAAAGGGCTCTGAAAGGCTTTTTGTTCGTTGATGGAGCGCAGGGATGGGAAGCAACGGGGGGGGGGGGGGGGGTACATCCTTTCTCCTTCTGCACTTGATGATTTGAGGGGGGGGTCACAGACAGGGATGCCACCCACTAGGCCAGGTTGCCTCAAGCCATTCCTATGTGGCCTTGAGCATCTCTAGGGATGGGGCAGCCGCAGCTTTTCTGGGAACGAAGCCCAGAGAAAAGCCCAGCTTCATATTCTGAAGAGGGCAGAGGAGACCAGGTCAGAGTCTCGCCCATGAGGTGCGAGTGGGTGAGGGCAGGGTCGGACTTGACACTCAGCATCGCCACTTCCAGGGGAGTTTTCAGCAGTGTTGGGGTGGGGGGAGCTAAATATCCCAGCCTGGCAAGTGTCAACAGCAATTAGTGTTTCACACTCGGCCTGAGAGGGGGATAAACGTTCACAAGTAACCAAGCAGTGCCTGGGAAAGAGTGCCAGACAGGGAGGAGGGGAGGGAGCAGAACAATGCCTTCTAATGCCATGGCTTTGTCAAGGGGAGTTCGCAGCTTGGTGGGAAAGATGCTCCATCCCAGACCGTCTTCTTGTCTCCTCCTTTGCAGTTACTGATTGGGGAGGCCCCAGGCATTGGTGCTTATCTCCATGCAGGGCTGCATCACTTCAGAGGGAAGGTGATGCAGAGTGAGCTGGGCTAAACCACTGCAAAAGGCTCTTACAGCCCTTCTAACTGGGCTCCTGCTGGGCAGGGATCACAGAATCATAGAATTGTTAAGGTTGGAGAAGACCTTTCAGGTCACTGAGCCCAACCACTCACCCATCACTATCAAGTCCACCATTAAATCACGCCAGGCAGAAGTGGAATGAGCTTATCAATGGTGCCCTGCATCAGGTACAAAAAAAAAAAAAAGCAGGTTATTTTTCCATCCTGGGAATGTGAACAACCAGCAAGAGAGGAGGTCTATGTGTATACACTGCCAATGAGCCAATTTGCCATCCTCCTTCTCCTAGAACTGATGCAAACTTTGCTTTCAAAGTTCCCCTGTTCCTCCTGCCAGGCTCTGGGAACCATGGTTGACTTGCTCCTGCTTGGCACTTGTTGATTAAAAAAAGAAATAAAATAGGTGCTGAGCTTTGAGGGAGGTGGGACTTGAGGGTTCTACAGCATTTTGCCTCCTGAATCTCTAAAGTGGCACTAAGGAGCTCTGGAACAAATTCTCTCTTCCTTGCAGCCTCCCCTCTGGCACTGCTGGTTACATTTTCTCCTGGCACTGATGGAGGCAAGCCCTGGTGTGCCAGATGCTGCCCAGGCACTGCTACAGGGGCAAGTCCCTGGCATGCAGCTGGACAAACTGGGCAACACAATTAAGATTTATCCTTGTGTCAGCACTGAGGAGCAGAGGCCCAGCAAAACTGCAGCTGAAACGATGAGTGTCCGTGGCTAAGTGACCAGATCTCCCAGGAGAAGAGGGCTTGACTGATTCCATCCCCTGGTCCAGCCTAGGGAAATCCCAGAGTCCTTGGGGAAGACTAGACCAGACTGTTTTCCTCCTCAGCGAGAGGCAAAGGCTGACTGACTCCATCTGTGAGAGCAGCTCATCTGCTGCTCCCGGCCTCGCCTGTCCCTCTTCTGGGAGAGCCAGGAGAGGCTGCTGGCACCGCAGCGGCCGGGGTCGGGCTGTGCCGTGCCAACACCAGCTCAGGTGAACGTCTCTCCTCCCCACCAGCCCCTGCCGAGGCTCCCGGAGCTGCCCCTCCTTCCCTGCAGCCCCGAGCCCCGCTCAGCACCGCACAAAAGGCGCTTTGTGCCCCGCTGAAAAGGCAGCCGGTGTCTCTCCGGAGCCTGGCAGCAGCCAGCCCTGCCGAACCCTCCTCCGGGCTCCCGCAGCCAGCGGAGCTGCATTGCGTGCCTCACGTGTGAGCACACGCGCTGCCGAGGGGAGCCGCAAAAAAAACCCCAAAAAAACCAAAAAGGAGGATGCATTCCTGGCTCTGAACCCCGGCGGCTCCTCGGGGAGCCGCTAATCCCACCCAGGGCGGGAGGGGAAAGCGCGACAGCTCCCGGTGACGCACCTTCTCCGGGGATGAGGCGGGTGATGCTCCGGAGGCATCCCCGCTGGCTCCCCGCGTCTGGCGCTCACAGCCGGCCTCCCCGGGAGTTACAAACTGCAGGCAGGCTCCCTGACAGATGTGTTCCTATCAGCTAAGAAGCTATTCCTCGGAGGGATAGCGGAGTCACATGGATCCCATTAGCCCGCTGCTTAACACGAACCAGAACCGGGAACAAGCACCAGCGCCGCCCCAGCCCTGGCTCTGGCAGAGACGGCAGGAATCTCTGGATGAAACCAGGCCAGAGCTCTGCTGTGCCTGTCTCCAGGGCCCTGGGAGCCGGGAGGGCACGCAGGGGCCGCCTGGAAAATGTTCCTCGGGGAGGGGAAATCCGCGCGGGGCAACTCTCTGCCATCGAGTGCTCGTTTTATAGTTTATGGGTGGGAACTCCCTGTGCTCTGTGTGCCCTCGGTTTTTCACTTTATGTATGGGAACTACCTGTGTTCCATGCATCCTTATTTACCTTCTGGATGGGAACAACCCGTGCTCCATACGTCCTTGTTATTTAACTTAGGGATGGGAACAACCTGTGCTCCATATGTCCCTGTTTTTTACTGTATGGATGGAAACTACCTGTGCTCCAAACGTCTTTGTTTTCCACGTTATGGATGGGACCTACTTGTGCTCCACACATCACCAGCACCGCCTTAGCCCCCAGGGGTCCCTGGCGGGCATCACTCGCTGATGGCTTTGCTAACACCCGAGAGGGTTGAAAGAAAGCCACTAAGCGGTTGGTTTGGTGCTTTTTTTTCCTCCCCCCCCACCCCCCCCTATTTGTGCAAATCCACACCAGCACAAAAAGCCTCTGAGCCTCTGCGTCTGGGCTTCTGAGAGCCGGCAGGGATGGGATTGCAAAATCCCGGGGGGGTTGAGCAAGAGGAGTGCGGGGAGCACGTGTCGCAGGGAGCAGAGAGGGGGGCACAGGGCACCGTCCTCCGGTGGCACCTCTTGGCAGCGCCGAGCCCTTAGGATGGTGACAGGTCTGACACAAGCCACCCCGCGGGGAGGGGGGGTGGCCCTGGCACAGCTCGCAGTGGGGCTGCGCTCACGCTGAGCCCAGCGAAGGAACCGCAGAGCTTGGCCACCGTAGGCTGGGGGGGGTGATTAACTGGAGTGTCAGGCAATTAACTTTTTCACACTTGCAGCCTCTAAACTCCCCCATAACTCAGAGGCGACAGACTCAGTGTTTATTTTCTGCTTAAGGAGAAGCCGGTTGCAGGTTCCAAAGGAAAACAGCCGTTCCCCAGATTTATAGCCGGGCTCCAAGGCAGAGCGCAGGACAAAGGAGTCAGTCGGTTTGAAAAGCTGAAGGCCGGGTCCTTGCCTGCAGAAACTGGCATTGAGGAAGCAATTCTATCAGCACAGATCTGGTCCAGACTTTGTATGAGTCATTTTCTTCCCTGAGTCACCATCTCTGTCCCTACATGGAGGCAGCAGGAACCAGCAGTGCCAATTATAAAGTGACAGTCTCAGGGCATGGTTAAAACCAGGCTGGGGCTTGCTGTGCCCTGGAGCCCCATGGCAGGGCACATCTGCTCATCTGTCATGGATTGCCTTACCTTCTCAAGTGTTTGGGAGCAGGGATCTTAACTTGCAGTGTGTTCCAGTGGGAATCCTGCATCCCTGCTCCCAGCCGGGAGAAGGCTTTTGATTTTTGCCATTAGGCAGCACAGAGCTGGGAACTGCGTGTGTCCTGCTGGAGGGAGCCCTAGGACAGCATCAGATCACTCCATCTGCCTCTTGTTTATGGTGTAAACATCTCTGCACCCCTTCCCTGCCACGGGAGAATGTGCCAGCACTGACAGATCATGGGTCTGGACAGCAGCTCTGCTTCTGCCTGGCCATGGGCCCCGTGGTGGGGACTGGGGAAGAAGGGAGGAGGGCTGAGGATGGATTTGCATGCAGGTGTTACTCATCTTTGCCACTGTCTATTTATTTCTTTGAGCTGGGAGATATTTTGTATGCTGCAACAGGCATGGTTTTGCATAAAACTGGTGCTTGGGGACAGCCTCTATTTGCATCGTGGCCAAGGAGGGACGGTGGGGACCACAAATCTTGAACCAAAACCGGGGCTCTGGCTTGCTAGTAAGGGTTCTGATGCTGACAGATGAGCCAAGGAATTTGCTCAGAACATCCATATTTTGGTTGGAACCAGGAGCACCTTCCCAGTCTGCTGTAACGCCTCCAGTTGCTACACAGGGATTGTTTTTTATAGCAACATCTCCAAGGTCTCAGCCTCATTATCCCCATTTTTAGAAATGAAGAAGTAAGCAAAGGGAGGTGCAGCGTTTCCAACGGGGCCTCCAGGGAGGCCAGCAGCACATCCCAGCTTTCCTGAAGGTCCCAGCCCCGTGGCCTTCCCACCAGGCAGAGCTGGGATGGTCCTGGGAGCAGCCCATCGCTCACAGGGCGGCTGACAGCTCCCTGACCCACAGCTGCTGCCTGCGAGCTGACAGGAAAGCCCGTCTGCTATGAAGGTTAAAAATGCTGCCCGTGGGGAGAGCAAAGTCTGACATTGCCTGCAGCATACTTCTCGCCTGCAGTTATTGCCTGTGGATTAGCAAAGGTCAGGGTTTAGTGCTCCAGCCCTTCCCAGCCTCTTCCTTTTGCTGCAGGTTGGGGCTAAGCTTGGAAATTTTGTTGTTTTAGCCCGATCTGTAAGTGCATGGAAAAATCCCACCCAGCCTGGGGGGAGCCACGGGAGCAGAATTCCTCCAGCAGATGTAATCGTGCTGGCCAACGGAAAATACCCCACCCCTTGGCCGCTGAGGCATGTGTGGGGAATTCAGAGGATCCCGATGGGCAGGACGGGTCCTTATCAGCACACCCTGCGTCCTCCTGACCCTGGTACCCTCCTCTGGCAAAGCCAGAGCCCAGCTCAACCCCTCCCCTGCTCCTCCTGTTCCTGCCTCGGAGTCTTTTCATCTCCTCTCTCCCTGCCGCCCGTGTTCATTTCGCCCTGACAACTTTTCCTCCTTGCAGAACGTGGGAGGGATGAAAGCTGCAGATAATTAATAACCCTGGCGCTTCTCAGCTCTGCCTTCCTGGGAGAACTCAGAGATTCCTGCTGCCTCCACCTCTGCCTCCCCCTGCAAGTGCTCTCACTCCAGTCATGTGCTGTCTGTTCCCAGTGCCTGAGAAACTGCAGCTGGCAGCCCTTGCTCCCAAAGACTCTGCTTGTTTTATGTGTGTGCCCAGGGGTTTGGATCCAGTCTGAGCAAGAGGCAGGGAGGGAATGGCTTAGCAGCTCTTCTGGAGATGGGGTCACTGCAGTTTATCCACAGGAAACTCCCATGTGCAGAAGCAGCTTCTCAATGTAGGTCTGTGAGGGCTCTGCTGAGATCTTGGGCAAAGCCACACTGAGGTAGTGGAGACTTCCCATCTGCCGAGCCCCAGGCATAGCAGGAATTGCTTCTCCTGCCTCTTTCTCTCTTGTTCTGTCCCTTCCAGACAGTTTCCAGCAGCTCTGCAGGTCTTTCAGGCTCTCCTTTGCTGGTGCCTGATCTTTCCTTTGTGCTGCCTCCTGTGTTCTCCTGCTGTTGGGTCAGCTGGAAATAAGCACTTTGCACTGAAAAAGGAATATCTGGAAAGGCAAATGCAGGACCTGAAGACAGAGGAGGCTTGGGACAGTGCCTTATTGCAGGAAACAAATCAGTGCTGCTGCAGCAACTACCTGAGCAAACAGCAGGAAACCACAGGGAGAGGCCAAGGAGAAGCTGCTGATAACCCAGGATCACCTCCCGAGGGGCGAGTTCAGCGCTGGATCCGTCGGTGTTCCAGAGCGAGCAGCCAGGCAGGTGCTGGACTGCACTCTGCCTCTCTGTCTCTGGAGCATCAATTTTGCAGAAGGCTGGTCACCAGAAACCTCTCCTGCCTTGCAGAACCCTGGGGAAGGTTCCCAGGGAGCGGGGCAGGGCTGCTCCGTGGTGTGGATGTCACTGCCAGCTGCAGCTGAGGCTCATCCAGCTGTGCAGCTCCTCCACGGTTCCCTGTGCAGACAGACCCATTCAGCCACAGTGCAGAGGTCTGGTGTTATTAAGGTGAACGTTGCATGGGTAGGAAGGAGCCCCTGGCGTTCCTGCAGGGTGGGGAAGGTCCTGCTTTAGTTCAGAGATGTCCTGACCCCTTGATCCAGCAACTGGTCCCTTCCCCCAGCTTACCCCTGCACCCTGCTCCAGGGTCTGGGCTGTGGATTTGGATTGTGTTCCCTGAGGACCGTGGAGCTGCCAAGAGTGGTGGTGTGACCCTCCTGGGCTTTGGGGCTGCTTTCTTTGCAGAGGAGAGAGGCTGAGACCAATCAACTGCTCCCAGGAAATTCAGTCTTTCATCCCGAATTTCAGCCCCGGGTGCAGCCCTCGTGAGCTGTCCTCCCTCCTGAACTGAAGCTGTGGGTGAACATCTCTCAATTCCAGATGCACACACTGTTTATTTTATTTTGGATGCTTCTCTGGCTCTCTGTCCCCTTTCCTCTTCCCATTCAGAGAACGGGAATCCTGAGGCTTTTTGCCATTTGTGGGCTGACTTTAATCTCTGTCCCAGCATTTTGTCTCTGTATCTTGTGCCTGGTGCCTGAGCTATAAGACAAAGAGGTGTTTACACTCCTGGGCATTGGGGCTGGAGAAGCAGCACGAGAGAGGCCGGGTGGAATTGAACATTTCAACACTTTTTCCATCTGTCCCCAAACCCAGTATTGACCCAGGACCCCTGGGTGGCTGCTTTAGTCAAAGCTTTACCAGACGTAGCAGCTCTTGGGATCACAGCACCCCTCGGTGTGGGTTGGAGAGGAGGTGAGGACCTGGCTGCTCTCAGGAGGGGACCATCCCGCTGGGACTGTGTGTCCCAGACAAGAGCCTGAGGGGCACTTTGCCTCCTGCCATGAAAGATGATGAGAGGAGAGACAATGGCTGTTCTCCCCATCCAGTGCTGATCCACGCTGGAGATCCCCCTGCTCCAGGGAGCTGAGGGGCTGGAGCCCTCCGTGGCAGGAGGCAGATTTTCCATCTCCAAATGCCATTCAATTAAGGAGCGCTAATGGGGCTGGATTTGGCCCCAGCACTCAGGCAGCGGGGTCAGTGCCAAACAATATCCTGTTGACATCACTTCTGAGGAGCAATTCACCGCCCCAGAGGGGAAGGGGCCTTGCCGAGCAGCTCCCTGGCACAAAAACCTCAAAGAGGGCTGTGGCCTCTCCTCCTGCCTCTCCCAGCTCCATTATCCAGCCCCCAGGAGCGTCCTTAAGGAAGGAGGTGGAGGGGAGCTGAGGGGGGGGACAAGAGTGACCATTTTCCCTCTGGCTGGTGATCGCCCGTCCCCGTGGGGAGGGGGCCACGGGGGGGCTGTGGTTTGGATAACCTGCCTCATTAGTGGCTGTATGACATCATTATCTCACATTAGCAACACTCTTCCAGAGGTAATTGGGAAGCCTCTGGAATGGCCCTGTGACCTTTAATTAATGCAGCGGGGGCCTTTTCCTTGCGCGCGATTCCTCACTCTGCCTCAAGCAGCTGCTTCTTGTTAAGATGCCAGAACAGGGGGGCCTTGGTCCCATGCCGGGATTTTCTAAGCCTCCTATCCCCCCGGGGGAGGAATAAAAAAGGTGCATGAACAGTCAGCTGCTGCCTGACTTGTTTCAGCCTCCGTTTCCACCAGCCCCTCGCCCGCCCCTGGCTCCAGGCTGCTGCCTGGGCAATTACCTCCGGAGCTGATTAGCTCAGCTGGGGCTCCTGCCCCTGCCCACGGTGCCCACGGGGACTCTTGGCCCGTGGAAAGGTGGGGATGGGAAAAGGGGGCCGCGTGGTACCCACAGAGAGAGCCAGTCCTTTCATCTGCGAAGGGAAGAGGAAGAATTTAGGAAGAAGTTCTTCCCTGTGAGGGTGGGTGCCCCATCCCTGGAAGTGTCCGAGGCCAGGCTGGATGGGGCTTGGAGCAGCCTGGGCTAGTGGAAGGTGTCCCTGCCCATGGGAGGGTGGAATGAGATGAGCTGTAAGGTCTCTTCCAACCAAAAACATCCCATGATCCTGTGATGTGTCCCAGCTCAGGTTTTGCTGCTCTGGGAGGCCCCCAAGCACACACACTGCCTTAGGCACTGGAACAGATAATCCAGAATTGTTCCTGTGGTGCCACCTCTAATCCTAACTCTGTATAAACCTTCAACCTGAGGAGATAAAGACCACTGTGTGTGACTCTCCTGGCTGAGATTTTCCTTTGGGGTTTCGTATTCAAAAGGTGGAAACAAATTAAAGAAAGATCCATTCAGATCGGGGCTTTTAATTCCCTGACCAAAGGCAGCAGGTTTCAAAGTCAGGGGAATGAAGTAATCAGGTCCTTGGGAGCCTTCAGCCTGCAGAGAGCTTGAGCTTTTTTTGACAGTGGCATTTGGACTCCTCAGGGTTTGGGGATGAGCCTGCCCAGCACGATGCTCTTGGCACAGCTCACCCCTCCACAGCTGGCACGGTGTCACTGCCCCTTGCTGCTGTGTGCCGTGCCAGCGTGTCCATGGGGTCCTGGAAAGCCTTTTCCGTAACAAACAAGCATTTTGGGGGATTCCCACTGCACGGCCTCGGACTTCAGGGGGTTAATGCCAGCAGCTCCCCCAGGCTGATTTAATTCAAGCCAGACTGGAACACTCCTGGAGCTGGGACTCTCCCGCCCTGGGAGAGAGGGTGAGTGGAGCAGCGTGTGCAGGGAGCTACCGGTGTCTGTTGTGCTTTGCAACCTGACCCCTCCTCTGCTCTTTGAAGCTGCTGGCAGTGGGTGGGCTGGGATCAGCGCAGTGGCCGATGCGCTGGGAGTTAGAATAACACAACCGCGGTGCCCCGTTCAGCTGGGAATGGGATCTGTTTGGAAGGGGGTGGGCAGAGCAGGGGTGAGGAACTCGGGACCTTGAGGGCTGACAGGGTCCTGCAGATGTGGAACAGCTTGTGTTTGGAGGCTGGGGTGGGAGGAGAGGCCTTTTCAACCCGAAACATAATTAATCAGCAGCTTGGACAGAAAGCGGAGCTGTGGCTGCCGGTCCAGCTACCGTTGCCCTTTCCAGGCCCACAGCCAGAACAGGGAGGGGAGAACTTCCCCAAGTTGACACTCTGTCAGGAAGTCTCAGGTCCTTCTCCCTTCCCATGTCTCATCCTGGAGAGCAATCTCACTCCTGAGGGCCAGTGTCAGCCACCACTGCCTTCCCCTCCACTGCTCCATCCCAAAGCAGCCCCTCTCCCTCACAGGAGAGGAAGAGGAAGGACACCAAAAAGGT
>JAWWES010000055.1:5714819-5779818 GCA_035583135.1 Lophotriccus pileatus
CAGCACCCCAGCCTGGATGATGACCCCGAGGTGGATGCAGAGCGTGTGGGTCCCTCTCAGCTCCCACAGCAACTACATCACTGGCCATCTCCAGCTGTGGGAGCACCCTGGTGGCAGAAGGAGTGACTGGGGCACTGCTGGTCCCTCTTGGGACACCAGTTCGTGGAGCTGGGCTGGGGCTCACACTCACAGCCACTGTCCTGCAGCAGCTCCTTCAGGGCAGCTATTTCTGGCCCCCGGGACAGGGAGGGCATGTGGTGGGAGGCAGCTCCGGGGCTCGTGGGAGCCAAGGGCTATTTCTGGCTCTGATTGCTGACCTGCCAGGCCATCCTCAGCCAGTAACTCTCTTGTGCCAGGCTCACCCAGAGCCTCCAGCCCCAGGCTCCCTCCAGCAGGTGGCCCAGGTGTCCCTGGGCGGGGTGGGACGGCTGCCACACGCACCCTGCAAGGTTTGTCACAAGACCATGACGGTGGCTGTGCTCTTTTGATGTCACTCTGCAGTAGGCTGGCACTAAGTGCCCTGGGAGTGCTCTCAGTAGGTGAACCATGTCCTGAGGCATGCCTTTAAATGATGACTGAGGCAAAAGGTGGGTGTGTGTGGGAAAAAGGACAGTCATTGCCATCCAGGCGTCCCACTCTGTCATGGGATGAAAGGTGTGAGCTCCGTGGCCTTTGCCCCCTCTCCGCTGGCCATCCCACGGGGCGACCCCAGGCTGAGGGCAGAAGGGAGCAGTGGGCACCAGGAGTGGTCCCAGGGACCCCAGACGTGGCTGTGGGACAGACACACATTGGCTGATGCCCTGACATCTCCCCCACCAGCTTCTATATATGGGCCTGCCCTCTCTGAACTCACCGCGCTCGGCTCTCAAGTGACACGCTGGGGAGGGAGGGGGGGTCCTATTTTTAGCCCCTGAATGGATCTGTGCTGGAGCCGAGCTCTCTGCCCCTGACAAGGGTACGGCATCATGTTGTGCTGGGAGGATTTTCCTGCATGGCTCTTTGAATGGCTCCATCCCCGCCTTAGGTTGGGATACAGGTAGGATTCAGCTTTGTGGTCTCTCTGCTGCTTCTGCTGCTGGATCCCCACGGTTTTGGGCTCTGTTGCAACTCCCTCCCCAGAGCCAGGGCTACGGAAGGAGCTGCCATGGCTTGCTGGAATGTCCTGTTTGGAGCGTGCTTCGTGCTCTCCTCATGCATGATGCTGTGGCAGCAGAAATGCTCAAGAACAGAAATCCCACAGTTTTTAAAGTGGGTTGTAGGCAAGAGCAGTAGGAAAGGGGTGTGTGAGGTGTGATGCTGTTGTGCTGCTGTGGAGAGAATCCCAAACCCTCTCTGCAGCTGTGGAGAGAATCCCAAGCCCTCTGTGCTGCCGTGCTCGGGGAGCAGAGGCAGAAGGGACCAGAGGGGGGTAGCAGTGGCCTCTCTCACTTGCTGGCTGGCTTTATAGTCCAGCACAGCCATCCCCATCTTGCTGAGCCTGCCAGGAGCTGGAATTTCAGCTGGAAAGAAGGGAGGATGAGTGAGGACGAGTGAATGCAGCTGGCAGGAACCCATGGGGACAGGATTAGGGGCACACACCTCGCCTATGTCTGCCGACACGGGTGCCACCTCCTCATGCCCCCATCTCTCCCACCCCCTCCCCTTTGCATTCCCGCTGCAGGCATGGATAACTTCGAGTACAGCATCCAGCTGAACGACAGGGAATGGGCTGAGTTCTTCTTGGCCTCAGAGGAGTGCAACCTGGCCCCGGCCTCGCTGGCCACGGCCGAGGAGCAGTGCCTCAGTGACACTGAGCAAGGGGACGGCCACGCCAGCCCCGACAGGCTGATCCCAGCCAGGGAGGGCAGCGAGCCAGCGCCTGGCACAGGGAGCTCTGCCCCACGTGGGGTGCCCGGAGACACCCCCCTGCGCTGGCAGGCCGGTGGGCACCTCTCCCCGCCGGAGCTGCTGTCGGGCAGCGAGGACGAAGCGGAGCTGGGCTCGGTCGGCAGGTTCCTGTGCGGGAGCGACAAGCCCGGCTGCCCGGCCCCCCCTGCCATGCCCAGCACGCAGAGGAGGCAGCCCCCCCTTGCCCCTGCAGCCCCCCTCGCCGGCCAGGCTGGTGGCACAGCCCAGGCCAACCCGGGGCAGGACACGGGGGGTGAAGCTGCGGCGTCGGAGAAAGGAGCAGCCGGAGGCAGCCGGGCCATGGAGCCCCCCGGCCCTCCGAGCACCCCTGAGCAGGGAGGGGACGCCGGAGGGGGACAACCCCATGGCAGTTCACCAGCACCCCCCGCCAGGAAAAGGCATCCCAGCGCTGCCCACTCGGAGCCCAGGCCGCGGGGACCCCCGTGCGACCCCCCCGGCCCTTCCCCGGGGGCTGGGCAGGAGGAGGCGAGCGGGGAGAGAGCGGGGCCCGAGCAGAGCTCCCCGGCCGGGTCCCCCAGCGTGGTGAGGCCCAAGGTGCCGGGGCAGCAGAAGAAGAGCCGCAAGCAGCGCGGGGCCGGCGCTGCCGAGGGGGACAGGGAGCCGGCGGGGGCTGCGGCTCAGGGGGCCGGGAAGGCACCTCCGAGCTCGCCGATGTCCTCTCGGAAGAGCAAAGGGAAGGAGAAGGCGGCCAAGGCGGCTTTGGTGAGGCTGGGCAGCCAGGAGGCGGCGGAGGGCAAGCAGCCGGTGCCCGGCCCTGGCGTGGATGAGGGTGATCCAGCCAGGAGTGCTCCCCCGAGGCAGAAGGGGAAGGAGCCAGGGGCACAGTCCCCGGGGAAGACAAAGGCCACCAAGCCCTCAAAGGCAGGGCAGGCTGGCGGCTTGGGCGTACGTGACAGTGCACCAGTGATCCCTGACAACGGAGCCGTGGCTCCTGCGGGAGAGGCATGCCAGGAGATGCCAGGGAAGCCTCTCCAAGCCAAGAGTGTGGCAGCTTTTGGAGGGGATGCTGCTGAGGGAGCTTGTGGGGATCCTGCAGCTGGGATCCTCAGGGATCCTGCAGCTGAGATCCCAGTGGTTCCTGAAGTTGAGGTTCCTGGAGCTCCTGCAGTTGAGATCCCTGAAGTCCCTGCAGTTGAGATCCCTGGAGTCCCTGCAGTTGAGATCCCTGGATTTCCTGCAGCTGAGATCCCCAGCAAGCCCTCAGAGATCCCCATGGTTCCTTCAATTGAAATCCCTTGGGAGCCTGCCCCTGAGATTCCCAGGAAGCCTTCAGCTGGGATCCCCAGGTCTCCTGCCATTGAGATCCCTAGGCAGACTGCAGCTGGGATCCCCAGGGTTGCCACCCCTGAGATCCCTTGGGAACCTGCCCCTGAGATCCCCAGGAAGCTGAGCCCCCCGTGCTTTGCAGATGGGGCTTCTGCAAGGTCCAACACCCTGGATGTGACCTGGCCTGAGATGTATGACTATTTGTTCTGTGATTCCCAAGAGGAAGAAGAAGAACTGGGGAGCTCAGTGGAGGGGAGGAGATCACCCTTGCAAAGGGAAATATCCTGGCCTGAACTCTATGAGTATTTTTTCAACGAACCAGAAGGAAACAGGAAAAAAGCCAAAGGTAAAGACAGGAAAAGGAAGAAGTTCGGCAGCTTGGACCACACTGGGCTGCAGAACGAGGATCCCAGCTCAGCTCCAGTCGAGGACGCTGTGATCATCTCAGTCCCTGAGGTGTGTGAACACTTCTTCCCAGAGAGACCTAAGAACAGGATGGGCTGGAGAGGGATTTTCTCAATCGCTCCAGCCTCCGAGGTGAAGAGAGCTCTGGGGGCTCTGAAGTCCCTCCTGCAGAGGCAAAGACACCCTGCTGGAGGCCAAGCCCCAACCTCCCAGGCTCTGGTGCCGAGAGGATCCGGAGAGAAGTTCGCCCTCGTCCCGCTGGCTCCCCCAGGAAGAGGCCAGTTGTGGCCAGAGGGTGAGGACATGGCCCTTGCACTGAGAGGTAAAGCATGTTATCCCCTGTAGGGATGTGTCCCACGCTGTGTCACGCTGGCTCTCCCTCGGGATGCTCCCGCTGTGCCCGTGCCAAGCGAGTGCTGCTGGCCAGGCCCTGCGGGCTGGCTCCCAGCGCTGCAGCAGGCACGGGCAGGGAACCTGGGGCTTGAAAAACACGCCCTTAGTTTGAAAAACACCCTCCAGAGACCACAGAGGTCGCCTGAATGTTGCCTGTTCCTGGAGGCAGGTAAGAGAAACAGGAATAAAGGGAGAGGAGTTTGACCCAGGAGGACAGCCAGTGTGTTTGTCTTAAAGCTTATATGATGCTTGGAGCCACAGGGCCTCCTAGTTAATATTAAACCCAAACATTGAGTGAGTCATCCCAAAGGGGTGCCTCAAAATAGAGCTTCCAGTTGGTTTGCACTGAGAAAAGCCCCCTTTGCCGTGGTCACAGATAATTAGTAAGTCAATTTTAATTAAAAGCCTGATCAAATAAACGCAGGAGCAAAAATAACCTACTCTTACAGCATGAAGTTGTTCCAGGCTGGAAATCCAGCAGGGGAGGAAATGTAGAGCACTCAGGGATGTCCCCATCCCTGGACTTAGCAGGAGGTGGGAGTGGGGTGGGATCAGTGAAATGCTGAGCCCTGGTGCTTCCCAGGGGAATAGATGTCGTCCTAGGGCAGTGTGTGCCTTTGGGGCACTGTCTGGCAGGAAGGGGGCCTGGCCCAGATGTCTCCAGGAATCACTTTCTCCTAAATGTACTCCTCAGACTCACTTCCAGCCACCTCACTGTGCTGGGAAGACACACAGGGCGGTGTGAGGCAGCCAGAGGTCCTGGGGTAGCACTGCCAAACATTTGCCTCAGGGTCTTCAACAAAGTATTAAACTGAGAGGGGTGAAAAACGCGCCCCTCAACTTTAGGAAACACAGCTGAGTCCTAAAATAGACACGTTTGACCTGACAAACGGTGATAAAAGTGTCATCTGGGAGGGAAAATGTGTGACAACGATGTGACTCCCCAGGAGCGCGAGGGACGGGGCGGGGGGGCTGGGGCAGAGGAGGTGGCATAAAACCCCAAACCTCGTGCTCCTCTCCTGGCAGGGACGGCAGAGGATCCACGAGTGCTGACCCACAAAGACATGTGCCTGGTGTTCTGCGCCTTTGCGTCCTGGGCAGTGAAGACATCTGACCTGCAGGCTCCGGATGCCTGGAAGACCAGTACGTACAGTGCCCGGCCCGGCGGGAAAGGGGTGGGAATGGCCTCGTGGGAGACTTGGCAGGGACAAAGGCAGGGGGTGCAAATACACCTGTGGGAAAGTGCAGCCACCTCCCTGCTTTTCCAAAGTGTGCTTTTAATGCCTTGTCTCTCTTACGGAGTGGCAGTCCCGATTCCTGCTCGCTGACGTTCTCCTTTCCCCGCACCAAGTGGCTGCTGACAGGAGTTGAGCTGTGGGACAAGTCTATCCCCAGCCTTGGCCCTGCTGCTGATAGGGACCAGGAGCAGTTTGCCAGGAGAAGAGAGGCTTCTTTAGGATCCATGCTGGCTAGCAGCAGAATCAGGACTTGGAGTGTGCAGTTTTAGGCTCCCTCATCTCAGCTGGAACAAATGCATGTGTTTTTTCTGATGTGCTTTGAAGATATAATCTTCTATCTAAATACAGCTTAGCTGAAGTATTATCCTGGTGCACTGAATCCTGCAGGTAAATGGACCTCTGTTGGATCCTCTCCTCTCCAACCACAGCTTTGGGATAGTTGGGAAGAGAGGAAGCTCGAATTTGCTGAGCCTCCCAGGGGTACAGGTCACTGGATGAGCAGGGGATGGGGCAGTGAGAGCAGCATTCCTCATTCCTACCCTGGATGGAGCAGCTGAGTGCAGGGTCCAGCCCTGGAGAGCCCTTTCCATGGGCTGAGATGTGGGAACAAGGCTTCCTGCTGCTTGTCTGGGGAAGGAATGTTCCCCACTAAAGTCACACAGGGAGCTGACACCCTGGGCTGAGAATAGCTCATTAGCTAAGGCTGCTCAGTGCCATCATCACAAGGAGCTTTTGGCCTGCTCCTTCTTGTCTTCTGAGTATTGGGATGGTGGACGTGGCCTCAGGGAGGTGAGAAAAGCGGGATACGGGTCCTCGTGCCCTCGGGATCACATAACCCTGGTGAGGAGGGGAGTTGGGAGGCAGTTCCATTTAGTACTGGACAAGCCATTCTCTTTAGGCATTTTATGTTCCAGTTGAATTTCCCTGTTTCTGTCGCTCTAACCCATAAATCAAAATCAAGTCTGAATTTAAATTGGGATCTCCGAAGGCATGGCTTGGATTCCCAGTTTTGCTCGGGAATTTAACCTCTCTTATAAACCAAGCTAAAAACATTGGCTGACAGTACAGAGAAAAGCTTGAATCTGTATATAATCCCCATTAGTTGTTTGTTGTATCTGTGAATTTTGTGTTTTGGGTATTTTCTGCTTTTGGCTGGGATCAAAAAATCCGCAGATAGTCCACAAAATGGTATTTTTCTGGCATCTTCCTGGGTACAAACAGGAGTAGAAAATAAAGAGACTGTCCTGAAGCCCTGGTGAGATTTTCTACTGTGTCTTCCTCATCCAGCATTAAGCCTGTGTATCCGACCAATCCATTAAATCTCCACCTGAACCTGTGTATCCAACCAGTGCATGTCCCTGCCCCCCACGTGGAGCCTGTTTAGTGCTTCCCTTAAAAAAAAAAAGCTGTTTGCTGTGGAATGGTGGTGTGATCCATGTGCCCAAACTACAGCACTAGATGTGGGCAGCCAGGCTGTGGGTTGCTGGGAATGCACTGGGAATAAATTCAGCGTGGAGGGGATGAAAAGCAAAGGCAGGAGGGGACTGGGGAAGGGAGGGGAGTGACCCCTCCACGTCCCACGGAGCAGGGTGAGCCGAGCTTGTGATCTACAGATCTGGAAAAAAGATCTTTGGGGTTGGAAGAAGCACCCAGACTAACTGTGGGAATGTGTGGGGCTCTTTTCCAGTGTTCCTGGCAGGTTTTGGCACGCTCTCTGCCATCCGCTACTTCCGGAGGCAGGTCAGAGAAGGACACCCCCGGACTTAGGCTCAGCTCACACTGGAGGTGCTTCCTGGGGATAGATGGGCACGGTGGAGGCAGAGACTGAGGACTTTGTTCTTGGACAGTGTGAGAAGCCTGGATCCCAGCACCAAGACTTCTCTCGGACCCATCCCTACACGGGACAGGACGTCACGGGAAGCAGGATCCTCCCGGTGACAGGAGTTTATGACACGGTAGGCAGTCGGTACCTGTACTGGAGAAAAGGGGAGCCCGGCCTGGGCTGGCTCTGGTCTTCCCTTGCACTCTCCTGGGACACTCCCTAGGAGCAGTGTCTCTCCCAGGGCACTCCTCCCTGCTGAAGTCACCTGGTGGCAAAGGAAGGCACTGACGTGTTGGAGGGAGGCGAGGGCAAAAGGAACCGGGAAAGTGCTTCATTCGTATGAAAGAGCTGGGATGTCTGTGAAGGAAGAATGCAGAGAGCTTTGGGAAGAGCTGTCTGTCCAAACATGGGGCTTTGCTAAGCGTGTGATGGCTGGGCAGCAGCTAGAGGGGGATGGAGGGGCCGCTCTCTTGGCAGAGCCCAGGGCTCCCATGACTGGTTTGGCTCACTGCAGGAGGACTCATCCTCTTGGATTTCACAGTTCAGTGTAACAGTTCAGGAGGTTGATATAAGGTTTCTGTTGCATGTAGCCACCTCAGCCCTGCTGAGCCAGAGCCACGTCCGTCCCTGTGGGTGAGGAGCACCCGCTGCAAGGGAACACCCCAAACCCGTAGGCAGAGGATGGACAGGGGTCACACAGCCAGAACCAGGGGAAGGGGCAGCCAGGAAGGGTCCTGCAGGAGATGCACAGGATGGAAAGGGGCAGCAGAGAAAGGGGCTGAGCTCAGGGAAGAGCCCTGACGAGGACAGGAGCATGTTGGAGAGGAGGAAGGAGTACCTGTATGTGTTTGGCTCTGCCCGAACCACATAAAGGTTTGGATATGTGACTTGTTCCCTCTTCTGCCTCCCACCCTAGAGGGATAAAGTTGGCTGGGAAGGGGTGTGGGGTGGGGGGGTGCTGTGGCTGAGTCTGTAACCTGGGGGGGCTGGGGAGGGCTCGAGGGGGCCCAGAATGGAAGGTGGGGTGAAAAATGAAAAGGAGGAGGTTCAGTTCCTCCCCTGTCTCCAGTGCCTTCCTCGTCACTCAAGGGCATTATTCATGAGGGTTTTTCTTCACTCCCAAGTCCAGTGAACGTGAGATTAAGCACTCAGGGACCAGACCCACAAAGGTACTGAGGGGAATCAGCCCATAACACCAGTGTGGATCTGCCTGTGAGCTTTATAGGAACGGTGGGGTGATGTTTGTCTCGTGAAACCAGAGAGGGGAGGTTTAGCTCCTTCCTTGTAATGCAGAGTGCCATGCAATTTTAATGTGTGTAGGGATGGACTGAAGACCATGTATTATTGCTGATAAGAGAGCACACTGTGCAATTGTACAGTGAGATATGTAACTGTAAGTAGGGAGAGAGATGTACAGGCTCTATATGGACTATAGCAGCTGTGTATCCAGTAAGAGCAGTTTTGTGGAGGAGAAGAACAGATAAAATATGCTGGAAGCTTCTAATAAAGTTCTATTTCATTTAATTTACTATTTTTGTGTACATTCCTCTGTTGGTGTGGGAAACCGTTGAATGACTACTGGCTTTTGAAGAATGGGAAATCAATGCTTTATGTGTCTGTTGATATAAAACTGTAGGAGTTGATGGGCTGGTTTTTGGAGGCCTGGAGGACAGAGCATGCAGGGAGACGGGCTGTGTCTCCTCTTCCTTGGCTCAGTCCCCATGCCTGCCCCTCTGAGACACATCTTGGCTGTCACATGTCACTAACAGCCTGTTCCAGAGAACCTTCCTGCCTCAGAAGCTCTCAGCTTCTCTTCAGACAGCTCCTCAGGGCCCTCTGAACAGATCAGTGAGCACAAGTCAGTGCCCAGCAGCAGCTCCTGCTCTCGGTCCATCGACCCTCCTCACCTCCGTGCTCCCTAATCCCCCTCTCCAGCCCGGGCTGCTCCAGGAACACCTGGCACTGCCTCCCTCAGAAAGGCCCAGCAGACCTGCTCCCTGCACCAAGCAGGAGCACAGGGGAGGCTGAAGCATTCCATATGCTCTGCTTCGCCGTCTAAACAGCCGGAACCCACGAGGCTCTCCCCGCGTTCCCCGCGGCAGGTGGGGGGAACAGCAGCCTGGGAGACGGGGAACAGCTGGAGGAATCAGGCAATTCCATCGTGCTGGGCTTTCCTGGGAGGCTGCCACAGGCAGGGAAGGGCAGAGGAGGGCAGCAGGCAGGTTTGCTGGAGGGCAGGGGTCTCTGGCAGTTCTCACACAGAGCGAGGTCTCCGAGGTGAGGACAGAGCTCAGTCCTGCTTGCTCGGTTTGAGTTTTTCAGATTGTGTGTTTTCTAGCCCTGTCACAGAGACCTGGAGGAAAGAATGTTTTCCCTTCCCTGTGCAGGTGCAGGAACAGCTCATTTCCCTCCTGGCCATGTACAGTCCTGCCAGGTGCAGCGCTGGCAGATAATAAAGGATTGTGTCAGAAATCACTGAATTTAATACTTGGCTAAGTGGTTTGTGTCTGTCTCAGTGATTGCAAAGTTGGCTTGGAGGTCTCACTGGAACTGGGAGGGTTTCTGGCCAGAAACCATAATCTTGAAGACAGTTTTGATGCCATTAGCTGCTCCAGGAGGGGCCTGAACAGGACAGGGCTCTGTGCTGGCATGTGGGGAGTCTGCCTGTTCCCACGTCAGCTGGATCTTTCCTAAGGGATGCCCTGGTTTTGGGGACCTGCTGTTCCCAGCGCCCCAATCCAGAGGTGAGCCATACACAGCCAAACATGGCACTTGGGGTGGGAAAAATAGCTCCTGGCTGCCCCTGACCTGCGCAAACTGCATGTTTTCCCGCTCCAAAGGATGTGGGGTATATCCCACCCTCTTAATGCCTCTGTTCCAGCGCTGTTTCTTCCCAGCAGAGTTGAGTCCTCCTGCTGTGCTGCAGGTAACATGAGGTGCCTGTCACCCTTTGCCTGTCTGGGATAATTGGTGTCTGATCCTTTACAGCTTGGACTGTGAGATGTCAGTAGGATTTGGCACCTCTGCCTGCTAGAAGTTACCAGAGGTGCCAGGTGATCCAGCAGGTTACAGGTGCATTTCACACTCCTTTTGATCTGTGCTGGAAGAAGTGGATGAGATAAATATTTCAGGAGATGGATGTTTTCGGCTGACTGCAGAAGTGAAAGGAATTATTGAAAGATCTTGCTGGTATCAAGAGATCAGCTCTGGGAGCGTGTGCTGTGCTCACTCAAGCAGCAGCGCCCCTCAAGGAAAGCAGTCCGGGCTTGCCTGCAATTTTAATGCTTGGTTTATTCTCCGACCTTTTAAGCCCCTCTCCTCTCCCTCCACGGCGAGGTCGATGTGCCTTCCATCTCACCCCGCAGGGAGCAGCCGGGACCTCACCATCACTGCATCAACAGCAGCAGCAACGACCTTTGCGAGCATCGCCGCTGCCGCGGGGCTGCTCTCCCTGCCCCGGGGAGCCGGAGGAGCCGGAGGAGCCGGGGGTGGGAGCTGTGCCATCCCAGCCCGCCGCTCTGCCTTGCACGTAGCTCCCTCATCTGACACCTCGCCTTGCCAAACGCGTGAAAAAGTCAGGCAGGTGCACCCCGGGGGGACTGACTCCGCGTTTCAGCTGTGCCGGAGTCCCGCTGGAAGCAGGAGAAGCCTCTCCCCCTCTTCCCAGCCATCAGAGCAGCTCCTTCACCCTTTATTTTTTTTTTATTTTTATTTTGCGTCACCTCTCTGTAATAAAACCAGGGCGAAGCTTCCCACGGACATTCCTGTGGCCGTTTCCGAGCCGTGACTGGTTTCTCCCCGGAGTTCAGAGAGATTTTTTGGGGGGGCTTGGTGCTGTGCCAGAGCCGGGGGGAGCAGTGACCCCCCTCCCCTCTTATCTAGGACGGACAGAAGCGCCGGTTGCTCGGGTCGGTTGGGCAGCCCCGAGAGCCCTGACATATTTTGGTGGATTCTCCCACCCACAGGGCAGTGAGGGAGTTGCTGCTCGCAGACCAGAGCAGATCCTGCACATCCTCCTGCTGTTCTGGGAGCGGGGTTTGCCCAGCGGGTCCTTCCCAAACCTCAGCCCGTGCTTTCCAGCAGCCGAAAGAAGAGACACGTCCACACAAAACCGCTCCCCCAGGAATTCCCAAACCCCGAGTGTCTTTGTAAAGACAACAAAAACATGGGCAACGGGGCTCGCTAGCTACACCTCATTACTGAGGCTTTTCTCCCAATTCCCAAAGCCAAAGGAGCAGGTTAAAAGCTCCACTTTGTTTTTATTTTCTTTGCTGTCTATTCTTTGAGGGGAAAAAAAAAAAAAGGGTTGAAATTAAGAAAGCAGAGAGAAATCCAGCAACCCACGGTGTGTCAGGAACTGCTCTGGCTTTCCAGCTATGGAAAAAAGGAGGAGGGGAGGGAGGGCACCTGATTCAGGACTTTTAGCACTTGGAGGGAGTGAGGGGGGTGGAGGGATCATTTGTCAGAGAGTGAATTGTTGGCAGGCACTGTCATGTCATGCCTTTCATCTGCTTCTGTGAATAAAGACACAGCTACCCTGTGACCAGCAGGATGTTCACAGCCTTGCTGGCAGCTCCGGAGCACTGGACCTGCCTTTTGTGGATGACCTGGTCCCCATCACATTCCTGCTGCAGCCAGGATGAAGGATGAACACATTTTTTTTCAGGAAATAAGAGGTGTTTTGTGTGCTTACAGGTACTAGTTTCCAATTCAGTGCAACCTGCACAGAGACATCTAGTGCTGCGCTAAGGAAACCCTCTATTTTTAAATCCTGATGCTTATGGGGGCTGGTTTGGAAATATTTTAGGGCTGGTCCACACACATTAATTGATCTGCATTATTATAGGGGCCTAGAAAAGCTGTACAACTCTCTAAAGTCAGGACAGACAGAGGAAGGCAGGAGCTCAGGCACAGACACATGAACACAGAGAAGGAGCTCAGGACCCAAAATAAAAGCCAGACCAACCACGGCAGCTGCTCACAAGATGTTCTGGAAGTGTGAGGGATGAGCAGCATGGAGTGATAGGACAAGGGGCTCCAAACTGACAGAGGGCAGGGTTAGACTAGATATTAGGGGGAAATTCTTCCCTGTGAGGGTGGGGAGGCCCAGGTTGCCCAGAGAAGCTGTGGATCCCTGGAAGTGTCCAAGACCAGGTTGGATGGGGCTTGGAGCAACCTGGGCTAGTGGAAGGTGTCCTGCCTATGGCAGGGGGTTGGAAGCAGGTGTTTTTAAGGTCCCTTCCAACCCAAACCACACAGTGATCCTGTGATTCCACAGAGCACCTTTCCAGGACATGGTGCCGAAGCAAAGTTCGATGAGCTTTGGCTTTAAACCTCCAGCCAGGTCTCGCTGCCTGACAAACACTGGGGAGACTTTGCTCAAGGATTAGAGACAGCCAGCAGTCTGGAACCCTCCTGGATATAGGGCCCCAAAGTCCTCAGGGAAGGAAGGGTTTGGAAGGGGCAGCAGTGATGGGGGAAAAATCACCTCCACTAAACCAGGTGATGGCAAAGGAAGAGAGGGGGAAATTATTCTGGGGGAATGTGTACTGCAATTGTCCAATCTCACAGAACCCCCAGGGGAAGTTTAATATCAGCTGGAGGGGGATCTTCCCTTTTGATACACTGCAGATATTGCTGTTGAAGCTGAATTTAAAAGGCTATGATGACCATGTTCAAAGTCAATGTGTTCGTAGGAGCTCGAGAGCATGGAGGCCTTCCAGCATATATGTGCTTTTGATGTTCCCTAGTGCAGTTTTGTTCTGAATAAACAGATAAATTTGGGGTTATTGGACACAAGTCTTCCCAAAATAGAGCAAGCCCGAAACAAAAAATAACAGCTACAAGACCCAAACCAACACAGCTGCCCATTCCACAGCACTGAACCTTACCCACAGCTAGAAAATTAAATAGATCTTTAACTCAGCCACATTTACACATTATATACATAGAATCCAAACAAACTTTACATGTAAACTTTGTCAGAAACCCCCCCAAAAAATTAAAATACAATGTAATACGCAGACATTCAAGTACAAAGAGCTCCCCAATTGTTTTGTTTGCACCAGTGAAAGAACAAAAATAGAGGGTTTGTTCCCGTGTTTGGTTTGCAGCTTCTTTAGGGAACAAAGGTTAAGAATTTGGAGCCTCAGGTAAAAACATTTGGATTTGCTGCTGATCTTCTATGTGCCAAAGGATCTGGCCTAAGAGGCTGGAGAATAATAGCACTGAGACTCTGTCCCCTGTTGTTTGTGGGTCTGGAGCAGGGGAAGAGGGGGATCACAGCCCACAGTGGCATTACTTTGATCAGCTGGAGTTTGACTTGTGAATATTCTTCCCTCCCCGCCCAGATAGTCACATGCAGCATTTAGTGGGAGCCCAGTCATGTGCAGAGGAGTGGGAGGAAGGGAGGCATTCCCTAAGAGGAGGAATCCCTAGAGCCTCCTCTCCGGGGAAGACCTTGGCGAACACAAGTCACTCGGCAAGTTTGCTGGCAGCACATTTCTAGACCCCACCTGCCAAGTGTCAGGCTCCTCATGTCTCAGGACACCCACCGTGGGTTTTGGAGCCAGCACTTGCAGGAAGGAATTTTTTGCATAGAAAAAAGGAAAGAAGGTCCCATTCTGCTCAGATCTGGTGGGTTTGTTCTCCATCTCTTGTCCAGGAACGCTGATCTTGCAGGGAGACAATCCTGTGAGCGCAGCTGTTGCTACCGACCTTGTATACCAGGATGGGACATGTTTCACGTGTCCCTGCAGACTTCAGTGCTCAGTGGAGGAAGGTTTGGCTTAACAGCTGTTCCCAGGGATCAGGGGTACATCAGAGGGACCAGACTGAGGGCTCTGGGGAGAAGGAATCAAACTAACCCAGCCACCAACCAGCCCTTCTCTTTGGCCTTTGAATGACTGCTTCCTCTGAACACCCAGTCCCTTTTACCTGAGGAAGCCTGACCTTTTTTTTGTTCTTCCTTTCATTTTTGGGGACAGAGCTGTTCCCTAGCCAGGGCTCCCTGAGCATTCTCCTTGGCACAGCACACACGCTGCTCCTCCGTGTCCACAGGGGCTGTTGCTGCTGTGCTTTACCCCCATCCCCAGATTTAGGAGAGAAATTTGAAGCCCAGGCCTGCCAGGACATGGGAAAGCAGCCTTTTGCATGGCAAGGCTCTTCCCTTTGCTTTGTATGCCCTGGGCTCCTCATCCTGGAGGGAAGCCCAGTGAGAAAAGAGCCTGGGAGGAGCCTTTCTGTGCCTGGCTGTGGAGACCATCCCTTAGACCTGGTAAATCTGCTGGACAGGAGATGGGGAGGTGTGTGGGGTGCCTGGCTCCTTCTCCTCAGCTTCCCACAGGTTGTCATAGCTGAAGTCACTGTGGAAGCTCTGGAGCTCGGCGTAGTCATGGAAGGCTGCGGAGTCGCGGCGCCGGCAGCTGGAATCCGGCAGGTCATATGTGCCGACGTTCCCATCTGCAGGAAAACAGACCCAAGGGATCAGAGAGCTCAGCAGCAGATGCCTGATGGTCACCTTCTCCTTTGCCAGCAGAGAGTAGGAGTGAGGATGGGTTAACTCCCAGCCCAGATGCAACTAAATGTGGGCAAAGCGTGTGTGCTGCAGGACAAGCCACAAGCGCCCACGTGTGACAGGGGAGCTGTGAGTCAGTGGAAGCCATACAGGTGTGTCCACCAGGCAGAGACAAGCCCAGGGCAGGGTGACAGGCAGGGGGCAGGGTGATAGGCTCAGTCCCACCCGGGGAAGCAGGAGGGATAAAGGGTCACCAGCCCTGCTTTGAACGATGCTGATGGAGACGGACACCAGCGAGGCAGGAAAGGTTCAGCCCCGCCCCAGCACACCCCCAAAAGTCTCACCTGGTGGGTGCAATGAAGGGCCCAGGTGCTCCTCTGGCAGAGAAGAGATCTGGAAAGAGAGAGACACAGGGATGAGGGTGACACAGCACTGCAGTGCTGGGGTACTGCACACCAGGGAACCAGCGCTCCGTGGTTCCCCACTCCCTGCTCCCCAGGATGAACAAAGCAAAGACCCCTGCAGTGACACTCTAGTCCAGCTGGGTCCCCTGCACCCCGTGTGCTCCCCTGCAGCCAGTGTGGGGCTCCAGGGCTGCATTTCCAATCTCACCTCCTCAAGGTAAGCAGCTTCAGCCTGTGCCCGCAGCTGGAGCCGGCGGGAGGTGCCAGGGGTGCTGTAAGTGGGAGCTGTGGGCACCTCTCTGCAGTGGCCGCTGGGCAGGGGCTGGCAGTTCCATTTCTCCAGAGAGAGGTGCTGCTGGGGAGCGGGGATTGCTGGGCACCCGTTTGCCTGTGCTGGACCCGTCTGCCTGTGGCACTGCAGGAACTAGAGCAAAGCAAAAGCCAGGTTGGATGCCTGCTGGGGGGAACTGGGAAACACTGACCTGCTGCTTCCCACCCGCCAAACCAGCCCTGCTGTGAACACAGTTAGCAAACAGAGCCTTTCTGCCCTCCTCACAAATTCTACCACACCCCAGTCCTGAAGGCCTTGGATGGGAAAGGGAGGATGATCACAGATATATGGAAGTTGGCCGGGTGTGGAGGCAGTAGGATGATGCTCTATGGCAACCCAGGGGATGCAGAAGGACAGGGAACAGTCAGGAAAGACCCTCTGAAAGAAGAGAGGTCATCACTGGTGTGGGGAACGCCAGACTCAGAAACAGCCTTTTCCCAAGAGATGCGCAAAACAAGAAATGTAGCCTTTAATAGGCACTCAGTTACCACATCTGGAATTTTTTGGGGTGGATAAAGTGGTCTCTGTGTCTGACTCATCCCTGGTTTCTGTAGACTGGAGCCCATCTCAGTCTCTGCCTTTGTTTCGTGGTTTCTGGCTCTTCCTGGGATTATTGTTGTGACACTGGCATCCAGTGATAAGACAGGGGAAACCTGTTCCCCTCTGCCTCTGTCCTGGCTTGAAAAAAACCTGGGAACTATGCTGTGCTCTGCCCCACCCCGAAATGCAGGCCTGGAGTTTCCACATCCTGCTCAGGCTCGGGCAGATGGCAGGAAAAGAAATGGCCCCAGGCACAGTTTCTGGAGCCAAAAGCCTGTGTGCTGAGTCAGAGCCAGCTGTAACCAGCAGCAAGCACAGGTACCTCTTCCAGGAAGCTGAAACCTGCCCCACTGGGAGCACTGGGGGGGCTGGGTGTGTAGGGATCAGCGTTCAAGTGGGAGCGGGGCATGGCCCTTCTCCAGGGAGCTGGAAGCACTGGAGGGCTGCCTTCCCACCGAGTTCCATCTGTTCAGCTACAAGGCATGGTGGAAACAGGAACGTGGCACACTGGTCTCTGCTTGCAGTTCATCCCTGGGAGGGACTGGAGTGGGAAATCTCCCTGTAACTGAAGTCCCAAACTCATCCGCGCGGGATGATGAGACTGACTCCCGACTGTGCTGCCTGTGCTAAGGAGGGGAATTCCTTGATGAACACTCACGGAGGGGAGGGAATCGTGGCATGACACACTAAACCATCGATGGACACATGCTGGAAAACCCTGGGAAGAAGAGGCTGTGTCCTGTGAGGCAATAACACTCCTACTCACCGAGCACTGGCAGTCGCGTTGTCTCGGGAATTATTGCCCAGCATCCCAGGGCTCCGAGAGACTTTGCTCCACCTGCCACGTTTAACCTCACCTCCCACGGGCCATTTTCCAATGGAAATGGATTTCACACCTGCCCACCAAGAGCACCTGCCAGCACTCCTGCCCCTGCCAGTGGCACTGCGAGGAAAAGCTGAACTACGCTCCCCCGTTCCCAGGCAGGATCCATCCCCCCCCCCAAAAACCCACCCCCCTTACATTGCTGAGGTGTGACGGGGGAGCCGGGGGGTGATGCTGTGAGCTGTGTGCCAAGTATGGCTCGTTGTACTCCGGGGATGGGACTTCACCGTTGGGATTTTCGGGAATGAGGCTGCAGATGCTCCTCTCGGAGTCCTGGCTGGGCAGCTGCTGGATGCACGGCCCACATTTGCCCTTGGATTTCCTGGCGCTGCCCCCTCTCCGCAGGTCCTGTGTGGGCTGCCCTGTGCTTGGCCAGCTGGCTTGTGGCAGGCACTGAAACGAGAAGGCAGACCCTGGAGCTGGCTTTCCTCAGGCCAGGAGCTCAGCACGGCCCTGCACTCAGGGATCGGGGTGGTCCTGCCCGGAGTCCCTGCCCCAGACACTCCTACAACCCTGGACATGCAAATGCTGCCCAGGGTCAGACCAGAATCCCACCCAGCCCATCACCTCCACCCACCTCCAGCTTCTTGCCCTTTTGCAGCCTGTCCAACAGTCTAAGTGAGGGCAGATCCATCCCCACGCAGATCCCGGGCTTTGGCGGGGACTCACTTACGTGGAGGGGCTGGGAATAGCCAGGGGAGAGGGCATCTTCGAGCAGCCTGCCCTCAGGCATCAGCAGGAAGGAGTGTCCGTCGGGCAGGGAGCCGCTGGTCTGGGACAGGTGGGTCACGGTGGTCACTCTGCCCCCCGACGCCCAGGAGTTCGTGCGGCCGTCGGAGGTGAGGGACCCCCTCCCGCTGCTGGTGAACTGCGTGGGGAGAAGAGCACGGTGTAGGAAGGACCCTCTGCGTGGCCACAGGCACAGCCCTCCCCAGCCCCAGCAGTGCCAGCCCAGCACAGCCCTCGGTGCCCCGGGGGTCGGGGCTGTGTGCCCACGGCCAGCAGTTGCCCGGTGGCCGCGCCTGGTGTGTGGGTTGTGCTGGCGGGTCCAGCTGGGGTGACCAGGGTGAATGGGGGAGGGTGCACTGCAGAAAAAAGGGTGCTCAGGCACCCTGACCCATCCCAGAGCTGCCAGTGTGGGCCTCCTCTTCCCTGCAGGAATCCCAGAATACCCAGAGTTGGAAGGGACCCACGAGAATTGTTGAGTCCAAGACCCTTTTAATGCCCTCATGCCAATGCCTCACTGCACGACACTGTCACAGCCTACATCCAGGCCTCTTCTTTTGAAAGAATTCACTATAATAGTGGCCTGTACAAATTGTATGGCAATACAGGGCTTTAAATAACTGGCAGGGCTCAGCAGCTTGCTGACAGCTTGAAGACAAAGTCTGCTGCGTCACAGGAGCGCTCCGCACGCGGCCAGAGATAGGACGGCCACCGATTCCCACACAGCTGCTACCTGGCTGGGGTGTGGCGGCTTTGATCCTGAGAAACTCTCGGATCCGGAGAGGGAGGAGTCGGCGTTTCGAAACTGGGCCGTGTTGAGGCAGTAGAGCCACTCCTGGTAATCCTCGTAACTTCGGCAGCTCACCCGGATCGAATTGATCAGCCGGCCTGGGAAAACAGCACTCGCTGCTCTTACCGGGCCTGATTGGCTCCCTCTTGCTTCCTGGAGAAGCCCGTGGGAACCCTGTCGCTCCATCCCCTCCCCACACCCTCCTGGGATCTGGGACAACGGGAATGCTCTGCCTTGGGTGCTGGGACAACTGTGCGCCCTGCTGCCGGCACGGCCCGTGGCGTGGGGACACCCACCTTCGATTAAAAAGGAGGTTTTCTCATTCTCTTCGAAAAGCACCTGGATGGCGTTGAGGGGCAGCTCGCCCTGTTGGAGAGAGAAGCAGGGCTGGGACCACAGGGCCGAGCAGATCTCCCAGTCCGTGCCGTAGGGCACACGGGCACTGTGGGAAGGACAAACACGGCTGCCCCTGCCCGCCTCGGGGCTGGAGCCTCTGCAGGCACCTGGGCAGCAAAACTCCACTCCCACAGGGGCTTTTCCATCAGGGAAGCCAAGAGGAGCCCCGTGCAGAGTTTTGCTGGCAGCACGAGGAGGGAAGCCCACGGTGAGGGTGGAGCAAGGCTGGCAGGAGCCCGGCTGCAGTTCCTGTGGCTTGGGAAGAAGGGACAGCTTGGCCCTGCTGGGATGCCTTGGGATCCCCTGGAGGGGGATAGGGAATCTCAGAGCCTAAATCCCCGAGGCCAGGTCTGCAGGAGACAAGAGGCACACTCAAGGTGCTGCTAAGCTGGGTAAGGATTTGGGGGTCTCTGTACCCTCGCAGGTGTGGGGCACAGGCTTGTTGGAGAGCTCTGTCTCCAGCACATTGTCCCAGCTTGGTGTTTCCTGCTTCCAGTTCTCCGACCACCAGCCTTACTGCAGGAATGAAGCCTCTGGAGCCAGCAGGACTGTGGGAGACAGCTTTGTTCTCCAAGTCCCTCCTGAGATCTGAGCTTGGAAAACCACCCCTTCCCTCCTAGTTCTGTTTTCAGCAGTTTAATGGCTGAAATCTCCGACTGTCCCCGAAAACTTTGCAAACTGTGGACCTGAACGAGGTTTTAGTTGCTAACTTGGGACTTCCAGCCTTGCCGAGAGGAATGCCCAGGATCCATTCCCTGGAAAGCCTTACAAAGACAGGGCTGAGCTCCGCAAATGCCAGCTGGTGAAAGGCGAGCTCTCGTGTTACCGAGGCGCAGTTGTGAACTGCCACTCCTGAGAGGGGAGCAGGGGGGGGTTGCCCCAGGCGGGCACCACACTCTGTTCCTGTCAGCTGGGAGCTAAAACAGCCTGTCCCTGGAAAATCTGCAGGTAGAAGACCCCATGTGTGCTATTGGCCCTATACCTTTTCATGCACATCCACTGCTGTCCCCTCTGCCATCACCCCATGTCCTGTGGCCACCCCATATCTGTGCCAGACCGGCTCTGTGGTGACCTGAGGGGTGGGCAGAGACAGGGCTGCCTGTCCCAAGCCCCTCTCTTGCTCTGCTGCCACATATCCTTCAAGTGTCACTGCTGACAGCTTAATTCTCTGTGATGGGCAACATGGCAGAAGGGCCAAGGGGGTTTGTCAGCACTGAATTCAGGTCCAGAGCTCCTCTTTCTTTGGGATAAATTTTCCTTACAGAAATGAGGCAGGAACAGCCCTGAGAGAGCCACTGAAGCAGACTCTGTGCTGGAAACATCACATGGATGAGATCATCCCTTTACTTCTCATCTCTCTCAAGCTCTGAGCAGAGGGAAAACAAGGAACACGTGGCATTTTTTGCTCCTGTTCCTGTTCCCATCACCTGGATGTCACCCTGACTCTGTCTCTGGGCACAGAGTACTGGGCAGGGGTTGCTGGTGGCGACAGCCCTGGGTGCAGCTCCTGGGCAGGATGGTGAGCACAGGGGCTGGGTAGTGTTCAGGGAAAAAAGATTCTCACCTCACTCCACTCTGCTCCGTGCCTGGGAGTGGAGGAAATGCACAAAAAGCAGGAACGAAGCCCTGTCTGCCACTTTGCCCAGGGCCCTCTCCGAAAGGTGCAATCCGTCAGGATTCATTTGCCTAAGCTCAGGGGGCTGCAAAACAAGGTGCCTAGCAGAAACTCCTCATCCCGCCCTCACTTCCAAGCCGTGCCAGCTGGAAGGGCTCTGGGAATGTGGCCGACGTGACAACTTTGCCGTGAGGGAATTGCGGAGCACACGGAGCGTCCGTGGTTTGTGTGGCAGCTGCCTCTGCAGCAGCCTGTGGGCACAGGCAGGCTCCTGCGGCATTCCTGCTGCCCAAGCAGTGATTTACGGGCTGAGCAGCCCGGGAAGGCTGACCTTGGGAGGGGAAGCTCGTGCTCTGCTCCCTGAGTCCTTTCCCCCCCATTGCTGGAGTCTGACATTTCGGCTGGCGCAGGCGCTGCTCCCCAGCACATCCCAGCGAGATTCCTGCCACCAGCACATCCCAGCAAGCCTCTTGCCACCGAGGCAGGCTGCACAGGGCTTCCCCTGGTGCCTGGTGCTCCATCCTCCCTCGAACAACAGCTCCCTGTCCATGGGGAGGCTGAAACACCCTGAGGGTAGAGTCACACCTCAGGAAGCACAGCAGCATCCCACAGAGAACACACACGTGGGCTCCAGAGAGCCCCTCCAGCCTTCCCTGGGCATGGTGTGAACCTGCCCCTCCAGCAGCAACCCCCTTGCTGGTTTTCACCTCGCCCAGGGCCTTTTCCCACCAGGGGTGAGCCAGAGCCTGTGGATTTGGGTGAGCCCCATCCCGGCAGGCTCAGCCCCTGCCTTCCCCTTGCCTGTCCCACACACACACACTTGGCAGCAGCAGCTCCTGTGGTTTGTATGAAGCTCAAGAACAAAAGGGCCGGGCTATTCCCGCACACACAAATTGTAGGGCTCAGCATCTGCTCGCAGGGAAGGGAAGTTAATTTGCAGAAGCCCTGGGAGAAGGCTCCTGTGCCCTGACACGCCTGTGGAAAATCAGGTTCCCAGTGCAGTGTCACAGGCTGGTGAATCACCTCCTGCCTGCACCCGGCTGTGCAGAGCTCCTGCACCGTGGGAAGAGGGAACATTGCATGGACAGGGGCAGACAAAGCTGGTTTAAGGTTTCAAAAGAGATGAGCTAATCAGAGAGCCCAGCCCAGGGCCCCCTTACGTGGTGCCCCGTTCCCAGGAGCTGCAAACAGCGTGTTCCCGAAAACAAGCTCTCTGTCTGAGGTGTGTCACACAAGCCACCAGCTGCTGGGAAACAGCCTCCACTGCTGCACTAGGGATGAGGAGAGCTCATGTCTCTCCTATTGAGGCACAGGCATCTCCTCTCCAGAGATGCCTACACAGGTCCTCCCGTGGGTAACCCTTGAATTAAAAGCATCTTGCATGATGTGGAGTCACAGGAAGGACCCCAGCGAGTTCACGCTGGATTTCACAAGCCCTCAGTCTCTGCAGGGTTCCCCTGTCACTGGCTGCTCTCTCAGTGACTAAGAGGGAAGCTGCTCCCTGGAGGAGCAGCCCAGCTCTGCCCCGCCGTGTGCCGGTGCTGCCGCACGCGGGTTCACACACAGTTCACTGCTCTTTTTGGCACATTTGTTCCAGCACGGGGAGAAACGGGACCAGAAAGCTCAGGGCTGTTAATAAGCCATCACAATGATGCCCAAGAGCACAGAATCACAGGATTGTTAGGCTTAGGGAAGCCTTCCAAGATCATCAAGTCCAGCACTGCCGTGTTCACCACTAAACCGTGTCACCAAGTGCCACGGTGGGTGTTGGCAGCCGATTTTAAGGGCCACTCACACTGCACAGTGCCACTGCCTGTCTGTGCTGAGGCTCCCAGCACTGCTCCCACAAGGCACCCTAGACTAGAGAAGCTGGTCTTGCATCCCCTGGGACACTCAGAGCTCCACATCCTTGTTCCTTCCGCTGCCATGCCCAGACATTGCTCCACAGAGGGAAAGAGCAGCAAACACTGCTCCAGCAGCAGCCTCTCCTCCCTGCCTGTGCCCTTCTCCACGAGCATCAGATGTGCTGCCTGCGTGCTCCCCGCTTCCAAGTGGTCCCGTGGCACGGAGCCTGGGAAGCAAAGCCCCCTCAGGGGCTCTCTGGGGCTGTTCCAGCTCCCGTCTCCAGCAGGAGAGCCGGGCTCCCTGCCAGCACCGCCACACTGAAACATGCCAGCCTCCCTCCTCCCAGAGATTCCTTGGCAGCCAGCTCCTTTCCCCCTGGGCTTCTGTAGGAGGGCAAGGTGTTTCTCATGGGAAGATAACTTGCAACATCCCTCTGCCTGCTTACCTGCCAGCTGGCACGGGAGCGGCAGCGTGGAGGGGAAGCCCTTGCCAACACGAGGCAGCACAGGGGAAACACAGGTGGAGGGGAGCAGCAAGCCAAAGAAGAGCTGAAATAGCTGCTGTGGATGGGTGAGAGAGAGCAGGGAGATGCTCCAGCATGAACTTACCTTAAAACAGAAGCCATTATGTTCTTCAGAAACTATCACCAGCGCAGAGGCATAAAGCACCAACACCCGGTCGTGCTGGTCCTTGGGAAGCAAAGGGGGAGAGGGATGTGAACAGCCAGGCAGGGATTGGATGTGGAGAGCCCTTTGCTCTGTCTCTCTGACAGCAGCCTGGGGCAAAGGCTCTGGAAAGGGCCAAGCTGCTTCCCTGCATCGGGAGATTGCTTTGGAAAGGGCCAAGCTGCTCCTCTGAGCTGGAAGATTCCTGCCAGATTCCCGGGGCTTGTGACTGTAATTCAGCAATGACTAAGCCCAAAGCAGCCTCTCTCCAAGCTGCAGACAGGTTGTCACCCCAGGAAATGTTTTATAAAGCAAGGCCACTCAGAGGAAGGTTTAAAAAGCCTGTGGAGGCTGGTGAGGGAAGAGCTGGTGAAGTGACACTGGGTCATCTGCCAGCCCTGTCCTGCAGGCCCTTGTGCACCATTTTCCCTTTCCATGGGTGTACAGTGACCCTCGGGACCTGCTGGATTAGTGGCACCAGGTGGGCAGGAGCCTGCCCTAGTCCCTCCACCCCTCCCCTTCCCTGAGCTGCGCTGGCAGGAGGTCGTTCCCCAGGGATGTGCGTCCTACCTGGAATGGCAGATGCTGGAGCTTCACTTCGGAGGCACAGAGGACACGGCCCAGGGACTCCCTCTGAGTCCCACTCCACCCCTGGACAGGCATGTGCTGCATGCACCAGCGCAGCTCCTCCTTCCCCATGGAGCTCTGCTTCCAGCCGTTCTAGGGACAGGAGCAAACTGAGCAGCAGGCAGACATGTCCCCCCCGAGTTTATCCACTGCACGACCCTTCTCAGGGCACTTTTTAAGTGTGACAGGGGCAGGAAAGAATAAATAAATCAGTGCAGAAGCCAGTTTTCCAGCTGGGACTGAATAATCACTCCTGGTACTGAACATCGCCTGTAAATTGGCTTTCAAAGGGAGATGTCTCTGCTTGACAAGTGGGGAGATGGAGACAGGGAGGGCATTAAAGCACCCTGCAGAGATGGGAACAGAAAGTCTCTTGAATCCAGTCCTGTTTTCTAGGTTCCAGCCTCCTCCTCCAGATGTTTTGTCACCTCTGGGGAGTTGTAAAAGCCCCCAAATGTGTCTCTGAGCCAGACCCAAACCTCTGACCCTTTGGAGGTTGTGGTGGTGGCACCCATGGGTGGCAGGTCTTCCTTTCAGCACCAACCCCCTCCTGCCAATGGCTGTCAAACCCCTCTTGCAAACCTTCTTTTTCTTTTCCTTTCCACCCTTCTGTCACAGGAAACCACCCCAAGCCCCAAAATGAAACCACCCCAGCCTCGCTGGTTGCTCAGCTCTGGGCCTCCAGCTCAGGACGTGGCTGTGAGACACTCACCTGAGGGACGAAGGGCAAGGCAAGGCTTCCTCCATTCAGCTGGATCTGCTTCTCCAGGTGATAAAGCCACTGCTTGAGCTCTGACTCAGTAGGGCAGAAGACAATAAGGGGATTCAGCCGAGGCCCTGTGAGACACAGGATGAGCAGAGCAGATAAGGGCATGGACTGCAGCAGCCCTTATGGGTTGTGATGAACCGTGGCTATGATGAACCACCAGCCGTGTTGCACTCTGCACATCACACCACCAGGCCATTGCTTCTCTTGATGTCACGTTCCAGTCCTTCCCACCACTCTTTTAGCACATTCCCTCACATCAGGCTGCTGGGAGTGCTCCAGCACCTTCTCACACACCCCAGGCTCTGACCACCAAGACATATTCCAACCCCAAAACAGGCCAAGGACAAAACTCAAAGACAGCACGAAAGTCAAGCTTGAACTCAGCACACATTTCAGCTTTGAAAACCCCCAGCAGTTTGTGAAAAGCATCTGTGTGGGTAGGGACTATCACAACTCATCAGAAAGTTCCTGGTATCTCCTGCTTTCACTTTGGCACTCAACATGTAGAACACCGGCAGCTTTCTTTATTTATTGCTCCACCAAACATAATCTGTGCCAGACAAGCTGCAGCTGACCTCAGAGTACTCTGGAAGGGAGGAACAGCCCTACATCTTGTTGATTTTGATGTTTCCAGCCTCTTTCATTTAACAGCACGAGCAAAACAGTCTCACACACCCCTCTGCTACTCACTGCAGTCATGACCTAGTGACGGTAATAACCATTTCTGGCAGGATGCAGAATGTATGTTATGATTAATAATTTACCAGCAGTCTCATATAAAACCCTGCTCGGTACAAGCTCAGTAGGATCTGGCTCTGTGGGACTTGGAAGTGCTGAGATAAGCCCGTGCACGGGATAAACATGGTACTTTGCCCTTCTTTAGTACCCTAATTCCTGCACTATTTATAAACAACGGTTAATTAAAGACTTTCAGGAAATGATCTGAAACAAATGTGCACAAACAAAGCAGAGGTGGGGAAGCTGGGGCAGAGACTCCCTGAGTGACTCCAAATCCATTACAGTAATTTGATGTCAAGCATTTCCTGGGCATCCCAGTGTCTATGGACACCCTGGATGCTGCCAGGCTTCCTTCTCCACTCCCCCTCCATGCTTCCAGTGATCCTGCAACAACTTCCAGTGAGCTGAACTACCCCTGGCAGTGCATTTATGGGGAACTACGGATGCCACAGGATTTCACAAGACAATGGATGCGTGTCTGTTGTGTCTCAGAGTCATGAGACAAAGAGATTTCCACCCAGACCCTGTGTGGGGACACGGGAAGGCTCCTACCCGCTCCATGCCTTGATTCCTCCCCCTCCAGCAGGACAATAAAACTGTTCCACTGCTCTCCCAGCAATCCCAAATATCACTGCCTCCCTGCTTTCTTCATGTCACTGCTTCCCAATATACACAGCACTCTGTCTGAAAGGCTTTGGCTTGTTCTTCCCCCAAGCAGGACAGGAACCCTTACAAAGCTGGAGGCAATTTTCCACCCCAGCCACGCTCCTGCATGTTTTCATACAAGCAGAACAAGTCCCCCCAGCCCCAGAGCAGATGCCCCTGACAGGTTACACCTGGGAGAAGTTTTCCTTCGTTTTAGAGGCTCCCAGAGGGGTCGGAGAGCCCTGCCTGGTACAGTGCAACACAACCCAGCAGCCCTTAAAATTAGAGGGTCTAATTAGAGGGACTAGGTCAGGGTGGGCCAGAGAGCAGAGACAGGCTGATTCACACCCCCCTCTGCCCTCTGTGCAAAGCACACAGGGAGGCACCCACCTGTGATGAGGAAGGTGTGGTGGTCCTGCTGCCCAGGGCCCTTCCCAGCCTCAATCTCACACACATTCAGCTCCTTCAGGGGCAGCAGCTCCTGCCAGAGGGAGAGCACACCGTTACTGGTGGTTTAAGACAAGAAACACAGATCATAAAGCCAAACTGAGCTGTCTGGTTCTACACTCTGGATCTTCAGACTCCCACTACAACAAAGCACAGGAGCAGGTGACAAGTTTGTGCTCCCTGCTTTGGGCTTTCTAAACAAGCTCCATGAAAGATGCTAATGGCTGAAATGTCTTGGGGCCACTACTGGATTGTTAATTGCCTTTTAATTCCCCTCAAATTAATAAACTAAGGAGCTGTTTATAAAGCAGCTGGGGAGATTTGGTAATATTGTTTGTCTCCTGACATGTGAGTTTTCAGCTGAAGGCTGGTTGGTGGGTTGTACTGACATATTGCATCAACATAAAGTCACCTGCAGGACAATGAATCATTTCTAAAAGGAACTAACTTTTACAACAATCTCCGAAACAGCCATGCTGTTTTATTTATGTTTTAATTATGTACTCCTGTGGAGGGAGAGCACCTTCAGAGCTTCTTGTTTTACAGTTGTGACTTTCTTATTAATTGTGATTCACCAGCATCATCAGGTTAAGAGATTGATGGGCAGTTTGCCAGGAGAGCTCCCAAGTGCTGCCCTCAGTTTTTTATTTCCAGCTTCTCCCACGGATTAATTAATGTTGGAGAAGTCCTCTAAGATTATCAACTCCAGCCTGCAGGTGAAAAACTCCCCCTTGGTCTGGAATGCAGGGCAAGACCACCACAGGCACCAAGGCCAGTGGGAATTTGAGCTGTGGGAGCCCCTGCAGGTCCCTGCCAAGGCTCAGCTCCCTGTGCTTGGTGCTCACAAAGGCAACTCCAGGTGGCCTGAACTCCTCCCACCCCTTGGCCCCGCCTGCCAGCCCTGCACAAGCCCCTCTCCCACCGCTGTGGGGTCCTTTATCTCTGCCCACAGGCAGGGCCAAGGACTCAGGCGAAGCTGAGGTTGTCTGGGTGCAGGCCCTGGGGAAAAATATGCCCTCTTTTGCCAGGATCTTGGCATGCACCATGGGAAGGGTGCATTCCCATGGGAAGGGACCTGGTGATATCTCTTAGAGGAGGCCAGTGGAGCCCCAGGAGCAGAGCCCCCCGTCCCAACCCGTCTGCCCAAAGGCACCCAAGTGCCCAGTGCTTGCCCTGGCACATCCAGGTGATGCCCTACCTGGAGGGTGAGTCCATTGGAGCCCATGGACTGGAAGAACAGGTAGGACTGGAACAGCTCCAAGAAGCAGTCATTGATCTCCTGCAGGAGAGACACGTTCTGGGGGTTATCTCAGGACACCTTCTCTCTCCCGACCTCCCTCTCATCTCAGGCCAATCCCTGCACGGGAAGGCTCATCCAAGGGCCACCACCACGTTTCTGCCAGTAGATCTGCTGCCAGCCCAGCAGTGGAGTGTGGAAGCACATCCCAGTTGCCCCCAGGGATGGGAGAAGGCACACGAGCTGATACCTGTGCACCACAGGACAACACATCCCCGGGGCCACGCAGGAGCCCAAGGGAGCCTCCATGAGTCACATTTCCCAGAATTACACTTTACTGCCCAGTTCTGCAGGGTCATGCCGTAGCTGGGGAGAGAAACACCCACAGACAAGGTGCCTCAGTTGTACCTGGCAGTGCTGGAACTTTAACTTGACCTTGGAGTAATAGATCATTTTTCCCAGATTCCTGACAGTCGTTTTCCTTCGTCCCTTCTTGAACAGGCTGGGGAACCTCTGGTCCAAGTTTTCTTTCTGGTTTTCCTGGTTCTGAAGGATCTGTGTCAAGGATAGAGGGAAAACAAATCAGTGGAATCAGGAGGTGATGTCTGGCAGGGGCGTTCCCAGGATGTCTTCCCAAAAGGGATTCCTTGGAAAGGCGCCCTGGGGAGGTGCCCAGGATGGGCTGTTTATTGTTGGGTCTCCATGCCAGCGTGGAGCTGGGGTTCAGTTACTGCTGGGAGGAGACACTGACCTAAAGGTGAGGTTTCTGGGTTGGGAAAGAGCGGGGGCAGAAGCACATCCTACTTTTAGGGTATCCCAGCTCCACAGACAAACCTCTTCCCATCCTAATCAAATCCACTGGAACAGGCACTGACTGAGGCTAAGCAAACACAGCATGTGCCTTCCACTGGGGGTAGTGGAAAGCTTTTCTTTGCTCTAGTTCCACCTGGATCCCTTGGCTCTCCCACCTGCTCAGATCCCTGGATTTCTCTAGGTGGAGTCTGTTGTTTCAGGTGCCAGACAATTTTGGGGCAGAGCCCCACAGCCGTAAAAGCAGCTGCAAGGCACGGAGTGGTGAAGCTGCTCAGTGCCAGTGCAAAAAGCTTGGAAAGGCTACAGGAAGCCAGAAAGCACTGCAGGAGAGCCAGGACTGAGGAGAGGAGACAGCATTCAGTGCTGGTGGCTTCCCTGATTTCCTGGTTATAGGGGAATTCTTCCTCCTGTGCAGTAACACAACCCCACACCCCCGTGGCACAGCACTGCTGTCACACTGTCTGGATACTGCCTGAAACCCAGGGGTGAAAAGCTCTTCCTGCAGCTTTTGTGGGAATAACACTTTTATTTCTGGGGGGCTGGTTGACTTGCTTGGGGAGAAGGATTCCCACAGTGGCTGGGACACACACTAGCCTCGGAGCCTTAAATATCAGCTTGGTCAGACACCCCACAGACTCCAGGTATGCAAAAGGCAAAGGTAGGTTGTGAGAGGGAAGGTTTGGAGTGGTTTCACGAGGCTGCCCTGGGCTCAAAGGGATCATTTCCAGGGATGAGCAAGGCGGGATCAGCGACAGCTCATCACCCCGGGGCTCCCATCCCCGGCGTGTGCCCGCTCCCGGCTCCCTGTGCCAGGGAGACAGCTGCGTGTGCCCGTGATGGATGGGGAACCAGCAGGGCTCACCAGATCCGTCTCGCTGGGGCCTCTGTGACTCACCCCTCCGGCACGAGGTTAACCCCTCACCCCTCTCCCAGCCGTTCCCAGGGACAGCGCTCCCGCCGGAGAACCAGGAACGGGAGCCTGAAGCTGTTTGGGCCCTTTCACCTGCAAAGCTTGGGCCTCACTGAATTTAGGTTGCTCTTTTTAGGACACGAGTTAACCCTTTCTCTGCTCAAAGGCTCCCTCCAGCTTTCCCAGCCACAGAACAGAACCCAGGGCAGCCGCTAAAAGTCTCGCTGAGGCAGCTCAGCGTAGGAAAAGGTTGTATTTGAGCCACAAGCCACTGCCAGAGCAAAGAGCAGCTGGGGCAGCAATAACAAAACACTGCTGGGGTAAGGGCAGCCACCAGGAACAGGGAGTGGGGAGAGGATAAAGTAATGAAATGATGGAAACAGACACGGACATCCCTGAAATCTGCTGCTGCCCTTCCAGCTGCAGGCTCCCAGGACACATGCTACCCCCAAAAAACCACGGGGGCGCCTCAGTGTGCAGCCAAAACGAAAGGGATTTATCCTTCCCCTGGAATGCTCTCCAGCCAGCTGCTGGATTCCCTGGCTGGGCTGTGCTGAGGACCAGCCCCCTCCTCCCCCAGCCCCATCCTGAGCAGCGCCGTTCCCGTTAGCTCAGCGGTCCCACTGGGTTCCAGGCAGTGCAGATCCTCGGCAACTTGGTTTCTCCCAGGGCTTGGTCTCTGGCAGTGCAAGTGCCCTGACATGTTCTCTCCTCCCCCCCCCCCCCCATTCTGTCTCAGATGCCTCATCCTACAGGTAGAGCAAGTTACTAATTAACCTGCAGACCCCAGTGACTCCCAGCTGAATCACCAGCCCAGGCAGCAGGAAGAGCTCAGCCTTGCAAGGCTGGTGCCCTGGGGCTCTGAAAGCTGCTGTTTAATGATAAAAGAAGCAAAGGAGAAGCACAGCTCTTCTGGCACATCCTCCCCCCTCACCTTTGCTAAGGCTCCACAGGAGCTGTGACTGGGAAGTGTGTGAAACAGGGCAGAGGGTGGTGGGAGCAAAAGGCACTGGCTGTGTGTGCCAGGCCCAGAGGGGGCTGGTTTTCAGGGATGTCACCTGCCCCAGTCCCAAGCTGCCTGCCATGGCCAGAGGTTTGGTGATCCCATCTCCTCCGAGATTGCATCAGAGTCCTGTGCTGACGGCTCCTCTCTGACCTGGCCCCACAGCACCTGGTTCTCCTCAAAATACGGGAGTGGGAAAGGGTCTAAGCCAAGGCTTTCTCTCCAGGCCACACAAGAAGCTTGTGGCTGAGCAGGGAATTTGCATCCCAGCTGCCCCAGGCGAGGGTAACATCTAAACAATTGCTCCACCCTCCCTCCTTCCCTGGAGAGATCCCACACTCGCTCCTGTTCCGAATGAATAAGTTCTCGGTGACCTTTGTTGTGTCCTCTTGCAGGATTGCTTTTCCAGGATCTGCTAACATGACAGCTCATCCTGCTTCCCCAGGGGAAGCATCCAGGATCCATCTGGGCCTTGGGCTCTGCTGCCTCTGGATGCTAACTGATTCCCACAGGGAGCCGTGCCTTCCCTGAAATTCCCTCTGCCTGGCGTTGAATCTCTGCCTCAGTTTCCCCTTCCCCACATCCACACAGCCTATTTACCGTGCAGTGGGAGAGATGCCAGCCCAGCACAGCCCAAAGGGTCCCAAAACCCCATCCACATCCCTGTCCCAACCCAAAGGAACCGAGAAAACACACCAGTGTTCATCACTTCACCCCTGCTTTCCCTGAGCAGCGCTGGGAAATGGGCCATGTGGCCACAAGGCTGGTGCGTGCCTGGGACAGACCTGCCCTTCCTGATTGCCTTCCCAGGGCTCCTCGCTACCACACTGCCTGCTCCTTCTCATTCCGCCGTGGGAATGAATCATCCCACCTCTGAATGCTCGCTCCGATTTTCCCTCCCCCTCACAAGGCAACCCAGAAAGAGCAGCACCAAGAGCGAAGTGGGGTGTGAGATACCCCCAGCTCGGCTCCCAGCACGACCCTCCCGCCCCATCACACCTGGTGGCAGGTCCCCCCACCCCACCTTCCTGGGTAATTCTGCTGTGTGAGCACAGGGCTGATCCTTTCCTGGGCTGCATCCCTTTGAGACAGACCTGCTGCTGCCCCCAGATCCAGACCCATCGTCCCTCTGGAGTGCTGCCCTTGGGCTGGGTGGGAATAAACTCTTGGAGCAGCGGGGAGGGGGGGCTTGGATGTGTTTGTACTTGCCTTTGCTGGAATATACTGCAGGATTTTGTCTGTGGTCGTGTCTCTCTCCTGCCCTCCTTCTAGACCAAAAAAGCTGGGCAGCTTTTTCTTGCTGTTTTGTCTATAAAAGGGAGGGGGGAAAAAACCCAAAAAACCAAATCAAAACACACATGGAAACACAGATCCAGGCTGATGCACAGAGAATTCTGCCCAGAAATGAGGAAGCCAGAAAACTAAGCAAGCAATTTGTCATGGGCTTTCTAATCATCCCAGCCCAGCAAAAAGCTGACAAACAGCCTGGAAGAATTGAAATGGGGGCTGTGCTGCACTTGTTGCTGTTTCTTTGGTTTTTTCCACAGGTCTTTGCAGAACCAAATTATCAGTTTGGCTCATCTGTGTCTCTGATTCAGCAGAGGGACCAGATGCTCCGTTGCAAAACACGAAGACCAAATCCAGCCCTGACAGCTATTCCAGAACCCCTGGAGTGGGGATGCACATGCACAGATACACCAGCAGATATTCACAAGGAGGTTTTTATTTCTGCCTCTGTGGTTTTGCTCTCTCTTTCCTTCCACTCCCAGCCAGGGCCCCGGTTCTCCTTTGCCTGCACACACCATTAACACGCCGTTACTGGTGCTGTTGAGCAGCACTGGGACTGCTTTGCTGGGGCTTCCCAGCACTTGTTGGGACTCTCAGGTTGCAGCATTTGCTTCAGCAGAAACCAGGCTTATCTCCACGGAGAGCCCTGAGCGTGGGAAGCTGGGAGTCAGCAGGGACAGGGGGTGCTCTGGGGCTTGGCTGCTCCACCTCAGGTGGGATGTCAGCCCTCCAGGGTCCAAATTCCCCAAGTGATCCCCTCTGTTTTATCCCACAGGAGCTCCACAGACTCCTACAGGTTTGCTCTTGATTTATGGCAGCGCAGGAGACTAAGGGGACAGTTTAGTGTCTCCTCCTGATTAGAAACCCCTCAGCCTGCAGAATTTAGGGGGTCTGTCTCAGACCCCAGCACAGACACAGTGTAGACAGGTTCACAGGGAATCACCCTGGTTCCCAACAGAGCTTTTTTCCAGCCCAGAGCGCTCGGGATGGGGAGGGATCTGCTCTGTGCATGTGTAGGTAGTGGCAGACTGTGCCGGTGGGAGCACAGGCAGTGGAAAAGCAGGGAAGCCTGCTGTGCATTCCCTGGAAAGCTCTATTTTGGGACAGCCACCCATCGCTGTGGTACCTGAGCGCTGCCCTGGCCAGCCCAGCCCCCAAATCCCCAAAGGGTTTCACAGACATTTTCTGTTATTCCTCCTTCAGGTTTACAAACACAGCTCAAACCACGCGTCAGAGTGCTGGGATTTGGGGTTTTCAAGAGCTTGAAAGTTATTTTTCCCCCACAAGCACCACGACTCCGGGTGTTGTGAAGCAAGAAAACCACCAGCGAAAACAAGGAGTATCAGGTGTTCTGCACCTTGCCCTGCCTGTCTCGCGGAAAGGAGTTCAACTATCACAACAAAATTCAATAAATGCTGTTTCCCCTGGGGGCTGCTGTTTCCCCTGGGAAGCTGGGATCGCTGCCGGCAGAGGATTCCATCCCGGGCGCTTGGGGATGAGCTGATCCCTTCTGGCGCTGCCCAGCACCCCACAAAACCACGAAACACCGAGCATGAAATACAAAAATATGAAGTAACTGCCGCATTCCCCGAGCGGGGGCTGAGCTGCCAGCCCGGCTCCGCACGGGACAAAGCCAGCCCCACGGGAAAACCATCCCGAAACAAGCCACGAGGGTACTCACGCTTTCTTCAGCGAAGGCTTCCTTCGGAAGGAGCTCCTGAAGCCCCCGGGTGCCTGCGGGACACACGCGATGTTCCCCATGCCGGGAAGCGCCCGGAGCCGTGGGGAGCTGGAGGTCTGTCTGTCTGTCTGTCTGTCCGTGGGATCGTGTCACGCCGGCGTTCCTTCCCTTCCGCCCGCAGTGACTCGAGTGGATGTGGGCTGAGCCTGGCCAGGGCTCCCACTCCTGCTCCCGCCCCGCTCACTGGGAGGGGCGAGCCAGGTACATGTTCCCTGTGACGGGGAATTAACCACGGAATTATAAACCCAGCGGTGCAGCGCATGAACATTCCCCACTGTCCGACAGCACGGAGCTGCAGCCACTAATAAACCCATCCCGAGCGTTTTCCCGAATGGAATATGATCAGCGCTCAGCCCGGATGGAGGAAAATAAGATAATATTGGTGGTTATTGTTTAAGCATTAACAAAACCCTTCAAGGTGGTTGCTCAAGGGTTCAAAAGGCTGCTCTTGGAATGGGCGTTCATTAAAAAAAACAGCCAGATTAAAGGTGTGACAATAAATAAGCTGTGTGAAAATATAAGAAATAAGGTGCAAAAATAAATAAGCTGTGTGAAAATACAGGAAATGGACAGGGGAAATCTAACTGAAATCTAGGAATTACGGAGAATTGACAGAGGGAGCGGAGAGCGAAAGGAGGTGCACGACCAGCAAAGGTAAAATTTGTAGAAGAAACGCTTTAAAAAGGAGGAAAACAAAAGATTTGTGGTATGATTCCCTTACTGTGTGGAAATATAAATAATAATAATGAGTAGGTAATGACAAAACAAAGGGTAAATATTTCTGTGCCATGGATTGAAAAAAAACCAGGCAGTTACAGCCATAGGGAACGATAAACCCCTTTTTCATTCCGTGGTCAGGTGGCTGTGAAAAAGTAAACACAAAACTTAGATGCTCTGGATCAGAAAATCCAGAGAATTCACATCAAAGGGTTTTAAAGACCTGAACACGAGGGTTCTGGGTTGCAGGAAGTCTTGCAGCACCACGGAATTTGCAAAGAAATTGCATAATTTAACAGGGACATCAGTATTTCTATGGGTAAAACAACCACCCCAGTTAATTACAGGTTTGTCCGTTGACGCTGATTTCTGGGAAAATGATGTAACAGCTGTGAGGGAGTTGGATTAACTTTAAGGATTACAGGAGGAGAATGTAATTAATACAAATCAACACAGGGTTGTGGAAATTAGATCTTGTCAAACTGATTTAATTGATAGCACATTCAAAAAATAGATCTATTTGAAAAATAGATCAGATTCAGTTAACATAAAGAACAGTGACCCAAGCAATTACCATAAAGCACGTGATGTGATGTATCTACACATTACTTTAGGAAGGCTCTGAAGCACTACAAAGGCTGTAAATCCATAAATCTGTTACAGCCTTGGCCAGCCAGGGAGAGACAACAGTGACTGTGAGCAGGGACGGTCCTCTGGGAGGAGGGCAGGGAGCAGGTTCTGCCTCCTCCCTGTTCCCAGGGACAGTCCAGCAGCTCCATCTTGCAGCGGAGAGGCTGCGGGGATGTGGTGATGCTGGAAGCACCTGCGTGGGGAACACACCTGGGACACACAGCTGGGATAGAGAACCAGGAGGGATGCAGGGAAAGTGAAGGGGGATGAGCTGAAGCTGGAAACAAGGCGTGCATTTTAACAGGAAAGGTTATTTCTTACCGCCACAACTCCCAGAGCAGGTGGTGAGTCCCCAGGTGGTTTCTTCAGGAGGGGATTTTTAAAACCAGGAGAGGATGTTTTCTTAGAGAATCGGTTTGGATCAAACTGGAATTGGCTATGTGAGGTCTTATGGACACACTGGGTGTGTTTGACTCTCTCTGTTTGCATCTTACCTTGCAGAAACAAAATCAACATATTCCCCAAAGAGGTGATTGCACGGAGAGAGCAGCTGGTAACGGATATGCCATAAAATTTCTCCAAGGCTTCCCCATCTTTGACCTTTAAAAACAGCCTCTTTGTCCCTCTCCCCTTTCTGTCATATAATCCATTAACCCTTCATGGCCAAGCAAAGCAACAGGACACCCCTCCAGAGGGCCCCGATCAGAAATTCCCTAATTTTTATGGCAGGGTGCTTCTGTGAGCTCTGTTCTCTCTGCACAGCTGGGAAACGACTATCTGACAGCACAGCACCTCCTGGCAGAGATCAGAAATTACAGCAAACAGCACCAACTGTGTTTTATTCAGGAAAAGTGTGATTCCTCTTAAGATGCGTGGCTAACACGGTCAGACTGTGACCAGAAACGTGCCGTTCCTCCAGCACGTTTGTTCTAAATAAAAACCTTGCAGCTCAGAATAGCGACAGAACTACTGCAGGTCCTGCAGATACACATCACTTTGCTCGCTGGGACACCAGTGACACCACCACAGATGGCAGGGCCAGGTGTGACCAGTGGCTGAGGACAGTCCCCTCTCTGCGTGCTGGGCACACCAGCTCGAGGGCATGCCGGCTCTGCTTCCAGGAGAACCTGAACTGGAGGGAAGCAGCCTCCAGACTTCAGCAAGACTTGTGGAGCACGGCAGTTATTTATAGAAGCCCCAAACAGAAGCAGGAGCCTAGAGAGCAGTGGGAAAGAGGACACAGGCAGGGCTGCAGCCGAGCCAGGCATTCCGACCGCGCGGCATCGCGGCTGAACCGCGGCACACACTCATGGGAAAGTCCCCTCCTGGGCCCCACGGGATGCTGCCAGGCCATTCTCATTGCTCTTTTCACCCCCTGCACTCCCCACACCGTGAAATGGGCTCAGCATTCCCCCCGGGAAGCAGGGACTGGCAGCAGTTGGGAAGCAGAGTGGGGCCGTCCAGCCCCTGGGCGAGCTGCGTGTGGCAGCTGGGGGTGCAGGAGGATGTTTCTCATCTGGTTTTCATTTCCACCGCAGGAAAAGCTGTCAACAGCACTGGGAGTCCCAGGGAGACCAAACTGGAATTTAATGGGCAGGGAGAGGTGTAAATCAGCCTGCCTCTGAAGCCTCTATGCCTTGAGCTGGGCTTTTCCCAGTGGTCTCCACCACCAGCAGTATCTTTGCCCTGCTCTTTCTCTGGGCTAGAGGGAGGTGTGCCGAGTGGTGGGAACTCCCAGCACAACATTCTCTCTGGGAATACGAAGCCTCTTGTCCACAGGAGAGCAGCCTCCCTGCCCAGGCATCCAGCACCATCAGCTGAGCCCGGGGCCAGCAGCTGGGTGAAGAGCTGCTCCTTTTAGCTCACCTGTAGCACAGAAGAGCCTTCAAAACTGGTTTTGTTCCCTGGGAGCTCCTCTATTAACATCCACATCAGCAGGGCCAGTCTGAAACAGGCTCCAGGTGGGAGCCTGTCCCCGCTCTGTGCAAATGCCTCAAAGCCTGGAGCAGCGACATCCAGGCAGGTGAGACCTCATAGAATCCTAGAACATCCCGAGCTGGAAGGGACCCAAAAGGATCAATGAGTAAACTCATGGCCCTGCACAGACACCCCAACAATCCCACCCTGTCCCTCACAGCATTGTCCAAACACTCCTTGAGCTCTGGCAGCCTTGGGGCTGTGACCCAAGGGAGCCTGTTCAGTGCCCGACCACCTCTCAGGGGAAGAACCTTTTCCCAATATTCAACCTAAACCTCCCTGACACATCTCATCAGTAGCTGCTCAGGCAGAGATGCACATCAGCCTTCCACGAGCATCCTTGCCTGGGGATCCTTCCCCTCCTCTGCCCAGGGCAATGCAGAGAGTGAGCCAGAGAATTGAGAAGGAAGGAAGGATGCAAGAGGCAGGATCCAGTATTCAAGAAAATGTCTTTATTGTACATGTTGGCTTCTATTGCTTGTATCCCCTCCCCAATCCCAGGTAGTGCAAAAAATTCCGAGAAACAGAGTTCCACATAAATAAGTCAGATAACTTACAGAGAAATCAAAGTGACGACGGTTTGACATGGATTGGACCAGGTCTGCCCAGCAGTAGGACCAAGGGAACCTCTGCACCCTCGTCAGGGCAGGGGCTCCTCACTGCAGACCAACACCGGGGTCCCTGGGCAGAACACATCGACACACACGGCCTGGAGCCCCCCTCCTCGGGGATGCCCCTCCGCTGGGAAAAGCTCACATGGGAAATCACACAAATAAACGTTTCGGGTGAGACGCCACGAACTAAGACCGGCAGAGAAGCCACACACAGGAGTTGACGGTTCTCCTCCCCTCAGACAGGGTACTACACACAGACAAACAGACACAGACACACGCCCCCTCCGAGGTCTCCTCCTCCTCCTCCTCCTCCTCAGCAAGGGACGTGCAGCACCAGAAGCGATTCCACCCTGGCATCTCCCAGGGCAGATGCTGACACCTCGTGTCCACACAGTGTGGGTCGGGGTGCTCTGGACCCCCACAGGCTGCTGGGGAACTATTTTGCCCTTTCCTCCCTTCTCCCTCTTGCACAGGAAAGCACTGAGCACCTGCATAGTTAGTACATCAGAGACACGAAAAGGCTCCCTCCTCCCCGGGGTTCTGCTGAATGGGCTCAGTGGGATATTGCTCAGGGCCCAACCAAGAGGGGGCCAGGAGTCACACTGCCCCTTTCCCTGATCCTCGGGAGGCAGGACAGCATCACACAGCCTTTTCAGTGGATGGAGGCCAAGGGCACACAGCACAAAAATTCTCCTCAGCTGCTGCATTTCTCTCTTCCCCTCTGGGTTTGCTCCCAAGGCAGCAGCCCCCCTTCACGCTGCAGCAGCCACAGCTGGACCAGATGCTGAACCACTGCTATAACAACTCATTCCTTGTTTGAAGCCCTGTTTCCCCTCTAGCAGTTCCTCCCTGGCCCTGCAGTGCCCCTCTTTGCTGTGCCATGCTCCCTCCAGCAGCCTGGCTGGGCTTCGCTCTCCTTTTGCCATTCCTGACTCCTGCTGAGTTCCCAGCAGGGTCTTGGAATTTCAAGCTAAGCCCAGCAAGAACACCTTCCACCTCTGACACAGCCATGGGGCCTTTGGGCTGATCCTCCTTCCAAGAGGACCCTGGAGCCAGGGACACCTTGAGTTGATACGAGCCCAGAAGATTGAAATCCTGATGTTGGTTCAAGGAATGGGATGGAAAGGGTTGAACCTCGCTCAGGTTTAGGCACACGCACTAAACCGAGCAGACTTCACTGATTTCATTGGGTTTTTTGTACAAAGCAGATTCCTCTGACCTTCTTAGGGTAGCCCACACGGACCAAGAGACAACCTGCACAGAGCCTGGACATTCACAGACCCCTCTGCACTACAGAGGAACAGGAGAGCTGCTGAGCTGTGACAGGCTGGGCAAGTGAGAGTGGGACAAAAAAGCAAAATTAGAGTCTGTTCTAAAAGCCAAAAAGGCCTCCTCAGCCTGAGAAGACCAGGCTGTCCCTGGGGACTGGGTGGGGAGGGAAGCAGCTCAGGTTTTCAGAAGCTGCTGGTAATTTCAAGTGCCCAACGTGAGGCACTGTGAGTGGGCTTGTAAAGCATGTCAGTGGGCTTGTAAAACATGCAGGCATCTGTCCAGGAGAAGTCAGACCGCCAAAAAAATTGTCTTAAGGTGGGGAGTCCCTGTTTCATCTCAAACTCTCCTTTTACACACCCCTCTCCCCCCCAAAAAAAGAAGAAATCTCTCGCCACTTGAAAATTCAGGCCAACAAATCCCCACCACGAGTGAAATCTGAACTCTGTGAATGAGAAAGGAGAAGGAGCAGGGGGGGAAAAGGATAAAGGAATTAGTTCCAAACAGTTAGACCGTATTTCCAATGCTACATTTGAACACTACTGAGGTACCAGTGGTTGAGTCATTCCTCTGTAACGCGGAGAACACCCGATCTGTGCCCCAGTCCACGGCTCACACGCACAGCACACGCACTGAAAACACCACCCCAGAGGCTCCATGGCACAGGTGGCTCTAGGATAGGCCTGTGACTTGCAGTACTAATTTATTCAACCTTCAGTTAATTAAAGTGGTTGCTTAATTGCCAGGGAGTCGCTGGAATTGCAAATGGTCCCTTCCGTGCTGCTTTCGCTGCACACTTGGTATCTCACACATGCACACACCCCACACATCCATAGAGAACATCTTCCAGGACACAGGCATTGTCTCCTCAACAAATGAGAAAAGTAATTGCATCCCTTCTGCTGCCTTAGAAGCAGCTGGGATGGGGAATACCAGGGTAGCATAGAAAACAAAGGGATATGAAGTCATTAAAAACTAAAATATTAGCATTCAAATAAAAAAAAGGGCAAAAAATTAATACCCAAAAGAAGTAATGCCAGGCAATCCTCCTCATTTAGAAGGCTGGACTGTTCTTTTTAAAGAACTGATACCTCTCCATAAACCCAGAATCTGCTTTGCAGAGAGGGGAACAGCAAACAGGCCGATCCGTTCCCAATCTGAGCCGGGACCACGTGCAGAGAGCAGGCAGCCACCCTGTCCTTTGAGCCTGGGACAGCAATGGCATGGATGCCACCAACAAGGTCACCCAACCCATCTGCCTGGCTTGGGACTCCCCAGAGCAACGGCCAGCTGGGATCTCGGGGGATGAGGTGGGGGCCAGCAGAGCATGGAAACACTGGAGGGTTCAGGGTGCTACGTCCAGTTTTGCCTCCGAGCCTCACCTCCTCCAGGCCCTGTCCTTTAGCCGGGCTTCTTCTGTTTGTGTATTTTAAGGCATCAATGAGACACCATTGAGAACCATACAGCGTCCTCGGAGTCTTTAACAGTGCACGATAGGCTTGGTAAAGAGTTTGGCTACAGTGACATTCAGAGGAGCGGTTGTTGCACATTCGCCGTGTCCTCGGCGGGAGCGCCGCCCACCTCGGCCACCCCACGGGGCTGCTGGAAGCCTCCAAGGCTGGCTGTGATCGTGTGTGGCACTGGCTGGATCCCGTGAATCCAAGAAGCAGCAATGGTTTACAGTTTTCCCCTCCCCAAAGGAGATATGAGCCCTTCGGGGCGAGCGGTGGGAATGAGTCTGAGCGGCACGGAGAGCACCCGCCTTCCTCGCCCTCCGAGAGCGAGGGTGCTCGTCCAGGAAGCACATTTCTGACTGCCGTGGTGGTGCACTCGGAGCGGGGGCAGCTCCGGGGCTCACGGGAGCGCTGGGGCTGCAGGCACCAACCGGGACCTTCGCTCCCCTCCTACAGCGACCGGCTGCCCCTCGGGGCCGGCCTAGAGCCCTGCCAGGCGCCCCTGCCCCCTTGAGGTAAGGTAGGTCCTGACTCTTTGTCAAAGGCTCGTCGAAGACACCGAGAGGGTGGGCGAGGAAGGGGGAGGGAAGTTGAGGAGTTCCAGCACAGCCACCCCCACGCTGCTGCGGCGGGTGAACATGCAGGACGCCGCCACCCACTTGTTGGTGCGGGGGTTGTACTTCTCGATGGAGTTGAGGCTGGAGCTGCCGTCATTGCCACCCACGGCGTACAGCCACCCATCCATGGCCACCAGGTCGTGGGTGCTCCTGCAAGGACCACGCAGAGACCGCAGTGGCATCAGGGGAGCTCAAGTGCCTCAGATAAAGCGACCCCGCAGAAGGAGTGCCCGGCCCCACAGTCGCCCAGAGAGAATGAACTAGTGGAGTTCAAGCAGAGTGCAGCACAGATTCTCACATCTTCCCCTTCACTCTGTCACTCTCATGCCACTGGAGAAGCGCCATGTCTAAATAACAAACTTTGGAGCCCAAAATCCTCGGCCTTGCAAGCCTTAAATCCTCCCTCAGCCCCAGCAACATCTCCATGGGCTCAGCCAGCGGAACCACCTTTACAGCCAGACAAACTGCTGGGAATAAATCCCTCTGCAGAAAACCCCTGCTCTGCCCTCCTGGCCCACACTCCAGCCCCTCTCAGTGCAGCAGGAGCGTGGCTGCCTGTGTGCAGCCAGTCACAAGCATCAGCCAAACCCTTGTGGGGGAGAGATGGGCTGTGTTTTATGGTTTGCAGTGCCAAGCGGGGCACGGCGAGGCAGGATCCACCAGAGCGGGGCGCAGCTCCTTACCTGCGGATGTTCATGGGTGCCACGCTCTCCCACGTGTTGGTTTTGGGGTTGTAGCGCTCCACAGAGTTAAGGCAGCTGGTCCCATCGTTGCCCCCAGCCACGTAGAGCATCCCCTCCAGCACGGCCACCCCCGCGCTGCTCCGGCGGCTCAGCATGTTGGCGATGGGTGTCCAGGTGTTGATCTGGGAACGGGCAATGTTTGTTCAAACCAGCCAGAACAATAGTTTTTCACCTATCCCTGGCCAAATCAGTCCCGTGGTGTTAGTCCTGCTCTAACCACGTGGCTCCTGGCATAACGGTCCTCCCCGCCAAAAGGACTTCTGGGGGGAACCCATTTCTTTCCCTCCCACTCTCCCACAGTTAAGAGCAGCACAGAAATCTCTGCTGAGCGGCTCGGCTCAGGAAAGCACTGTGGCAGCTGGCAGGAGCCCTGCCATCCCAGGGGCACAGAGATCCCTGTGCCAGGCCACCAGTCCTGTCACAGCTGAAACCCAGCCCGGCCATGGGGGTTGAGATGTATCTATTTCAAATCCGTGCAAGTACAACTGTACAGCTCATGAATAACCTCCAGGACCTTCCCTTTGATGTTTTTGCAGCAATCTCCCTTGCTCGAGCAGAGCTGTGAGTCCCCAGGCCCAACACATGTCCCCAGCCTGCCACGTTCCCTGTTCACCACACTGGATGTGCACAGTGCAGGACCTCAGCTGGAAGCTGCAAAGAGCTCAGGGCATGTACCAGGACTGTTCTTCCTACAGAACTCGAGCTGGCCTACAGGCAGCAGGGTAGAGAGTGTTCTGGTGGCTGAAATCTCGCAGTGGTATCTCAAAGCCTGCATGGATCAGCTTTGGCTCAGGATCACACCGCAGATACTCTATCCCTGTGGAAGACCTGGGGAAGGGGCTGATACTCAATCTCTGTTACAGTCATGCACAGTGGCTTAAGTCCTTTCAGGCACCCCAGAGGAGGGGAGAAGGAAAAAGTTTATCAAAGTCTCTCTTGTATTTACCTGGGGTTCATATTTCTCTACCGTGGCTAAGTGGGATGAGCTGTCATATCCCCCAACAGCATAGAGGTTGCCTTCTGCAAAGACAGTCAACACAGGCACTGGAATCAGCTAAAGACATGGTCCCTGTCCCAGCACAGGTCCCAGAGCACTATAGGTACCACCCTTTAGTTGTCCACACAGGTATGAGCTGAGCCTCCCGTGCCCCAGGCAGCCAAGCTCCTCCGAGCAGGGCTCCCCCGGCTCCCCACCCCTTCCAGCATGGAGCATTGTGAAATATTCATCAGGCAGTTTCTCTGCCACGCTCCAAGCTTCCCAGAGAACTCCTCTGCCCGCTGCTTCTTGACCTCCTCATCACAGGAGCTGCAAGTGCTCCCTGCTGGAGCGACGGGTTATTTTTAGCGGTGGAGGCTGGAGCAGGGGAATGCCAGTATCGGCTGTGGCAGGCACAGCGCGAGCTGGTGATGGAGGGGAGGGAAGCTCTGAGTCAGCACTGAGGGCTGAAACCAGAGAACAGGGCAGGGGAGAGGCACAGGGACGCTGGGACACCATGTGGCAGTTCTTGGGAAGGTGGGAAGCATCCCCAGGGAGGCCCAGCACCTGCTTGGGTGAGAGTGGGATCATCAGCAAAAGCACCGTCCTGCTTTCATACTGAAGGACTAGTAAGGTTGTCCCTTCCTTTCCTAGGGACAGGGAATCATTCACAGCCAGCCCCTTGCTCCAGAGTGGAAGGGACACAAAGGAACAAGTTGTGGGTCCCCTCAGGAGTTGCCAACAGAGCGTGATGAAACCCAGTTACTCAGGAGACTGAGGAGGAGGGCAGAGGCAGGCAGCGTGTCAGGACATGGCAGAGGGATGGCTGGGCCATCCGGACTCACAGCTGCGGGAGAGGGAGCAGGAACTGGGACAGAACATCAAAAGGAACCACCAGAAATGCAAGAGAGCCTGCATAGAAGTCTGTGAGGCCCTCGTGCCATCACCCACCTAGAGTTGCCACCCGGACGTAGCGTCTCCTGGTGCTCATGGCAGCGATGGATGTCCAGGTGCCTGTCAGAGGGTCGTACCTCTCTGCGCTGCAGCAGGCAGGGACACAGGAACATAAGGTGTGACACTGGAAAAGCCCAGGTCAAAGCTCTTTGACACAGGCCCTCAGGGGCAGCTCCCAAGGAAGCTTGGGAATAGACAGGGAAAATAGGAGGGAAGAACTGACAAAGGCTGCGTTCTGTCGTGGCAGAGGGCTACAAAATGGTTTTTCCCCCGCTGGATTGCAACACATCTACCCTGGGGTCAGTCCGTGGGTCGGGAGCAGGGCTCCCAGGCTCCCAGCACCAAGGACATTGCATGCACGAGCAGTGGAGGAGCCTGTAGGAAGGCAATCCCCTACCTGTTCAGGCACGAGGCCCCATCATACCCCCCAGCAGCATAGAGAAGCCCATGAAGTGCTGCTACACCCAGGCAGCTCCTCCTGGTGCCCATGGACACCTCAGGTTGCCAGGAATTGGTGACAGGATCATAGGACTCCACTGTAGCCAAGTCAGAGGTCCCGTCGTAGCTGTTGGGAGAAAAAGGGAGGAGAACAAGCTGCTCAGAGAAGCTGTGGCTGCCCCTGGAAGTGGCCAAGGCCAGGTTGGACAGGGCTTGGAGCAACCTGGGCTACTGGAAGGCGTCCCTGCCCATGGCAGGAGGTTGGAACGAGATGATCTTAAAAGTTCCTTTCAACCCAAACCATTCTGTGATTCTGAGAGAAATGGAGGAGGGGGGGAACTGTGCCAGTGCAGGACACGTCCACCACCAAAACAAGAGCTGGTGAACTCACAGCTCCGAACCGCAGGGCCGGGAAGGGGTTTTCAGTCGCTGCCCCAGAGAGATGCTGGATGGTGCATCCAGAGGTGTGGGCTCCGGGCAGGCTCTGCTGGCCGTCCCTGCCCCCAGGGCAGCTCTGTGCTGCTCTCCCCTCAGGCTCTGCCTGCCTCCCGCGCCCTCCTTACCCGCCCACGGCGTAGAGCTTGTTCCCGATGGCCGCGACGCCCACCCTGGCCCTGCGCGTCGACATGGAGGCCACCATGTGCCAGCGGTCCGTCCGCGTGTCGTAGGCCTCGCAGTCCCCGTGGATGGCGAACAGGCTCCCTCCACCTGGGAGGGGAGGGCGAACAGAGCAAACCCAGCCCCGTGGGGACCCCGGGACGGGGTCGGGATGCGGGCGAGGAGGGGCTCCCCTTCGCAGGGCCTTACCCACGGCGAAGAGCACCGTGCTGGCCCCCTCGCAGCGCCGCGGCCTCGTCCGGCTGTTGCTCAGCACCCCCCTCTGCTCCGGCATGAGGTGGTACTTGAGGGCTTCGATCAGCAGGTCCTTGCACTCCGAGTGGTGCCGCACCAGCAGCTCCGTGTCCACGTTGCTCATGAGGAAGTCGCGGCTCAGCAGGGGCAGCCGGACGCACTTCATGAGCTGCGAGGGGAGAGGAGGCCTTTGGGTGGGGGTAGGGCAAGGGGGGAACGGGTTTGAACTAGAAGAGGAGAGATTTAGGTGGGATACTAGGGAGAAATTCTTCACTGGGAGGGTGGGGAGGCCCTGGCACAGGTTGCCCAGAGGAGCTGTGGCTGCCCCATCCCTGGAAGTGTCCAAGGTCAGGTTGGAGCAACCTGGGAGAGTGGAAGGCGTCCCTGCCCATGGCAGGGGGGTGGAATGAGAGGAGCTTTAAGGTCCCTTCCAATCTGGACTGGTGTGATCTGATGTCCCTCCAGCCGTGTTCCCACCCAGCCCAGGCACTCCGAGCTGGCGGGTAGATCCAGGCCACCTCCCCAGCACACTCACCCTGGGGACGTGCTGTCTCCTGCTGTCCACATCATGTTTGACCCAGCTGAGCACAGCCCGGTACACCTCCTCCTCCGATGGCACATTGAGGCTGTCACTAGAAATGAGGTCCAGCACCTGCAGAGTGGGGTGGAAGGGGCAGTGTTGGTCGGTATGGACTGGGAGGAGACATTCACACCTCCAAGGAACTGGCCCGGTGGAACAGCACTGCCAGAGGCAGAGCCCTGCCTCCTGTGGTTGAAGGATGCACAGCCCTGGGTCCCTCAAACCAGCAGGTGCAGCTGGTGTGGAGACAGCTTTGCCCTCAGTCATCCCCCCCAGCTCATCCCCTCCCCTTCTGTGGCAGAAGCTGCTGCAATTCCTGACACTTCCAATCAACGTCAGTGAGATCAGGCAGACGACTCTGCCTGCACAGACCCCTTCAATATTTCATGGGACAGACCCGGGTGCCCTGGCTGGTCCCAGAGCACTCATTGCACTTGCAAGGACTGTGGAGCCAGAGCAGGTGGAGATATGCACCTCCCCTCGCTGCCATGCACCCCCTGCCCCAAAAAGGGGTGAAAGGAGGTGTCTGGATCCTCCTGAGGGGCCACACAGGGTCAGGTGATGCAGAGCAAGGACCGGGGGTGCCTCCTGGCCAGGGCACAGCAGAGGAGCCAGGGGCCATCCTGACACATGATGAACAGCAGGAAACATTAGCTGAGCTCTGAATTAAACATCACAGCTACGTGACCAGGGCAGGCAGGACTTATTCCTTGGACTGTGTGTTCAGAGCTCACGTGGCAAGCACCAGTGACCAAAATTATCCTCTGTCCCACCCTCCCATCCTTAATTCCCAGGGGATTAAGTTCTCTGAGAGAAATCTTCCCACATATTGAACAGAGAGAACCAAAGCACATATTCTCCACTGAACAGAGAGGACCAAAGCACAGAATCTGGGTATGTTCCCTTGCCAAACCCTGTCCCCTCAGTGCAGGTTCTTTGGGCTTTTGATGCACGGACTGTGCCTTCCAGGACAGAGCACGAGAAGCTTTGCTGCACCCACACCTTCACACTCCCATCAGGAGCCTCACCTGTTTAAGAGGCAGCAGCATGAACTCCTCTGTCTTGGACACCTCCACGAAGTGTTGGAGGACGTACTTGTGGGCAGACTTGAGGAGGTCACTGCAGGAGTGGGTGTCAGCAAAGCCCCGGATCCCCAGGCAGTTGGATGGGTCGAGCTGGCTGAGCAGGAACTTGCAGCAAGCATCCCGCACACCATTGAGCTGAAGCAGGCTGGCAGCAGGAAGAAGTGTCTGGCAGTGGGAAAGAATGGGGGAAAAGAGAGTTTCCAGGGCAAGGAAACCATTTTCACCCTCGTCTCACTGCAAGCCATGAGCAGAACAAGGTTTACTGAGCACCTTCAGGCACACAAGCGCAGGGAAGGAGAGAGCAGTCCTTGCTTCCAAGAGAACTAAGGTAAAGAACAGCTGAGAAGGACACCAGTAACACCCCACAGGGCCAGGAGAATGGCAGGTGCTCAGGAATAGACCTGGGTATTGCATAGTGCTTTGAGGAGCCATTCCCAGCACCTCAGGGCACGGGGAAGCAGGTGAGCTCCCTGACCACTGCTAGATCCAGCTGCCTTCACGGAAAAAAACAGCTGGCAGCGCTGAGCAGAAGGAGAGAAGAGTCCCCAGGAGGCGAGTCTCGTACAGAACAGCTTTGTGGAAGGGAGGGATTGGGGGGGGAAGCTCCTACCTGCACGTTCCCCTCTCCCACCACGATCTCAGCCGTGTAGGCGTATTGCACCAGCTGCTCCAGGGCCTGGGGGTCAATGTCGTGCAGCGTCACGTGCGTCTGGCGGCTCTCACTCATCTCATCTGGGGCAACACAGACACAACAGTGAGCAAAAATCCCTCAGCAGGACTTGTTCCCCCACAGAAGGGTCTAACCAAGCCTCGTCCACCTCCACAGCACAGCCCAGGAAGGTCTTCTGCCCCTCTCTCAGCAAGGAGGAGCAGTGGTGTGCTCTAGGGAAGGGGGTCCAGGTCTGCAGGAGGGGCATCAAGACACCTGTGCAGGGGTTGTGGGCACAGGCACTCAGGGTAGGGAGTCCAAGGAGGAATATTACTGCACTTCCTCACTGGAATGAGACGCAGGTACCGCAATCCCACAGGGCAGGGCAGTGAGAACGGGGAGCAGGGCACAGAGCGAAGGGGTTGGGGGAGAGCAGAGGGTTTGGAGGTGGGGGGAGAGCCCGACCACGGCGAAGAGAGGACTCTACTTGCTTGTGAACATGGCGTGGAAGTACGGGCTGCACGACGCCAGCACCACCTTGTGGGCCTTGATCTCCTTGGTGCCCACATGGAGCACGATGTCGCAGAGCAGCCCCCGCTGCCTCATGCGGTTCATGCACACGAAGGCGTCGTGATAGTGGCGCTTGGAGTTGTGGGAGATGCTGTGCCCGTCGCGGTTGAGGAGCTGCACACCCCCTTCCATGGCTGCAGGAGGGAGCTGGGGGGGTTTTCCCCTTCTCACCGGCTCTGGCGTGGGGGGAAAAACAAAGTATCAGCCAGGCAGGAACAGCTCTAGCCCCAGACAACCCCCAGCACTGCTCAAAGACCCTGTGCAAGAACAGCCTGAACCAGCCCCTGCAGGGGAAGTGTTGTCCTGCTCATCTGGGTTCAAACTGAAAGAAGGAAATTCAGGTCTGAGATTAGGAAGAAATTCTTCCCTGTGAGGGCGTTGGAGCTCCAGGGACCCCCTCGTCGTTGCCTGTGTTAGAGTTTCAGCAAGGAAGGAGAGAAAAGAGAAGGCTTCGGGGTGACTGAATTGTGGCCACCCAGTACCTGAAAGGATCCTACAAAAAAGAGGGAGAGGGACTTCTACAAGAGCATGGAGTGACAGGACAAGGGGGGATGGCTTCAAACTGCCAGAGGGCAGGGTTAGATGGGAGATTGGGAAGGAATTGTTGGCTGTGAGGATGGCGAGGCCCTGACACAGGTTACCCACAGAAGCTGTGGCTGCCCCATCCCTGGAAGTGTCCAAGGCCAGGCTGGACGGGGCTTGGAGCAACCTGGGACAGTGGAAGGTGTCCCTGCCCACGGCAGGGGGGTGGAACCAGTTGATCTTTAAGGTCCCTTCCAACCCAGGCCATTCTGTGATTCAGTGATTCTACAAAAACAGAAACTGCCTAATCAGGGATCAAGGGCATTTATTTGTGCTGAGGACGTTTTCTCCCCACACTGTTTCCATCCAGGCTGCTCACGCTGTTTCCGAAGGCGTTTGACTGTCTCCGTGCCAGCATCACCCGAAAGGTGGGGGAGTGAGGAGGGAATGACTGAGCAGCAGGAGGAAGGAGGGGGAGGGAGCAGGAGGAAAAAAAGGCAGCTTGAATAAAAAATAAGGCCGTGTGCTGCACGCGTGCGCCTGCCCCCGCATCCCTGCGGCGAGAGAATCCCCTCAGCCTCCCCTCACACCTCCACCCGCCGTGCCGGGCCTAAAAATAGAAACCCACCGCTCTGTGCCTGCTCAGCCACGGATGCAGCCATCTATTCCTTTTTTAAGTAGCAGTTGTAGCACGTACTAGAGTCTGGGGGAGGAAAAAAAAAAAAAGAAAAGATGAATAAACATGTTTCCTGAGCGGAGAGGAGCCTGCGATGCCCTTTTCTATTTGCATCATCCTGCGCGATACGAGATTCCTCATTCCGCTGTCAGCGGGGAAGGCTCAGGGGCACAAAACAAAGGCAGTGCCTGTTGATGCTTTCCAGTAGTGAGAGCAGGATGCCACGGTGCCCTTGGCAGGAAAGAAGGGCCCGTGAGGTAACTGCCCTTCTCCCACGCCACTGGGAAAGCTGCAGCATCCCCAGGACACCCTCTCTCTCCTAATTCACGTGTGGACATAAAGAGATGCCCTCACAAAGGAGGTTTATAGTTGTTAACATCTCTGCCTGGGCTCCAGAGGTCCTTTCCTAGAGCTGGTTTAGGGCAGAGAGCACATGCTGCTCTCCCACCTTTACTCCCACCCCTAGTTGCAAGCCCAAGGGTTTTCCTCATCTGCTTGGGCTGGTTTCTCTGTGTAACACACTGCTTGAGCATACTCGTCCCCATCAGTATTTAAAGTCATGTTCCAGCTCTAAAGCACTCGCCTCATCCCTCCTGGGTGCTGGGAGTGAGGGACAGGAGCTCCCAGCTCCGCAGCAGCGGGGGGACAATGCAGGACAGGGCAGAGGAGCTGGGAAAAGGTGGGATTTTCTTCTCCTTGTGCTCTGGGAGACTTGTGAGGACAGGTTTGCCACCCTGGAGGAGCACAAAGCTGGGCTCCAGCGGTCAGGGGAGGGACAGAGAGGGCACAGCAGGCTGAAGGTGGCTGCGGCCGACGCACTGGCACGGCAGGAATCAAACGCGTTTCCAAAGAGTCGGAAGCGCTGGGCTCCCTTCCCAGCCCTGCCACTGAGTCACTGCGTGACTCTGGGCCAGTACAAATGCAGGATGACAAGGGGTGACATTATTTTTCCTTGTGATGATTCTCATGGCCAGGAGACCAGCGACTGCTCAGTCCCCTCTCCAGGCACACCTCCCTGCTGTCACCGGCGAGGGTGGCTCTGAGGGGCCACCCTGAGCTGTACCCCCTCTGTGTCACCTGGTCTCTGATGGGAACAAGCAGAGAGCAGGACCAGAAGGAGATGCCAGCCCACTGCCACTCGGCTCCACAAGCATCCCCACAACCAGGGGACAGTCACACAGGCAGCCTGAACCAGCTCCGCTGGATGGGGTTTGGCTACAGCCACACTGCAGCCTCAGCAATCCAGCTCTGAAGAGCCACTCACCCACCCAGCAGCCCCTCTGGGACACACTCACCCTCCTGAAGCCCTGGCATGGGGCTGGTCGAAGGTTTGAAGTGGGTACAACCCCTTCAGTCCCATTTCCCACTGTCCCCTCCGCTCCACAACAACCTGTTCCCATCAGAGCTCTTCTGCTTTAATGGATCAGAACATATAACCAGTGGGGAGAAAGGAAAGGAACAGAAAGGAACACCTCTCACTGCTGCTCATGCTGCTCCCAGTGCTGAACTCCCCACCTCGCCGGCAGCACTAAATATTCCTTATTTCCTTGCTAGAACTTCATTCCCAGGAAATGAAGGCCTTTCGAGCGCCGCTAAGATGTAATTAATGGGGAGCAGTGCCTGGACCGCAGGAGACAGTGCAGCAGTGTCCAGAGCTCCAGAGGGGGAAAGGAAACACAGGCCCACTTTTGTGGAGCGTGCAGCAGCAAGGAATGCACGTGTCACGGGTCAGCCGGAGCGGATGCGGTGCCTGACTTGTAATAACTCTGAGGTTACGGCCAAAAAATAAAAAAAAGGGGGGGAAAAGGGAATAAAAAAAAAGGAGGCGTTTGTTTGGCTTCCATGCGACAGAGCGTGGCCATGCATAACAGCTCTGTTAATTAATGCAAATGATCCCTGCCCCCAAAGGGAGGCCTGTTCTCTCCGCACAAAAAAAGCATATTTTGCTGGGAGTGAAAAGAAGCGTGCTGAACAATAAACAGGGAACAGAGTATCCTCCAGGGAGGAGTTCCCAGCCTGCCCTTTCCCCAGGAAGGCCCTGGAGAATGGCTTTTTGTCGACAGCCTGGATGGGGATTTTGTGTCTGGCAGGAGAGCTGGGAGACCACAAGGACACATCCTGTGCAGCTGGTCAGATGTTGGGGACGAGGCTTTGCCCTGGATGAGGGGACATCCCCTACTCCAAGGCATGCCATGCCCTAAGGCCTGACACACAATCATCCTTAAATCTATCACCTCACAGCAGCACAGAACTCACCCAGGGATGCAGCAAGAACATGGATCCCTGGGGAAGGAGGGGATCACAGTGGAGTCACAAGCAGGAATCACTCCTTCCAAGTGCATCTCCATCTCCCCTGCACCAGAAATCACAATTCTCCCTTTTTAATCCCCTCTGAGAGGATTCACAGCCCATTTTCCAGTCCAGCATTCCCCAAAGAACTGAAACGTGCAACACCATGAAAGGCAGGAGCAGACTGGGGAAGCCCAGGGGGGGCACAGGCAAAGCCCTGCCCAGCTGTGGGGGCGGGCACAGCTTCCCTCCTGGGAGCAGGGCAATGGGAAGACGATGTGCTCCCGTGTTCCTGCAGACTCTTCCTTCCCTTCCACGGCCCAGGGACACAAACAGCTGAGCTGGCAGTAACAACAGAGGCTGTTGTGCTGTAAGACCATTAACAGAGCTCGTGCCGGCACCCGGAGAGGCAGCTGAGCTCGCTGCACATTTCACCTTCCTTACACCTTTGTGGAGACCCCAAATTTGGCTGAGCCGACCGTTTTGTGGAACCCTTCCATGGCTCTGAAGCCCACTAAGCAGAAGCTTTAAACCACCAGACAATTAGCAGCATTTTTGCATCAATAATCAGATGCCAGGGCTGTTTTCACAGGCAGAAATACACTGCCCTTACATCTCAAGCCTGGATATCCAAATTCTTCCTTCTTTCAGAGGGCCTGGTGCTGCCTATTACAAAATATATTGCGTTCCTACCTTTCCTGCTCCCTTCCCCCCAATAAACACAAGCAAAGAGGACTGGGAATCATCCAGTTGTATATGCCCAGGACTCAGATGCAAAGCAGGCACTAAATCCAAGGACATGACACCAGGACATGTCACATTAGTGCCACTGATACAGGTAGAAAAATCTGCTCACTGCAATGCTTTGGGGTTCAGTCCCTCCTCAACCCCTGTAAGGCTTTGCCTGGATCCAGGGAATTCAGGCAGACACTGACAGTGTGCAGCAGCTCACATCCAGCCTTTTTAATACAAGGTTCATTGCCTGTTCAGTCTAGAAGAGTCAGCAACTGGAAGGAAGCAGAGGGAGGAAGCCGGTTCAGGACCAGGGAACGAGATGCTCTGAACTGCAGGTCCTGCAAGGGCTGATTTACAGCTGCACCTTGGACAGGGGTCAGGGCTGAAAACGTTGGTGGGAAGTGTGACACAACGTGGCAAAGGGAGCTGTCATTTCTGGCACCAGCTCTGCCTCCAGGAGGGACACTAGAATTGGGAGGCTGGTAGTTTCAGCCCAGACTGAGGGCTTGGACACCTTGGAGCTCCTGACGGAGCTGAGAACACACAAGCGGGGCGAGGAGCAAGGACGAGCACTCACCCAGCCCCAAACACCTCTCCCCACCTCCTCTCCTCTCTGCTGTTCCCTCTGCCAGCCCTGCCAGCCCTTCCCCAAGCCCCCCCTGCCGCGGGTGGGAGCCGAGGCGCTCGCTGCTCCTGCAGATCCACGGAATTAATCTGCTCTGAGCCAGCCTGGAGGCAGCACCGGGGCACCGTAGACAGCGCTGAGTCTGCAGGACTGAGAATCCCCAGCTCTCAGTAGGGTTTGGTGGGTTTTTTTTTTTTTTTGGTGGTGTGTTTTTTGTTGTGTTTTTTTTTTTTTTTTTTTAATGTATTAGGCATAACTGACACGCACTGAATCCTCCTGTCTAGACATCTGCAGAGAAGTGACAAGCTGCCAGAGAGGATGTGGAGCCTCGGCAAAGGGGGTGGGGAGGACAGGGAAAAGCTGCACACAGTTGCCAGCTCTACAGCACAGAGACAGTGCTGGCTCCAGGCAAGAAGGGCATTCAGCACACTGACCTCGGCGGTGTCTTTCAGCCACTCAGTGGGTTGTAATCAATCGGCCCCTGGTGCACACAGAAGGGCTGGAGGTCTTTTCTAATTACAGCCTCGCTCCCCAATACTCCTGGGGAGCTTTGTTTGGAAGCTCAGCTCGAAGTTGCTCTCAAGTCGTGCTCAGAAGAGCTTCAGCTGTGAGAGGAAGGGAGCCTCAATGCACTGGGACATTCTCATACCCGAGAGAGAGGAAGGGCATCCAGCCTTCTTGGTGCCCACCTGGCTACACAACCTTCTCCCTCACTTCCCACAGGCAGCAGCTCTTCCTGAAGACATCTTCAAATTCAGCTTTCTCCTTCCCTGTTTTGCTGCTCCAAGCAGGACTCCATGGTTGAGGGATTTAGAGGCATCTGTGCTAAGGTTTGGCTCATTCTCAAGTAATTGGCTATGAGGGTCAGGACTCGAATGGGTTTGGGACTGCTGAATTCCCAGGTTAGGGAGAAACAAGAAATGGAAATGGATTCATGCCTTGAGATGCTCAGCAAAACGTGCAGTTCTGCAGCTGCACTGGGGTCACACAGGAGCTCCTACAGTCCAGCACAAAGCACACCATGGCCTAAGTGAAACCAGCCCTTTGACTCTCCCAAGGACTGAAAATGTGGGTTGTGTCCTAATTCCCCCTTCCCAGCGTCCCCCAGCGGGCACGGGAGAGGAGCTACTGTCGCATCCAGAGCTATTTTTTGGCACCAGCAGTGCCAAACCTCCACACACAGGCATAAAGCGAGTCCCCTCTCCAGGCAGCAGTGCTAATCACCAGCTTCAGCTGCACTGCCCATCACTGTGGTACTCCTGGCTCTGCCATTCCCTGGGACAGACATCTCTGTCCCCAGCTCGTTTTTCAGACAGGCAAACACAAGATGAGAGCACTCAGGTCACTGGAGGCAGCCTGTATCCGAGCACCTCCGTATTCCTGGCTCCTGGACTTGCCCAGGAACTCCCTCTCTGTCTGCACCATCCTTGGCCAGCAGCTGTTTAAAGAGGGACTGTGCCCTTTACCTTTGTCTGCTGTGCAAGGTGATGGTGGCTCGAGAAGCGGGGGCAGTTCAGAGCAGGTCACTCGTGCTCAGCAGTGCCCCGATGTCAGACAACGGTGACAGATTTGGGGAGACCCAGCACGAGACACCACCTGGCTCCATGACACAGGGCAGTGTGGCCTGATGGCTCCAGAAGCAGGGAAAGGAGAAGAAAGCACTCGGATCTGCTGGCTGCAAACAAGCAGGCAGATCTTTTACGGATGGACAAGCCGCGGAATAATTCTGCTTGGCAAGCACTGCCCATGAGTGGCTCTCCAGACCAGGAGGTCACCAGAGGAGGTCACCACCTTGCACCCTGGCTCACCCCTTCCACAGCACCCACACCACGTTCCTGGAGGGTTTACAAAGCCTCCTGCCAGCCTCTGTTGTAGTGTGGGCTGGCAGCATAGACATTCCAGACCAGATCCACATCTCCTCCTCTGAACAAGCTCTGAGCTTCACACTGTGGAGCAGTGGGAGCCTGTTTTCCAGCCAGAAAACAAGAGAATTCCCCCCCATCTTCTGGCAGGCAACAGCACAGGCCACATACAGGAAAACTGAGCTATGAGGAGCACGTGACATAATGGCCTTGAGCTTGCTGGTACAACTGGGGGCCTGCCAAGGCCCTGGGAATTTCAGCTGAAGGAGCTCGAATTCCTGCCCCTGAGGAGTCACATCCTTTAGAGGTTTGCAGCCAGTTCCAGCAGGCCAGACAGAAAGGATGAAGCCTCTTGAGCCTCCCAAGCCCAGCTTGCCTAAGGAAAATGCACCTTAGGAAATCCAAAAGCACTGGGATTTGAGTATTTTTTTAAGCTGCTGAGCCTGAAATGCAGCAAAACAAGCCCAAAACCGTCTCCCCAGCAGATCTCCAGCCTTCAGAGCACTGCTGCCTTGACTTCCACGTGCCACTCCATCTCCAGAGACCAGGAGATGCTGAGGGAGCAAGGGCAGATGGCCACTGACTTTGCTGGCAGAACAAAGACGTTCCACTGCCACCCCCACCAAGCTGACCTCAGCTGACAGGAGGCATCAGGGACCATCCCTGCTACCCAAGATGCTGTGGAGCAACTCCATTTGGATCTTGGGCTATCGAGCCAAGAGAGCAGGTGCCTGTTACGCCTGCCAGCTCCTGGTGTGCTCTGAATGAGATGCTATTTGCTGTGATTCATTAATCAGTCAGTGCTCAGGAAGGAAACTCAGATCTCTACACCCAACATCCCTGAGTCTTACTCACTGCTATTGCTGAATAAAGGATTTCCAGCAGATGTTCATGGGTTGGGAGAGAAACTTGGGGTGCAGAGGGAGGAGATTCCACAGAGATGCTTGTTTAGCTGTAGGGATCAGAACCAAAAGGCCATTGTACTCTGAAGTGTTAGTGAGCCCTGAAACAGCAAACCTGTAACAGAGCAGCATCTCCTGGTGCCAAAGGCCAGACTGCTGGGATCAAAAGCACCCAAATATCCACATGTTGCTGAATCACTCCAGAACTAACCTCCCTCCTGGTGTTCTCCAGCAATGGAGAGCCCCCCAAAACAGTGCTATGGGACAGCAAGCATTGAAGCCAAAGGAGAGCTGCCTTCCTATGCAGAGACCCCATCAAAGCAAGGCCACTGCTTCTGCAGTCTGAGCCTGGCACAAAGCCTGGTCGGTGACCAGAGCAGAGACACACAGAGCAGGGACAGACACACAGAGCAGGGACAGACACCCTTCCTTGCTGTGGGGAAGCCAAAGTCCCAAGGCTGTCATTCCCTGGAGAGGGAGGCATTTGCTCAGCCAGCAGTATCAAACCAGCTGCCTGCCTGGCCTGCTGCTCCCAGGACCAGCTCCAACAGCAATGCTGTAGCTCAAGGAGAGCCCTCTGCCCTGACAGTCACTGCAGAGGCCACAAAAAAGCTGCGTCCCATTTCCTCCTCCCCGCCCCCCCCCCGCCCTCACTCCCAAGTTTCCAGAAAACCCGAGGCAACATTTCTCCCCGTGTCCTTCAGCTCCCCCATCACCCACAAAACACTGGTACCCGTGTGCTTCCACCGAGGGCAAGGAACACCACGGCCAGGCCAGACCCCTCTCTGCGGATGCTCCCCAGGCTCCAGAGCTGCGGCTTTTCCCTTTACCAGCGGGATCTCTCCAGGACTTGGCAGAGGACGGGGGGAAGGAGGGCACGCTCAGCACAGGGATGCTGCCGGCCTCGGCCACGGGGATGCCGCGGTGCAGGGGCTGGAGACGGCATCGGCTGTTCTAAACCTCTGGAAATGTTTTGGAAGCGGCACCGGTTGTACCGAACCTTTGCAAAAGGTCCCCCCGCAGACCCCGACAGCGAACCTGCCCTCCTAGGAGGGACGCGAAGGAGCAGCGGAGGGGGGAGATGCTCTCGGGGGTTCCCTCTGCTGCCTGTTCCCCCCACGCCCCAGCAACCCCCATAACCCCCCTGGCTGCCCCTCCTGTCGTGGGATCCGGGTCCTCTGGCCCTGTCGGGGAGAGGGAAGGCAAGAGGGAGAGGAAAAGGGAGGAGGAGAGAGAAAGGGAGAGGGAATGGGAAAGAAAGAAGAAGAGGGACAAGGAGAGGAAGAGGGAGAAGGAGGACAGGGAGAAGGAGAAGGGAAGGCAGAGGGAGAGAGAGGAGAGCGAGAGGGAGAAGGAGAGGAAAAGGAAGAAGAAGAGTGAGAGAGGGAAGGAGAGGGAGAGGGAAAAGAAGGAAAGGAGGAGGGAGAGGAAAAAGGAGAGGGAGAAGGAGAGGAAGAGGAAGAGAGAGAGGGACAAGAAGAGGGAGAGGGAGAGAAGGTGGCGGCAGGGCCGTGCCTCGGCGGTACTCACGGCTCCGCTGCAGCCACGGCCCAGCCCGGGGGATGCTGCGGGGCGCCGCTACACCCGCACCGCTACCGCCGGCCCCGCGGCGGGGACAGACGGGGCGGGCCGGGGGCGGGCAGGTGCGCGGCGGCAGCGGCGGCTCCTCCTCGAGCCGGGGCGGCCCCGGCGGCGGCGGCTTCCTCCGTCACCCGGAATAACCCCGCGGCACGGCACGGCACGGGTGTCCGTGTCGGGTCCGGGGGTCCGGAGCGAGCGGCACCGGCCCCGCTGCGGCCCCGCGGACCGGGGAGAGAGGGGCGGGGCCACCAACGAGGGGGCGGGGCCATGTGTGCGATGGGCGTGGGCTAGTTGGAAATAGGGCGTGGCTAGGATAACAGACCCCGCCCCCGTGGATGCGAGCCACGGGAGAGGGAGGGATCAATGGCTGAGGGGGCGGGGCCTGAAGGGGGAGTCATATAATCCTTGATTTTGGATAAAACCTCCAGAATCATCGAGTCCAACCCTGTGCCCCATCCCCACCTTGTCCCAGAGCACTGAGGGCCACGGCCAGTGCTTCCTTGGACACCTCCAGGGGTGGGGTCTCCACCACCTCCCTGGGCAGCCTCTTCCGATGTTTAACAACCCTTTCCATGAAGAAATTCCTCCTTATCCCCAACCTGACTCTTCACTGGCGCAGCTTGAGGCTGTTTCCTCTCATCCTGTCCCTTGTTCCCTGGGAGCAGAACCTGACCCCCCCCCCGCTCCCCACTTCTGTCAGGGAGTTGCAGAGAGAAAGAAGGTCCCCCTTGAGCCTTCTTTTTTCCAAGTTGAGCCCCCCCAGCTCCCTCAGCCGCTTCTGCTGCTCCAGACTCTTCCCCTCTCTGGACACGCTCCAGCCCCTCAATGAACTGAGAGGGCCCAGAACTGGCCACAGCACTCGAGGTGTGCGCCCAGCACAGAGGAAAAATCGCTTTCCTGGTCCAGCTGGACACGATATTCCCGATCCAGGCCGGGAACGGGCGGGATCCGGGGGAGAGGGCGGAGCCAAGACGAGGAGGGCGTGGTTAAGGCAGAGACGGGGGCGTGACTTGTGAATAGTGGGCGTGGCCCGCGCGCGCGGCACGCCGGGAGCGGAAGCGGCGGCCGCGTGGCGGAGGCGGCAATGGCGGCCCCCGGCAGGAGGTGGGAGAGGCACCGGCACAGGGCCGGCCCGGCCTTGGGCGGCTCGGGGCGGGCGGGACGTGCCGGGGGCACCTCCGGGGAACGGCTCCTCGGCCCGCGGTGAGAGGGCTCGCCTGCCCCCACACACATGCCTTTCTCTTCCCTCCCCCCCCCATCCAGGAGCCTGGCGGAGCTGAGCCTGGACGAGGTCCTCGCTGCCGGCTCGGAGTCGGAGCCTGAGGGCGGCTGGGAAGAGGAGGAGGAGGAGGAGGAGAAGCCCGCCAAGGGGGCTGCGAGGCGGCGGAGGCCGAGCGGGAAGGAGGGGAAGGAGCTGCAGGCGCGGCCCGGCAGGTGAGGGATGGGAAAGCTCCGTGAGGGAGCTGGGGGGGCTCAGCCTGGAGAAAAGGAGGCTCAGGGGGGACCTTCTCGCTCTCCACACCGCCCTGACAGGAGGGGGGAGCCGGGAGGGAGTCGGGCTCTGCTCCCAGGGAACAAGGGACAGGAGGAGAGGGAATGGCCTCACGCTGTGCCAGGGGAGGGTCAGGTTGGACGTCAGGAGGAATTTCCTCATGGAAAAGCACTGGAAGGGGCTGCCCAGGGAGGTTTGGAGTCCCCACCCCTGGAGGTGTCCAATGAAGCACTGACTGTGGCCCTCAGTGCTCTGGGCTGGGGGACAAGGTGGGGATGGGGCACAGGGTGGACTCGGTGGGTTATTATTAGAAAACAAATCCTTTAGTGCAACAAAACAAATTCTTCAGTACAACAAATTTTACTGAGCTTTCATTATCGGGTTTTTCTGGTGGTAGAGCTTTCAGGGTTCTTTACAAAAGCTCCTGAGAGTAATTCTGACAAACTGAGAAACAGATTTATTTTGGTTTTTCAAGGTGTTTTCGTGATCTCTGGTCAGCATCCAGATACAGCCTGATGTCTTGCTCTCGAGATTTCTTAGTGGTTAATGAAAAGAAGCTTTTGCAAGTCCTCCAGGTGTTACACAAGGCACAGAACTGTGGTCCCAGCCCTGATAAATCATCACCACTGAAATCAGCCCCAGCTGTGCCTCAGTGACCAGGGGCTGCTTGTTTTTCTTACAGCATCAGCTGCGAATAAAGTTAATAAATATACATGAATGAAGTTTGAGCAATCCATAAATGCTAATTAACATTAATCCTTATCCCCCAGGAAGAAAGGAAAGGCATCTGAACACAAGGATCAGCTCTCCAGGCTGAAGGACAGAGATCCTGAGTTCTACAAGTTCTTGGAGGAAAACGATCGCACGTTGCTGGATTTTGATGCCTCAGACAGTTCTGATGAGGAGGAGCCACTGCACAGACCTCCTGATACACTGGAGGTACCAGGGCATGTTTTGGAGTGCTGGAATCAATTAATTCAGTTATTTTCATGTGAAGTTTTTAAGCTCATTCATGGGCTGTAATCCAGAAATCAGCTGGAGGTTTGAACTGAGCACGAGAAGTTTGTTAAAGATTGTCAAAGCAGAGCCTTAGAGTGTATTTTCTTTTTAGTGAATTCTTTTCTTTTTATTTTGGTTTTGTTCATCTTTCCCAATATTAATTTTACCTCAAGTGGTGTGTTTTCTCCTTGATGTTTTAGCAGAACTGCACAGTTTAAGCTGCCTTTTTTTTTTAATCAATTTTTAATAGTTCTAATTTCACTTTTTTTTAACACAAAGTGCTGATAACAGCATTAATAAAATCAGGGCTGCCTTTCTCTTCAGTAGCTGCTCAGCAAAAGAGGTGAGGCCAGAAAAGAATTGTGTGAACCTTTTCTCAGTCGTGCTGTGACTTCTCTAGGAAGCAAGTGATGAAGATGATGAAGAAGAGGAAGAGCAAGAAAAAGTCAAAAGGAAGAGAGTTTCTTTCATCTCTGTGAGCCTGAAAATGGTTGAAGACTGGAAAAAAGCTGCACAGGTGAGCAGGGGACTTGGAATACAAAGCTTCTGAGTGTCCTCCTTCAAACACCGTTCCACACATGTCATTAACAAACCACAAGCTGATCTTTTTCTAGGCAGTCTTGCACAAAAACTTGCAGAGTAGATTTTTATGTCTCAGGCTCCCAGAGCTCTTGTTTTTCAGCATGACTTTTTCAGTGCAATTTTTCTTGTACTGCAAGGTTGGAGTGCTTGCAGTCCATCTGGGGGAGAACCTGAAGAAACATGTGGCTCAGAAGAGGCCAAAATGATGACATTTTGATTTTTTTTCAACCTCTTGCATTGTGCATTTGGAGGCTCCAAGAGCTTTTGTGGTCATGTTTTGAGTAGTAATGAAAAGGCTTATGCTTCTGACTAAGGGGAGGAAAGATCACAACTGGATAATTACTTGGAGCTGATTGATTGCTTCTCAGATCCGCTCCCCCCAGCCAATTAAAAGCCAATTTTAGAGTAGGTGAAGGCCACTAGTGTTTATTAACACTGTCTTGACCTTTATCCTTCATATCAGAGCTGGTTTTGCCATCAAACCTGCAGTGAATTCCAATACTCAAGTGCTTCAGAGTTTCAGAAGATCTCTTCCTTTTTCTCCTTGGCAATCCTTTTCCTTCCTTCCCCAGAGAAATCTGACACCAAGACTCTTCCATGAAATCACTCAAGCCTATAAAGCAGCTGTAGCAACCACCAAAGGAGACAGTGGGGGTGATCCCAGCAAGTTCCAAGTGACTGATACTGCAGGTGAGTTCTTCACTGCATGTCTGTAAGGGAAGGGAAATGATTTTGTAGAACAGTTCAGCTCTTGGAAGAGAGTGGAGATAAGCACTGGCAGGAGTTAACTTACCCTTTCACAGGCTTCATTTCACTTAAGTAGCTTATCTTCCTGGTGGTGAGTCTGTGCAGTGGGATCTTTTCTGCTGTCACACTGCTTGGTGCTGTTTGCTTGGAGAAGGGCCCCTCTGCCAAAAGCTGTCAGTTGTAATCTTGTTCTTCAGGTAAAAAAAATTCTGGGATAAGGCAAACTGGTGTTTTCTTGGAGCTCAGGGAAACACAGCAGTTCTGCTGTGGAAATTACTGCTTCATTTCCTTGGGGAGCTCTTTTCACGTTAGCTGAGAAACCAGGAATATGTGGAAAATCATTTACAAGTGCTTTGCTGGCTTTTGTTTTAACCAGTGTTCAATGCCCTTGTGTCCTTCTGTATCCGGGACCTCTTCCACTACCTGCAGGAGCTGCTGCTTCCCAGGGCCCCAAAGAAGAAAGTCAAGTAAGTGTGAGGGGATTTGGGGACTGCAGGGTCAGGGAGAGCTTGGAAGCTCTTTGAATTGAACTTCCTACTGCTGTGCTCCAGGCAGTTTTTACAGAGCAGAACTATTTCTTTTCACCCATAATTTTTACTTCTCCTCAGTCGGTGCTTTGCAAGCAGTTGTTACTCACTGGCAGTATCAAGGAGCTGAACTCACTGCTCATTTGGCTGCTGAAATCTAATTTATTTTGGTGGGTTTTCTAAAGCTAAACCCATCTGTTGCTCGTTTCCAGGATGGTTCTCCCTTCCACCAGCCCACTCTGGGGCAAACTGCGACTGGACATAAAAGTGTACCTTGGCTGTACAATACAGGTAAGAAATGTCATCATATTCTGTTGCTGGGGTCAGTCTGTGTGTTGCTGGGCTGTTGTTTGGGATGTTTTGGGATGAGGCAGATGGGCTTTTGCCTATCTGAGATTTATGTGTCCATCCAGTTCCCTGACTTGTGGAAGCATTGGCTCCAACTAACAGTTTGGAGGTCTGTAGGATGGTTGGGTCAAGATAGGGAGCCAGTAAAGAAGGGTTGCATTAACATTCTGGTAGTTGTTTCTGTCTTAAATTTGTCTGACAAATTAATATTTAATAGGCTTTAAAGTATCTTGCAGTGCTGTGCTCCTAAATTCTGCATTGTTAATTCAGTTTTTGGCACTATGACCTTGCCAGTTCTTGAGGTAAATACTAAGAAGGTGTTATGTTGATAACCTCACATAGGACATAGATATTAATGTCCCATCCCTCTGGGATGTCCCCAGAATAGCTGATGTCTGGTGTTTTAGATACAATTAATGGATTATTTCTGAAGAAAAAACTCCTTCCAGTTTTTGGTTTTTTTTAAGATTGCTTCATCATGCATCCCCAAATTTAGAATATTAAAACAGCAGTTTTGAAATACTTATTCTTCAGAAGATGAGGGAAGGGGATGCAAGGAGAGAAAGCCAGAGCTGGTGTCTCCTAGCTGTAAGCTGGAGAATGACTTAGCAGAAAGGACATTTTGATCAGTAGAGCTTTTTTTTTTCCTCTCAAGTCGTGGTGCCTCCTGCCAGCAGCAGAGGATTGCAGTAGACAAGGAAAAGCTGGCAGTGCAATGCCTTGGAGCAATCCCTGCTCCTGTGCTGACTCTGAGAGCCCTCAGTGCCAGCCTCCACCACAGGGCTTCTTCTGGCACAGTAGTTTCTCAGCAATATCTTCTTTCCTTTCCCTTTGGCGTGTGAGGGACTTTGCAGAGTAGACCTGCTCAGTCCAGAATCTTTGCAGTGCAAGGAGGAGGGTGAGGAAGAAAATTAAAAGTAGGCAACGTGCCTCTGCTTCCAGCAGCTGGGATTGCAGGCAGAGGAACACTGCATCAGGCAGAACCTCTCTCAAATTAATTTGGAACTTAGGATGCTTTCCCATGAGAAGCTGCAACATCTGTGGGTTGGGCTCCAGAGAACCCGGCTGAGCAATCTGGAAATAAAAAGATACTGTTTCTTAATAGTTTGTCTTCCCTTTTGCTTGAGATAAAACCTCTTGGTACCCAATAGTATTCCAGCTTCCCCTTAAGAAATCTTAGAGTATCCAGTATGTTATCAGCTCAGGTGGTTTGTTTCCAAGCCTTGTGTAGACGGAGGGCGTCTTTGACCGTTTGTAGGGAGATGACAGAGGTGTTGGTGTCACACCATCTGCAGGGTGCCTTCAGCTGCATATAAACTTAGGTTTTGCAGTACACACAAGCGAGGTTCTGGGTGATGAGCTCAGCTCACATTTGCCAGGATGATGCGCTTTCAGGGCAGTTATTTAACCCACCTTGTGTCTGCTCCTTTCCTGAGGCAGCTACCGCGGATTTGTTGGAGCTCCTTCCTAGCAAAGCCAGGTCTTCCAGTCCTTTATTAACACAGAAATACGTGGAAGCAGCAAAATACAGATGGGGAAGGAAGAGGTGATGAGGACTGCGTGCTAAATGGGGTTGTTACTTTGTTTTCCCTCCACAGCTCCTGTCCTGTTTGACAGAAGCCTCAGTTGGTGCAGCAGTGCTTCAGCACGTCAACTCCATAGTGCCTTATTATTTATCCTTCCCAAAGCAGTGCCGAGCCCTTCTCAAGGTGAGGGGATGTGCTGTGGTGTGTCATTTGGATCTGAGGTACTTTCCTTCCCCCTCCAGACGAGCCTGGTGTGGTATTTGGGCTGGATCCCATGACAGTTCAGTCTCTTGTGCTATTCCCTTGCTCCGCTTTTGGTTCTGGAGAGGATTCCTGCTTCTCTCACAGGCCTCCCAGGTGCCATGAGCTGATCTTAGGCTGAGGTGAGTGGGAGGTGGCTCTGTGTAGCTGCTCCTAAGTGGCAGGGAGGTGTTTTGGGAAGCTGTCTGCTGCCTCCTCACAGATGGAGTCATTGCTGCCTGTGTGCCAGGCGCTGGGAACGGCTGGGATACCATTTCCCTCTCCAGAGCTGGGGGTGGAATATTTTTACAGAAACTTAGTCACAACTGCTGAGCATTAAGAACAACAAAGGAGGCGTGAAAGAGATGAAGAGGGCAACAGGGTGACATTTAAATGAAAAAAACTCTGCAAGACAACATTTAAATGAGGCTGGGAACCCTTTGATGGCAAAGATGACTGGTGTGCAGGGGGTGGGAGGCTGGGACACCTCATATCTGGAGGTGTTGGAGTCTGCTAAGTGCTACTGTGGGGATTCCTGAGGAGGCTTTTTCAGCCCTGCAGCTGAAATCTTTCTGATGTTCTGTGGAGTTCATTAGTTCAGATGAGGTAACTGGTTTCTGGAGGCATCAGCCATGATCATGGTCCTGCTGTACCAGGTCCTTCCTGACAGGCCAAGTGAATCTCTGGGTGATTGAGTCACATCCAAGGCTGATGGCTGTGCTCAGAGTGTTTAGCCACACAAATGAGTGCATGTATTTTTCAGAGGTGCTAGTTTTGGACAGTTTCCTTTATTTATTGTGAAAACATCAACCTTGCCTTTTTCTGTGGTCTCACAGCTGGAATATAAGGACAGAGGGGCTGCCAGTGCTGTTGTTTTCACTGTGCAGGAGAGAAGCTCAGGCCTGTGTGTAACCAGGAAGGAGCTTTTTGTCCCTTCACTTATCTGTACCATTCTGTTTTATCCCAGCAAACAATTACTTTGTGGAGCACAGGTGAGGAAACAGTGAGAGTCCTGGCCTTCCTTGTGCTGAACAAGTTCTGCCGCTACAAGAAGGAGGTTTACCTAAGTCCCTTGCTCAAGGTAAGCCTGGTACTGGCTCTGAGCTGCAGATTTTTAATGTGCAAATACATTAAAGAGCTGCAACCTATTAGATGATGCTGGTCATGTCCAGAAAATTAAACAAGGGAGAAATTCTGTTAGGTCAGAGTGATATCTGCTTCCTGCTGCTGCCCTTCCTGCTGGAGGCACAGAGTCTCTGAGCAGGGAAGATCTCTGGTGGTCATGTATCTTCTGGGTGAATACTCATCTTCCGAATTCTCCAGGGCTCTCCTGAAGTGCTGCTATAGAACTGAGCTGCTCTGATCTTTCACCTGAAGTTCCCAAGTGTAGTTTTTCTGTGACAGTGGCACTTCAGCAAGAGAACTGTGCCCAGCCACAACCAGGGATGTCTCAGGCCATCCCGAGCACCTTCTTCCAAAGAAAACAAAGTGTTTTCTTCTTGCAGGCAGACAGGGGTGGGGACATCTCTGAGCTCTGTGCTAAACAGACTCTTTCCTGTCTCCCCCTAGAGAAGGAGCAGTCTGGATTATTAATTTTGCATATTTCTTTGTAAAAGGAACACTCCCCCCCTGGTTTGGACACGCCTGGGTGAGGAGGGTCAGCGCGAGAACGTCTTTCGCCGCCTTTTTACCTGGTTGTACCTTCTCCTCTTCCCTGCGCAGCAAATGTACATTGCCTTTGTGAAGAACTCCAGATTCACCTCTCCCAACGTCCTGCCCATGATCAACTTCATGCAGCGCACCCTGACAGAGATGTACGCCCTGGACACCCACACCTCCTACCAGCACGCCTTCATCTACATCCGCCAGCTCGCCATCCACCTGCGCAGCGCCATGACCATCAAGAAGAAGGTGGGTTACCTCTTAGGTGTGGAAGGAGTGTGTCCTCCTACAGGGAATGTAGGAGGCTTTTGGTAGTGTCTCTAGGGTGCCTCGCTTGTCTGACCTGTTTCATAACCCAGCCAAAGGGCTGGAGCCTCCAGGGTTGCCCGTGGTAGAACTTCAGCAAGGAAGGAGAGAAGAGAGAAGGCTCTGGGGTGACCTGATTGTGGCCTTCCAGGACCTGAAGGGAACCTACAAGAAAGATGGACAGGCTGTTCACAGGAGCATGGAGTGACAGGACAAGGGGAATGGCTTCAAACTGGCAGAGAGGAGGTTTAGATTGGATATACCAAAGAAATTCTTCCTGTGAGGGTGGGGAG
>JAWWES010000055.1:5780739-5802417 GCA_035583135.1 Lophotriccus pileatus
TGGGAGTCACTTTTCTCTCCCCACCTGCAAGAGTTTGTGATGCACTTCCCATGCTGTGCCTTGGGCACCCTTTTTCCACTCTGAAGCTGCTGTTTGCAGCCTTGAGGTCACAAAACCTCAAGGTAAAGAGGAAGATTAGGAACCACCCTGGTGTGTGCATCTCTCCTGCAAAGTCTGCACTATTTAAAGGACGTAATTGAACAAAGCAGCTCAGACCTTTTGGGAGCAGCCCTGGTTTCAGCCACCTCCAGTCTGACCTCGGAAATCTAAGTCAGATTGCTAATCCTGGCTTTATTCGTGTTTAGCAAAACAGACCCCAATAGATTAATTGTTCAGCTGCCCCCAAACATTGTGGGATTGGTGACCAGCTAAATCTCCTGGCTGTTCAGACATGGGGATAAATAAGCAGAGATAAATGAAGTCTGGGCTGCATATCCCCTAATTGGATTGCACTGGCTTCTTACACCCTTAGTTCTGGTCCAGACAAGAACTAAATCCACTTGATTTCACAGCTGGGGAGGGCTGTGGAACTTTGAGAACAGCACAACCAAAATGTACAAATCCAAGCAATAAGCCTATTTAAATGGAGCAGTGGATGGCTGTGGAAGGTGATTACAGGAGCAGATTGCCTGTCTGTCCCTGTGCAAGAGAAGCTGAGAAGAGCTTTTTGGTGCATCTCAGTGACCTGGTGAGAGCTGGCAGAGCTCTGCCTTGTCCAGCTGTGGCTTGGCTTTAATCCTCCCTGCAAGGTTTGGTCCAGTGGCTGCAGTTGGGGGCTTCTGTCCTTGTTTCAGGACTTGTGCATCTTCCTTACCCATTCAGAAGAGATGTTCTGGGCCTTGAAAGTCTGAAACAAACACAAGTGGGAGCTGAGGCACCTTGTTGAGTTTTATCTCCTCTCTTTCTTCATGCAGTTTTGGGGAATACACGCAGAACACTTTGGAAAAGGTGTCCTTTAAGAATTCCTTCTCAAAGGAGCCACACTTGAGCAACACCCCCAGACTGCTTTTACTCGCATTATTTCCTTCAGGCACTGACTTGTACCAAACCACAACGTTGCCAATGCAGCATCTGAACCTGCTGGCTGGTGGCTCAGCCACTGCTCTCAGAGTGACAGCACAATGATGGTTATTGCTCCCTGAGCAGTACAGTGTCCTGCATAAAATGAGTCTTGTGGAGAAAGCAGGGTGAGTTTTCAAAGTCTGTGCCTTTTATTTTTCCCTTTTTCTGCAGGAGAACTTCCAGTCTGTTTATAACTGGCAGTATATCCACTGCCTGTATTTCTGGTGTCGTGTTCTCAGCACAATCTATCCCAGTGAGGTCATGGAGCCGTTGATCTATCCTTTGACACAGGTCATCATTGGCTGTATAAAGTAAGTAGAATTGTTTTTCCCTTTGCCATGTTTGTCCATTCCTTGATGCAGAGCAGTTGCTGAGGGGTGTGACTTGGATTTAACCTTGCATTGTAAGGAATTGGCTCAGAGCTGCTTTTGATTGAAGCATTCCAACCAAAGACGTGTTGTGAGCATGTTCAGGTGGTGAGGAAGTTGCTGTGTAGGTTATTCTTCCCTAGGCTAAATTCTGTGTATAAGAGAAGTGTCAGTCTGAGTAGCCTGAACAATTACCTTCCCAACTGGACATAGTGCCAAGGAAAATGTTCTATCTTGTTGCAGAATCAAGACTTCACCTCCAGCTCTGTAAACACAGTTAAAAGATGCATTTTTGGTGCATCTTTGTTAGAATTTGAAGAACTAGGACTCGGCTGTTATTTTTAGTGTGTCTGCTGAGAATCTCTTTCTCAGTTCATACACAGAAATTTCTGTGCTTTTGAAATGGCTGTTAATAACGAGCATTGAGGGAATTTCAGAATCTCTGGTGATCTCCAAAATCCTGTTAGCCCTGTTAACCAGATTCTCAGCTTTAAAACACCACCCGCCTGCTCTTGGAAAAACTCCCAAGTGGTGGTGAAGATAAGCAGATTTAAACGATCGTTAGAGCATGCAAACATCCCTCTTCCCATCCCCCCACGTCCACAGGCTGCTTCCCACTGCTCCTACGGGGCTCTGGCTGTCCTGGGGAGGAATCTGGGCAGTTTTCTACCTGTCCAGGCAGATAAATCAGGTATCTGGGGACAAGGGAAGGTGAGTTGGGTGAGTCTCAGCAAGAGCAGCAGTTTTGTTGGAATCAGGGATGGGCAGGGCTGCTTGGCATGAGCTCCAGGTACTGTGTGACAAGGCTTTAGAGGTTTGGGGTCACCTCATTGTGCCCTTCCAGTACCTGAAGGGCCTACAAGAAAGGTGGAGAGAGACTTTTTACAAGAACCTGGAGTGCCAGGACGAGGGGGAATGGCTTCAAACTGGCAGAGAGGAGGTTTAGATTAGAGATCAGGAAGAAATCCTTCCCTGTGAGGGTGGGGAGGCCCTGGCACAGGTTTCCCAGAGAGGCTGTGGCTGCCCCATCCCTGGAAGTGTCCAAGCCCAGTCTGGATGGAGCTCTGAGCAACCTGGGAGAGTGGAAGGTGTGCCTGCCCGCAGCAGGAGGTTGAACTGGATGATCTTTAAGGCCCCTTCCCACCTCAACTATTCTTTGATTCTATGGGAAAACAGAAGTAGATCCCACTTTGGTTTCCTTAATGAGCCAACCCAGTGTCTGGGGTATATAAAAATGGACGAGGTTAGAAGATGTGGGAATGATGTGGCTCCGTGGGGCAGGATGCTGTGTAATGTCTGAAACACCTTCTTCCTCTTGTGCCCCTGGTGTGGGGGAGTGATTTATCCAGAGGGATGGGAGGAGAATCCCCTTCCCCGCTGCCCTTTGTGCCGGGAGGTGGCGCTTGGCTCCAGCACAAGGACGGTGACCACGGGGTGTGTCTGTCTGTCCCTGGGACCTGCTCACTCCATGTGCCACCCTGGCCTTTTGTGTGCCTCCTCAGCCCCTAAACTCCTCCTTCTGATCCGTGTGGTTGCATCTGTCCCAAGTTCTTGGTGGTTTTTTTGCCACAGAATCTCCTGTTCTGGTATCCCTTTTCCGTAAACCGTTTTCTGTCCTTATCTGCTCGCATTTTTACTTTGCTTCCAGCCCAAGCTATAGAAAGGAACTTCCTCCCTGGTGTACAGTTAAATGAGGATTTTTGATGCCTGTTAAATTCCAGCCTCTCAGCACACCCAGGGAAGAAAGCAGGTACAATTTCCTCCATAGGGAAGCAAGCACAGCCTTAGTGTCCCTGAGCAACTTCCCTTGGTGTCCTGACCTGGTGGGGCAGAGGCTGATGTTGAAAGAAGCTTCATCTCTGCTCACCAGGAGTGTAACAGAAGGAGCTGTAGCAATAAAAATAAGCCTTGGGAAGCTGTTCCAACCCCACAGCCTGTGTCCTGGCTGCTTGGGAGAAGTGCAGGAGGTATTCCAAGACACCGTGATGGAAAGACATTGGAGACACTCTCTACTGAGATGAAGTGTGGGTCAGTTTGATCCTCCTGGAGTGACAAGGCAGTTGGACCTCCCTCAGCAGAGCTAGGACCCAGCTGTGTTTTGTATTCCCTGTGCATCCCACCACTGGGATGTTGAGCAGATTGTTGCATCGCCACGCACTCTAAAATTAATGGTCTTGGTTTACAGTAAATCTATACACTTAACAGGTTTATTCCTCGATCAATTAATTCCTGAGAATGGCTTTCGTCATCTCCAGTGGTGCCAGATCAGGGGTGCAAGGTAGATTTATTTCTATAATGGATCCAATGATAATTATTTCACTATTTGGAAGGGGGGGAGATGCAGGTGATTTATTGTGCCTGGTCAAGCATTTTCTTTTTTTTTGTGTGTGTGCACTCTTGGACTGCTCAGCAAGCCCTTTGGGGAGGGGAGGGATTCATTTATCAGCTTGAACCTGTCATCTGTGAACTGTGTCTTTAAAAAAAAAAATTCTTGTTAATGCTGGAGGCACGTGTGTCTTCAAGTGCAGGTCATTCAGAGTGAGAGGCTTCCAGAGTGGTAAAGTAATGAGGTCTGGTGTGTTTGAGGGGTTGCTCTTCATTCTCCCCTCTGCTCCTGGCTTATGTGGTGCTGGGGGAGCTGGTCCTTCTCAGTCCCAGCCTGACAAAGGGAGTTGGCTCAGTGTAACTATCTGAGTGTGAAATGATTTGAAATGTGGGTGAAAGGAAGTCTGGCCTCTTCCCCCTTCTCCATGTGGATTCCTGGCTGTTCAAGTGTATGTGTTGCCTCTCTGAAGGAAATAGGGAATAGCTCAGGAGGGATGGAGAGAGCTGAACAGATCTGGCTGTGGGAGGTCACTCATTCGCACTCTGTCCTTGCAGATGTGCTGGTCACTTAGTCCAGCTCCTGCCCCTGTGACCTTCCACACTGAGAGGGTCACTGTTCAGGTGACAGCATGTGGGTACAAAGCCTGAGAAGGGAAACCTCTCCCTGCTCTGGTGTGCTGGGGGAGCTCTTTCCTTGGTCAAACTCGCTGCTTTAGATGGTCATTTCGCTGCTGGGACCTGCCAGTCTCCCCATGCTGGGAGCATGAGAGCCAAAAGTGTTGAGCCTGACTGAACAGCATCAGTGATAAACTTCATCTGCAAGGCTCTTGTAGCACTTTCTCCCAGCAGCAGCTGTGGGTAACCTGTGCTGTGGTCGGAGGAGTTGGTGCGTTAGTGTTGCAGCCTTAACGTGTGAGTTTTATTTCCCACTGTGGGATAGCTCACTTTGCTGTGCAGTACTGAAGCTGTCTTTCTTCAGCAGAGTGGGAAAGGCTCTTGACTGCCACTGAAGGCTGCAGGTGCAGTTCCTGGATAAACTTGGCCTAATATCCTTTCTTTTTTCCCCCCCCTCTCTAGGCTGGTACCAACGAACCGTTTCTACCCTCTGCGCATGCACTGCATCCGTGCCCTTACCCTGCTGTCTGAGAACACCAGGACCTTCATCCCAGTGTTGCCATTTATCCTGGAGGTTAGTTTGGTTCCTGTTCTGCCCAACAAACACACTCACTACACCCACCAAAAGCTCCTGAGATTTCCCACTTGGCTTACTCCCTAAAATCCCTGGCAAACAGCATCAGGCAAGGTATTGTTTGGTGGGCAAATAGAATTAAGCTTTCATTGGCCTGTGAGTTGCACCTGAGATCAGCTGGGTGCAAAAATACATTCCTTGGTGGTTTCACTGGTGCAGCTGGAGTGGGAAACAGGGCTTGCCAAGGAAGAGATTCAGAGGCTGAGCTGGTTGCAGTTAACTCCCCAAGCTGGTTCTTGATCCTGCTGATGTGTTCATGTCTTAGCAAAAGGAGGAGTTCCCCCTAACTGCAGACAAAGGGAAATGGAAGAAAAAAGCCCTTCAGGAATTTAAAAATTATTTAGAAAGATCTCTGTGAGTGTAATCTGGCAAAATTCAGCGTGTTTGGTGAAATACTGCTATTAAGGGACCATCCAGCTTTCCCATATATCAGACACTTGACATCTCTCCACATCAGTCCTTCTAGTTTTGCTGCTGTGAGAAGGTAACACAGAAACTTTGCAGCCAAATTTCACTGAAGAAGTGTGAGCAAGGCAGGGTGAGGAATGCAGCAGCCCCAGGAGGTCGGCATGAGGCTGGACACTGAGGAGGAGGGAGGGAGGGAGACTTCTATAATAAGAGCCCTGAGTCAGCCAGGCTCATTCCTAATCAGGTTTTGTTGAAGCAGAGGCCTTTGTGGTTTGGGGTTGCTGTAAATGTCCCTTGCAAACCACATCCTCAGCCTGCGGAAGGCAGTGATGTTTATAAACCTCCTCCCGCCCCCCCGGCCCTGACCTGTGTGGCTTTGCCATTCCCCTGCTTCCTTCCCCTTGCTCATGTGTGTTTGAAACTCTGCCAGTCCTCTGGGGTCCTGGTGAGGATTCTGTCTCTGCTTTTTACTGTTCAGTGCTGTAAAGATAAAACTTTTTCCCCTCGGGGGCCTTTCCCCCCACTCTTCGTGTCCTGGCCCCGACACCTCCTCTCTATTCTGAGTGTCAGGCCCCAGCCAGATGTTCCCACACAGCACTCTGAGCTTCCTCCCAGCTTCCACCAGCCCCCAGCCACATCCCATCCCTCTGGGTGTGTTTGTGAGGCACTGCTGGGCTCTGCTTGTCCAGGTGTGGTGACAAGGGACAGAAGGGGGCAGGCTAAGTGTGTGCATTAATTTCTGTAACCCATGATTTCTGTAACTGTCACGATGTTAAACTCTCAAATATCGCTGCAACTGTCAGCCTTTCCCTTCTTCTTTTCTGTCTCCTGCAAGGGATCCCCCAAATAATCTGTGGAGTTCCCAGGAGCATTCAGGACTGTTCCTTTGTACTTCTGTCTCTTCCCAACTCCCTCTTCCTCTGTCACAGAGGTAGCTGAACCCTCTCAGAACCATTAGTGTGTCTCCACAAGCTGTCTTGAGGTTGGAATTGTATTCCAGCTGTGCAGATGAGATGGCAGGCAGTGGGAAGTGACCTGCCCAAAGTTCCAGGGTGGTTGTGGTGATGCTGGGAGGGGAACCTGCACTCTGATGCCCAGCTGTAGTGCTTTGGCTGTGAACCTGTTTGTGCCAGCTCACAAACTGAGCAGTGACCAAGTCAATAGACACTAGTCCCATTCTACACCATGCCATGACCCAAAATCCACTTTAAGCCTGTTATCCAAACCATCATGGGATGGAAGGCTGTGATCAGTATGTTGGTGCTAAACAGGAGTGCACCTGGGGAGCATGATTTGGGTCTGGGAAGTAGAATGAAGCCTTCCCAGCATAGGATATGTTCCATTTGATAGGAAGGGGGAAAACTGCCCTGTTACTGTTTCAGCTGAATCCAAGTGCAGGAAAAGAACAGCTGTGGAGTTCCTGACCCTGTGCTTTGTGCACTTTTTGGAGAGGGCTCTGCAGGGCCTGAGAGTGTAGGTTCTGTGAAGCTGCTTGTGTAAGAAGTGACTGTGTAACTCTGCATTTCCCTTCTCCACCAAGGAAACCGAGTCCTTGCTGCCTCTTGCCTCAGCCCCGTTGCTGCTGCACGTTCAGGAGGCACAGATTGAGCATTTGTGCATTCCCAGAGGCACAGGAATTCCCCAAGCCCCTGCCAATGGAAATGAGAGCTGGCTGCTTGATGCATCTTGACAAGGGCTGATGTTCCCCAGCGTGGGTATCCAACGCTGTCTCCTCTCTGATTCTGCTTTCCAAGATGGAGCAAAAGCAGCAGCTTGCTAAAATTACATGTTAGATAGGAAGAGGTGGCTTGGGAGAGAGTGGAGAGCAGGCAGGGGGTTATTTTTGTACTGTTATTCCCCTTGAAAGGCCTGTGAGATCCCAATCTTCCTTTTTTCATCACTTCACTTATTGTGTGACAGCCACTGGCTTCTGCAGCAGGAAAATTGGTGGCTCGTCTGCTGGAGGGCAGGTGTGGATAGACAAGGTAGAAATCTCCCCCCAGGCAGACTTTGCATGCCAATTTAAACCTGGCTTCCCTTGCAGAGGGATGGCAGAGTAGGTTAACCCTGACACGCTTAGGAAGGCAGGAGTGTTTCACTTTGACACTTAAATGGCTGGAGAAAATTCCCAGGGGCTTAGAGAGCAAAATATATGGAAGGGGGCAGTGGAATGTGTTGCAGAAAACCAGCTGATGTGAAGACTGGAGAGTGGATAAAGCTGGACATTGCCATACACTTTAACACTGCTCTGTTTGAAACACAGATCTTGTGTTTTCTACGAGGCGTGGTCTCTGTCTCCTTTACACTGAGAGGAAAAACTGGAACTTCTGACAAAGCTGCACCAACTGAAGACTTATTTTTCCTTCTCCTCCTTCTCCTCCCTCCACCCTTGTATTGCAGCTCTTAAATTCTGGATCACAGCCCTGCAGGTACCAGGGACTGTGGAGGGAAATGATGCCTGACCACTCTAATGGGCTTTGTGCACCGAGAGGATTGGCTCAGTGCATGAGGGGAGAGCAGTGTGTGCTGTTTGTCTTCCCTTGGTCGAGGTTTTTTGGGTGCCATCTCCCAGAACTTCCTCACAGACAAGCTGATGAGTTGCAGGCTGATAAGCAGACAGGTGTATTGACAGCTGAATTTCCTGGCTGAACTTCCAGGCTCCTGCTCTGATCAGTGGCATGAAATCCAGCTCTAGGCCAACCAACCAGCCCAGGGATTGATGCTGGGCCTGATACTGGTTATCTTGTTCAGTAAGGGTTTGAACAGTGGGGCACAGTGGCACCATCAACAAGCTTGCAGATGATGTGAAGTTTGGAGGAGTTGACACATCAGATATATGTCCTGCACTGCACAGAAAATGAAATGCAGGAGGCCTGACTTACGTACACTGAAGGGAAAAAACTACACAGAAAAAAACTCAAGAAATCCTGCAACAGTTTGATATGATGATGTTAGCCAAAAACCCTTCTCCTTCCTGCCTGTGCTGCCCTGTCCGTTCCTCTCTCTGCTAGTGGTTATCACTAAACTAAACTGCTGCCTTGTGACGTTCTGTGGCCCTCTGGTCCCTCATTATCACATTCCCACCCTGCCACAGGATTCCTAGACATCAGTCATGCTGACTAGCTGATCCCTTCTGCACAGTCCTTTAAGATGGGAACCACTTCTTTTTTTCCCTCCCCACCTTCCCTCCTTGTCCTGACCTGGCTTCCCAGCTCTTCCTGGGCGAGTTCCAAAGCCTCTGGTTGCATTTCCCTGCTTGCCTGGAGGCATGTTGGGATCCCACCGAGCCAGTCTCCTCTCAGCTTTAATGTGTCTGACCTCGGGGATCAATACTCCTGTTTTGGCCAAAGAAATAACCGTGCATAACGAGGTTTATAGCATCGATTCCCTAGGCAAGGGCTCTTTGTTTTCACAAGCCACCAAGCTTGTCCCTCCCTTCCAAATAACCTGGATTGACAAATAAAATGTAAAAGAAAAAAAAAAATAAATAAAAAAAATAAAAATCAATAGTCTTCTCCGTGCTTTTCTGGCCCGGGGGCACCCGTGTGACCTGAACACCCTCCCTCTCCTCCTCACCTCACCCTCGAGCAATCAGTGTGTGCTGCATCCCCACCCTGCCTGGGCTGCTTGGGGTCTGATGATGGATGTGTTGCTGCTGCATAGAGGGAATAGAAATTATTTCCTGCTCAGGAGGGCAATTTAAAAGCGTTGGGCACAGGGAGAGGAGCTGTCAGCTGCTCTTGAGGTGTGCTCATGAGTGTGGGTGGACAGGATATGCTCCTCATCCCCTCAGTGGTCGTCATCAGATATGCAAATGTTACCAATTGCTGGCTCATTTTTTATTTTTATTAGTTCCTATTGCCAGTGAACACCTCCCTTGATTGCAGCTTGTAATCCCCTGATGGGGATCTCTGAGAACCTGGGTTTTTGAAGTTCTTACCATCTTTCCCTCTGTCCCTGGCAGGCTGGGAAAGGGCATATTTGTGTTGCAGCTCGTTTTATAACCCTTTCACTCCTCCCTTTATCCAACCTTCAGAGGAAGAACTGCACAACACACAGGATACTGGGACAGTGTACCCTGCTGTCTGCCCAGGGACCAAGGCAGACCCTGTTTCTACCTGATTCGTGCTGCCATTCCCCCAGTGAAGTTGGGAAACTCCCCCAGAAAGAACCGGAGGAAATGCTTTTGTAGTTTTTGCTCTTGATTACGATTTGTTGAAGTTTTAAGGCGATAATGGCATTTAATTAAAATCAAATTCGAGATGTCACCCTGGAGAAAGAGTCCATGGAGAGTAATATGCATGTGTTGAGAGGCTGTTCAGCTGTAACTGGAGTGTTTATGGAAAGGTCTTACTGGTCTGTGCTTCCTGGGACAGTTTTTCCAGTGTCAATAGAAGGGAAATGGATTTGGTGCAAACAGTGTTTGGTCTTGCTGTTGAAAATCTTCTCACCTTAAGGGACAGCTCCAAAATCCACCCAGGCTTTGAGGTCTGATCTTTCTGACTGTTAAAAATATGAGGCTGATGAACAAACCTCCAGTTTCTTGTGCTGTTGGTTGTGTTTGTCTCCTTTTACCTCAAGCTCCTGTGGCATCTTTCACACTTGGGTCTTTGAAGCTCCAGGTGTGGTTGGTGTCTGCTCCCTGTCTCTTGCTGGGATGTTCAGGAAAGCTGTGGGACAGTGATCAGAGCAGGCAAGCAGGAATCAGGGCTTCTGGATTGTCTTCTCAGCTCTGCCACCAACTGCACGATCTCAGTTGGGTCCTTTGGTATTTGTTTTGTGGCGTGATCGTCTTTACGGTCTTTTTTTTTCTCCTCTAGGTCTTTCAGCAAGTGGATTTCAACAAGAAGCCAGGGAGAATGAGTTCTAAACCTATAAACTTTGCCGTGATCTTGAAGCTTTCCAATGCCAACCTGCAGGAAAAGGCCTTCAGAGTAAGTGGGACCTCAGCAGGTTCTCTGGGACCTCTGTGCCCTGTCCCATAAGGCTGGAGACTCCTTGCCCAACCTGGGCACTGTAGGGTTTGGTTCCTGTCTAATATCTTTGCTTCCCCTGCTCAGGATGGACTCATTGACCAGCTCTATGACCTGATGCTTGAGTATCTGCACAGCCAAGCCCACAGCATTGGGTTCCCAGAGCTGGTTCTCCCCACTGTCATTCAGGTAAGCTGCTTGGTCATGCAGTGAGTGGCAGGGATAAAGTCATTGAGGCTTAACAGTGAGCTCAAAATGAGGGGAGAGCCGTTTACCTTTTCATCTTAATTTTTATTTGTGTTTTGGGGAATTCATGGGGAGGAATAGAGGCATCACATCTAAGTTGGGGGCTGAAGGTAGGGGAAAGTGGCTGTGGAGGTGGAGTTTGCCACTGTTGGGAGCCAAAGTGGAGCAGAGGCTGCATGACTGCTGTGGAGATGGGGTTTGGGATGGGGAACTCAGGTGAGTTCTTGGCATTCAGAGTTGTCTGAAGTGCTGTGTGGTCTCAGAGCAGTACCTGTGCTCTGAGCCTGTGCTTTTCCTTGCCTTCAGCCTCCCTGAGGTGCTCTCCACAAGATGGCAATGTTCCCTGCTTTCTCCAGCCACCGGGGCACTTTCTCCCCAAGTCCCTCCACACAGCACAAGTGTAGTTCTTGTCTCCACCCCTCCTCCTCGCTGCCCCTCACAGCAGTGCTGCACAGCAGTCTCCTTTGCCTCTCCCCTGGCATTCCATGGTGCAGGGTGCTCTTCCTAGCCACCTCCATGGTTTTGTACCTTATTGTCCACAATAAAACTGCCCAGTAGTGCAGTGCATCCCTACTGTGCATCATCCTTCCCTCATACCTTGCTGGCTGAGTGACTCCAGTTTCAAATGACCCACGAGCTCTCTGCTTTGAACAGTAAGATTATTATTGAATCATAGAACACTGTGAGTTGGAAGGGACCCACGAGGATTAACAATCCCACCCTGTCCCTGAGAGCGTTGTCCAAGTGTTCCTTGAGCTCTGGCAGCCTTGAGGCTGTGCCCACTGCCCTGGGGAGCCTATTCAGTGCCCACCCACCCTCTGGGGGAACAGCCTTTTCCTGGAATCCAACCTTAACTTCCCATGACACAGCTCCAGCCGTTCCCTTGGGTTCCTGTCAGTGGCCACACAGAGCCGAGATCCAGTGCTGCCCCTCATGAGGAAGCTGCAAACAGCACTGTTCAGTGTAAACACGTTGGAACACGTTCCCTGCCTTCCTCCAGCCCTCTCTGTTGTGACTCAGGAGCGGCAGGTGTCACACAGCTTTGGCTGCCGTCCTGTCCTCCACGGGGACCCGAACCCCTGCTTGTCTGGTGCCTCGCCACGAGCCCCCCGTGTGCCTGCACACCTTGTTGCTGCCACACCTCTGGCTGACAGGGGGGCAGTGGTTGTGCCCCTCGGGCTGCCTGGGAGGCAGATCTCCGTGTGTGCGACAGCCTGGCATCTGCCAGGCACACGGCTCTTGGCTGGGGCCGCCGGCCTGGCACGGCCCAGCGCTGGCTGGCAGGGGCTGCCTTGGCTAATGCGAGCTGACAGGCCCTCTCTGTGCATCAGAGCAGCTCCTGTGCTCGCTGGCTGTGCGTGCTGCTCGCTTTTTTGGCAGCGAACAGGGCCCTCTCCTCCCAGCCAGCAGCTGTTGGGAGCATCGGAGCTGTCGGAGCCGATGTTCTGGCTGGAGTGAGAAAGGGCTGACGGCCCTCTGGCACCGAGCGCCCCGTGGCTTCCAAACACACCCTGGGACCAGCCTGGGTTCCTGCAGAGGGTTGATGCTATCGGGTTCCTCTTTGGCTGCCACCAGCCGCAGCCTCGTGGCGTCTGCCGGGCTGGGGTGCTTGAGGTTGAGCTTCCCAAAATCTCGGAGTCTTCGGGAAGGCGTGTTGGGGGGGGGAGAGGCTTTTCTCCTGGAGCGGTTCCAGTTAACTGTAAAAATCCATCTGTCCTGACGCTCCCTCCCTGGTGAGCTCACGCTTCTCTCAGCGCCGTGGCGCGGGGGCTGCGTTCCAGCTGGCCAGGGCTGCCGCCTTCCTCCTCCTCCTCCTCCTTCTCCTCTGGTCAGCAGCTCTGGGAGAAGCTGGGCTGAACTGCCTTCAAACTCAACTTTCCGACCTCCTCCTTGCCTGGAAGGCAGGAAGCACCCCCGGCAGATCAAAGGGAAGGAGAGCCAGGGGCGACTGGAGAAGGTTCAAAGCTGCCGTTCTTGCCCCAGGGGCGACCCCGTGGTGGTCACCGCCTCCAGGGGCCTGTGAGGAGCTCATGCAGAGCCTCTGGATGCTTGGAAGAGCCTCCTCCCTCTTCTAGAGCCCTGACAGGCATCACAGAGCAGAGGTGGGAGGTTAGAGGGGGGAAAAACTGGCACTGCTAAGGGGTAGGCAGTGCTGGTAGAGGCAGGAGATGGCATGATCCAGGCTTGCCTTGCAGCGAGACAGAAGGGCAGGAGTGGCTGGGTTGCCTTGCCAGCAGCCACTCCTGCTGCTGCTCACTCTGTCCCCAGTTTAATACTCCTGCTTTTTGTGAGCAGGGGTTTGGGCATGATTTGGGTTCCCCGCAGGACATGCCCAGTCGCTTCAGATCATTTCTAGTTCCCTGCATCACTTACAGTAAGAGGAGCTGGGGTTTTGCTGTGGTCTCTGCCTGTGTAAACCTTTGGTGTTTCAGGCTGGCAGTTGGACAGAATCAATCCCACTAATCACAGAGCTGCTTAGCTGGGGTGGGAGATCTTAATGACATATATCCACACACATTCATGTTCTGATTGCTTTTATTCTGGAAAGATACGGCTTATATTTGGCAGAGCGGGAAAAGGCGTACACAGACCCTTTTTTCTCTGTCTGCCCTTTATCTTCTTTTACCTCCCTGGTTGTGTTTCCCTGCCTCTTAACACAGGACTGAGATCTCATTACGTTTCATTAATATCTGTGGCAGATAGTGGTGGGACTGTGAGGGATTGCCAGGGTGGGAGAGAGGAGGAGGCAGGGAGTGGGGGAAGCAGAAATGAAGCACACGGGGCTATGAGAGCAAACACACAGCACCAAACTGCACTGATAGAGCCTGAGATTTTTGCAGGATTTCTGGTGACACTTCTGCAAGGGAAGAAAAATGATAATGTATGTGGCAGCGGATGAAATGGATCTGGGGCTGCAGCTGTGGGGATCAAGTGAGATAAATCGAATGACAAATGCGTCTCTCAGTGGAGATAAATATGCAGCACCTATAAAGAATAAATATTTTAGGAATGGGGGGGGTGTGAGGGCAGGACGAGCTTCATCAGCAGAAGAATAGTTTTGCTGATGGTTTCTTTGTGCTGGTTTGATGGGCTCTGTGTGCTTTGTGGAAAGCAGGGAAGGTCTCTGCTTTAATTCCCATTTTTCTGAGTTGGTGGTGTGATGGCAGGTGGGTGTGTGCTGGGGATAAAGGGACAAGGGAGGCACCTGCTGCTGGTTAATGGGGGAGATCCTCCATGTGTGTCACAGACAGCAGATCCTGCAGCAACAGACCCATCAGGAGAGCAGTGCCCTGGCAGAGAGGGGCTGGGTGTGACTGTCACCTCTTGATTAACATTTAATACCTCCCCACTTGGCATGTAAGATCAAGCCAAGGCTTGACAGGAGGGAGACATCTTCTTCCTTCCCCCAGTTCTATCTTTTGAGGCAGAACATTTGAAGCCATGAGTAGGGGAGGCAGTAATGTATTTGCTGACTGGAAACCCTTTATCATGATAGCATCTGCAGGCCCCAGCTGAGATGAAGGTTCCATTGTGGTTAACCATTTTCTTTTGCTTTATTGGATCTCTTTCTCTAAATCAAGTGTCTGTGTAGTGTGTCTGTGTGTGTGTGTATTTATATATGGGTCTGGCAAAGAGCTTGGCCTGCAGAATTTGGACAGCACTCCAGAGGCTTGTCTTGGAGTTGGTGAAAACTGTTAGCAGACAGAGTAGTAAACTGGAATTCAAGGCATGAGTCAATGTGGACGTCCCCATCTTTCATTCTGTCATCAAGAGCATCGTCCACTGCTGCCTCAGCTTTTACTTTGGAGGTGTCAGAGCAGTGCAATGGCGTTGGAGAATTGTTTTGTAGCTTTTTGTGTGGTGGGGGTGTGGGTTTGAAGCCTTGAAAAGTCAGTGGTGCCAGTTGGAGCTGGGTTGGTGCACTCAGACACGGAGCAGATCTCACCCTGCTGGCTCTGTCCTGACCCACCTGGAGCAGCACCAAGTTTTCCCACCAAACCATGCCAAAGGCCCTTACTCCCAGCCCACCCCCACCCACCCCCGATTTTAAGTCTCTTTTCACACTGCCTTCAATCCCAGCCATCAGCCTCACCCACAGGTGATATTGATATATCAAATATCAATATTTGATATTCCCATCCAAACAGCGACTGATCTTCCCCACAGACAGCTTTCCCCATTCCAATCCTGGCTTCCCTAGGCCTCTGGCCATTTAGTATCCACTGTTGTTCCTGGTTTCCATGCATCTGGTCCACAGTCCTCCCTATTATCTGACAGAGCAGGAGACAGAGCTATTGTAACTACAACAGCAGCTGGAAGTTGAAGCCCCAAGAGCACAGAATTTTTCCTCCTGGCTGCCTGAACTCCACTGATCCATCTTTTCCAGAACAAAGTAGTGTTAAAGGATGCAAAAGGGCTGGTTTTGAGCAAGGCCTCTGCTGTGGATGACATGGAAACATCTGGCCTGTCACTGCAGCTCTTTGCACCCTCCCAGCCCAGGGAGGCAGGACCCCCAGGCCTGATACAGGCGATACCTTGGAATATGGGATGAATTGAAGGGAAAAGATGCCCCGTGCCATCACTGGGGGTGGGAAATGCTCTTCTTTTTCTCTTTGCTGTTTATGGAAACTCTTACATTGCTTTCATTCTTCCTCTCTCCTTTTCCTCCTCCCAGCTGAAATCCTTCCTGAAGGAGTGCAAGGTTGCCAACTACTGCAAGCCCATCCGGCAGCTCCTGGAGAAGCTGCAGGAAAACTCTGCCTACATCTCCGGCAAGCGCCAGAGAGCCGCCTTCGGCGTGGCCAGCAGGGAGGCTGTGGTGAGTCCTGCTGCTTCCATGTGGCCTTCCTGGAAAGGCAGCCAGGCTCTGGATGCTGGGCTGGGCTTGTGGCAGGGGGAGGAGGAGATCCTGGAAACGGGAGCGTGCGAGGTGGGGCAGATGTTCACAAACCGAGCCAAGAGCCTCGTGGAAAACACAGCCCGTAAATTGTATCCTTCTGTGATTTGTAAAGCATGCATGGAGATGCCTTGCTGTGCTGGGAAGTTTTCTGTCACCGTCCCCATTCCTGATTAGGAAGGCGCCCAAAGGGAGGGGGGGATTCTGCAAGCCTGGTAACAGGTGAGCTGTGTGTGTCCTCTCTGAGAGGAAGCAGGGAGACTGACTCCTCCTTGCCTGGCAGGAGGGAGGTGAAAACATCTCTGTCTGCAAGGTAATTGATGGGTCAGAGCAGTCTCTGTGGCCACATGGTTTATTGGAAAGTCTGGAGTTCTGCATCATTGGAAGCTCCACCCGTTGGCATGGAGCTGAGCACGGAGCAGCAGTGCAGGGCAGACTAATTTGTCTGCAGACACTGAGGGGCAGGGACTGCAGGAAAATGAGCCACTGAAATCCTGGCCTATCAGTGCCAGGACACAGCAGTGCTATTCAGGGATTAAGGGGTTTGGTGGATCTGGGTTTGACGTGACTAAGCAGTCTTTGGTTCTGTGAATTCCACTCTGGGTTGGACTGGTTTGCTTCCCGTCTGGAGTGAGGCAGTTTGGGGTTTGTTGGTTTGTATTTTTGTGGGCAGTGCTGTGACCACCCACCCACTGCAGAGGCAGAGATTTCAACCTCCCGGGCTCTCCATGAAATGGATGAACTGGGGAAGGTCTTTAGCTAAACAAAAACAGGGTTTCCAACGACTCTGCCGCTGTCTCTGCTTTTCCCAGCAGCTCTGGCTGCAGTCCCTTGTGTAAGAACCAAATGGTTATTTTAACATCTTGCTGCCTTGGGTGTCTCCTGGTTGGTACACCTGCTTTCCCAGGGCTGTCTGGGTGACATCAGTGTGAATCAGGAGGGGCTGGCTCTGGAGTGGCATCAACAGGCACCTGCCTTGAGTAAAGGTTGATTAAGGGAAGGACACCAGTTTGCCAGGCAGGTTTGGGGACTGCTGTTCTGCCATTTCAGGGGATAGAGCAAAGTGTGAAGTGCTGCTCATGGAGGACGTCAGGATTGCCTGTGCAAGCTGCATTTCTGCACCGCTGTGGTGTTTTCCTGTGGGAGGAGGGAGCCTTTCCTTCATTTCCTGGGATATCAGTGCTCCTGGGAGCAGAGAAAACAGCCCACTCAGCACTTCTGTGGGGTGGAAAAGCCATAGTGGCTTATCTTTTGTGCCCAGAGCCCAGGCTGGGACTGTTTTCCCTTTACACCTTTGCAATCAGATGGTGTGGATTCCCAAGAAGGGCCAAAGCTCCTATGGAGGCTGGGCTTCCCAAAATGATATGGAGTGTCCCTCGAAGGCTGGGTTGTTTCCAACCTGTGTGGGGCATTGGCACCTCTCCTGAGCAAACACTGCCAGAGCAGGGAAGGGAAGGAGGGCTGAGGGAAGGGGAGGTATGTGCATGTCCCCCTTGCCAGCAGGAACAATTGAAAGCAAATGCTCTCTGGTTTTCCCATGCATTTGTCCCTGTTCCTCTGTGGAAGCCCAAACTCTAAGCTAATTCTTTCGGCAATGTGCCCAAAATGCGGCTGTTGCTGGGAATTCCAGAGTGGTGGGTGTGCTTTGGAAAGAGGGGGGATTTTACCCGAGGGACTGTTTTAAAGAAGAAATGGCCTGGGCATCGAACTTAGTGCCGTGGGGTTGCAGTGTTTAACTTAACGTGGAGGGACTGTGGGAGGATCCCTCTTCACATCCCAGGAACTGCGGTGTGGAGGGACCTGCACACCAGATGTGTTCAGCCTGACTTCTTCCTTATTATTTTGAGAACTTTACTTTTTTATTGTCATTGTTAAGAATGAAGAGCCAGTGCCCTTTTTTTTTGAGAGCACAGTGCTAATAGGTTACTATAATAATTAAAGGTCTTTATGAGGGGGAGCCAAGAAAAAGTGGAGCCTGCAGCTGAAGTTGGATCCAGATGCTTAATGTGCAGCTGTGATTTTTGGTTCCTCTGCACTGGTGTGGGCCCTGGATCGGCAGGGGAAGATGCAGGGAAGGAGAAAGACCTGCAGTGTGTGCTGGGCTCCTCATCAGCCCCCTGTGCTGAGCTGGGGACCCCTCATTTTGAGAGCAGTGCAGCCCCTCAGGCTGTCACACTTAATGAAAGGAGAGGTGAGGGAGTGAGCTGGTGGAAAGCTTTGCCTCATTTCCGTGGGATTTCCAGATCTCCTGCGTTCATCCCCATCTCACATTTCAGATTGAAAGCTTTTCTGGAGGGTGGAGGATGATATTTTTGTTGCTGTGCAGGTACCAGCTGGGTGCTGGTCCATGCTGGGTGTTCCCTGGCAGCACACTGATGCAAAAGCTGCAATAGAAGGAGAATTCCAAGGGGCTGGGATAGCATCCCCTCTCTCAAAATTCCCACTGAGGTGTTCTGGACTAGACAAATGCGATGGTTTTAATGGTCTTTTTTATCTCTGGGTTCCAGAGACCAAAAGAGCTGCATCAGACAGAACAAACACTTCCCTCCTCTGTAAGAAGAGCCTTTCTCAGAAGCTGTCCATACCAAGCAGCATCAACAAATTACCTGATTACAGCTGGCAGCACGATCCGAGGCTGAGCTATAAAAGGGGTGCCTTTGTGCTGCTCAGGAATTGCTGCTCTGGCCAGAGGGGTGGGTTGGATGGGCAGGGAAGCTGTGCTGGGGCTGTGGGCTGGTGTTGGCCGTGCTGCTGGGGAGGAGACACGGGTTCCAGCCCTGGAGACAGGCTGCAAAGAGTCCTGGGGGGGAGCTTTGGGAGTCAGGGACCGAGATTCCCAGAAAGAAAGGGCGTGTTTGGCTCAGTGCAGGGTGGATGGTGCCTGCTGTAGGTGCATAAATGTGCTGCTGGAGCTGAGCACTGTTTAATTGCCAAGCTCAGCTCCTGGTACCACAGGTCATCTCCCCTTCCTGCCCATGCACAATCCTGCTCTTCAGCCAACCTTCTCCCCGTGCCTTGGCTCACAGGCTGCAGCCTCTGCCCCACAGCTCCCTCCTTTTGGGGCTCAGCTGCCCAGGAGCAGTTGATTTCAGACCTGCTGAAGAATATTTAAGCTGCTGCTGTGTTTTGTGCTGTGAGATAGTCTGGCTTTCCATTCTCACCCTCAGTCAGGAGCATTTGTACACACATACAGAGCTCTGGAGTTCTCTCAGCCCTGGATTCAGGATACTCTTTTTGGATCTGTGCTGACCTTTGGGTGTATCTGTGCTAAGCTTTATTCCTGTTGCTCGTTCCCCTCCTCCTCTGCCTGTTTCAATTCCTGCTTACTATATGTCATGTCTTTCTGCTTAGATTAGGTTGACTTTTTTGCTGTGGGGGAATGCAAAGCCTCTGGGCTCTCTGGTGATCCAGGTAACAGTTCTGTGGGGGTTTTTAGTGCAGGGATGTTGGCAGGTTAAGAAGAATGTTTCTAATATGACATACCAACACCCCTTTTCAGCACTGACATGCCAAAGGATTGAAGCATAGAAGAATTTTTAACCATTTAATTGGCTTCCTACCATTTAGAGTCTTTACACCTCCTTATTCTCCCCACTTGGACAGCAGAAAACAGGCTCTGCAATTCTTTATGCTCTGCTCTCTCCAGGCTGGGATGAGTCCAAAACCCTGCAGGGGAATGTTTGTTTGAAAAATAAACACTTGGCTGTGGAACAGGGGGAACAGGCAATCAGACATTTTTGGTACTTAGAGCTTGTAAGTGCTCGTGTGATGTTTTCCTGAATTAAAAGCAAGGACTGAGCAGGTGATCAGGTGCCTTCATTGAAGGAGCAGGGAATAGACATTTTGTCCTGATAGTTCCTCTGATCTGTCCCTTTTTTATTCCTCCCTTCAAGTTTCAGTGGAAGTAATTCCTTTCCCATTGCAGCGGCCACATCGTCTGACTTGACATCTTTATCGGCATCTTCTCACTGCAGCCAGAGCAGAAGTGAATGTTCAAGGCCAGGGGAGTAACAGGGGATCCCAGGGGGCACTGACTCATTTTAGGAGAACCTCTTGTGAGCTCTCAGCAGTTCTGAGAATCAGGCCTCGCCTAGAAGGCAGAAATAGGAGTCTGGGAACCCACATTTCGTGCTGAAGTGGTCTGATCTTCCATATCATGGATGCTCCTTTGTCAGGACTTCATGCTGTCCTTCAGTGCCACTGGTGTCCTGTGCTTTGGCATCACAGTATCAAGCTGTTTCATTGTCCAACCTGTCCCTTTCAGCTTTTGGCTTCCTCTGGTTTCCCTGCAGTGCTCAGGCATTGCTTTGCCTAAGGAGAGTTGTCAGTCACAACCACCTCTGACTCAGGGCTTGCTTAAATAGCTGTGGCTGAATTCACACTTAGTCCTCTTTGCATTCTTAGTTGTGGTTGCCAATTTTCTACCCATAAGCTGGGAAAATGTGGTTCGGGAAAGGGTCTTAATCTTGTGCTCTGGACTCCCTGTGTTTGCCACAGTGGAAAACTGCTTTGAAAACCTTTAAATTTGTACCCCCTTCTCTCCCCAGGAACAATGGGAGAAGCAGGTCAAAGAGGAGGGGACCCCTCTGACCAAGTATTACACTCAGTGGAAGAAGCTGAGAGAGAAGGAGATACAGCTGGAAATCAGTGGCAAAGAAAGGGTAAGTGCTAAATCCCTGATTTTATAGGCATCATCTGTGCCCATGGGAAGACAAGAGCCACGTCCTGGCAGCAGGGTGGTGGGGGTGGCTGATTGTGAGGTGGGCCTTGCCGTCTGGACAGAAGTGCCCAGACTCCCATTTCCCACATCTCCTGCCCAAGGGAAGGCTCCTTGGGCACTCCAGGATGCAGGAGGAGGGGGTGGGAGCTCCATTAGGAGTCCAAAGGAAAGCTGTCTCGATGCTAATGCAATGAAAGTGGCTGAGCCAGGCTCCTGGCCAGGCAGCAGGAAACAGATATAATTGGTGTCTCCAGTGTATGCTGGGGAACAATTAAAATAATCGATGGGACATGAGGATGATTGGCTCCCAGACGAGTCCCAGGGCATGGTAGGAGACCTGGGAGATCCTACAAATGCTCAGTACTGCAGAGCAGCCTGAGAGAAGGGCAGGAGGCTGAAAATCCCCGGGATGGAGGGAACAAAAAGCACGCTGTGTGCTGGGCAAAGAATGTGGCCTTCGCAGAAAAGAAACTGGGAGGGAGGGCTGAGAAACAGCAAGAAGTGATGGCTGTGAGTGGGGTTAATCTCTTGCCCAAAACTGGCCCTGCTGGTGTGATTAGACACCTTCCTGGTACTGAAGCAGCTTTCACAAGGGGAGAGATCAGCCCTCAGTGCAGACACAAGCCCCCATATTCTGTGAAGTGGAGGAGGGGAGCTGGAGCTCCTTGGGGTGCCCAGGACTAGCTGAGGTGGAGGAGGGCATTGCTTTCATACAGCCAGACTCAAGAAACCAGGGGGAACTGTGAAAGACAGTGACAAGGGCTTGTTTTCTGTTGCAGAAAGTGGGCTGAGCAGATAGACTGCAGAGAGAGGCAGAATTTGGAGACAGAATCTTGGAAAGGCCCCGTGGCTGCCTGGCATCTCTGCTTGGTGAATGGGGCTGTTGTGTGCCTCGGTGGGGACTGGTAGTTTAATGATGCAGCATTGTGAGCCCCAGCAGGAGAGTGAACACCATGAGGCCCATTAGGGCTGGGAAAATCCATGTCCCATTAGCAGCCATTGGGAGGAAAAAAAATAATAACAGGGGGAAAAAAAAAATCAGGCTGTCTCTCAGCTGCTCTGAGCTGCAGCCCTGCCTTATATAACAACACTGACCCTGTCTGCCCATTCCATTTGCTTTTCCCAATGGTTTTTAATGGGATGTGGACTAATCGGCTTCGTGAGACTCAGTAGATAGTAACCCTCTAGCTGGGGATTAAAAGACTGGCCCCCAAATTACTTAATTACTGCTTGTATGTGATGAACACAGCCCGTATCTGTGAGCTGTGGCTCAGTGCAAGTCTCATTCCTTTGCTTTGTGATCACTCCATGCCAAGCAGGGGTGTGGGTGCCTTTATTTTGAGGTGCAGTCCTGTGGTGTCTCAAAGTTGTGAGGTAGCACCACTCAGCCTGATTCAACACCAGGCCCTTTTTAATGTGCTCAGGTTGAG
>JAWWES010000055.1:5802517-5837121 GCA_035583135.1 Lophotriccus pileatus
GTGGTGTCTCAAAGTTGTGAGGTAGCACCACTCAGCCTGATTCAACACCAGGCCCTTTTTAATGTGCTCAGGTTGAGTTCAGCCAGTTCTGATGGTCACCCAAAACTGTAGGGTGCCTCTGGAAATGGGGTGCCTCGTGGGGGGCTTGCTGGGCTTGAGGACCCTCCATCCCTGGAAGTGTCCAAGGCCAGGTTGGACAGGGCTTGGAGCAACCTGGGCTAGTGAAAGGTGTCCCTGCCAGTGGCAGGGGGTGGAATGAGATCTTTTAGGGCCCTTCCAGCCCAGACCATTCTGTGATTCTGTAGAAGATGGTGGCAGTCTGTCACTGGGTCAGCTGAGGGCAGCCGGTTGGCAGTGCCTCTGGATCACTGCCCTTGCTGCATTTTGCTTCCCAAGTCTCCTCTCTGGCATGAAATGACTGCAGTTCGGAAAGCCAGCCCTTCACACACCCTCCCAGCACAGACAGCCCAGCAGGGCCAGTGGGAGCAGAGGCCTCTCACAGTGGGGGAAAAAAGAGCAGGTGGGAAGATGATTTAAAATTAGGCCCCTGCAAATGGTGGTCGGTGATTTGTTCCCCTCTCCCCTTCTCTGCCCAGCTCCTGACTTTCCATCCCGGTGCTGCAGCTTATTGCTTGTAAGTGCTCAGCTCCCAGGATCAATATTGCCCAGCTGGGGACCATAACCGTGAAACAGGCTGGGAGAAATTGCTGGAATCGGCTGCAGGAGCAAATGCACATCTCCATCTCCCTTGTCTCCCCTGCCCATCCTCCCTCTCCCTCTCTCTGCTGAGAGCTGCCCTTCCACACAGCCTGTGCTTCCCTGCTCTTCCCGTGGGGAGAAGCTCCCAGGAGGGCTGAAGTGGTCGGAGAGGAGCCCGTTGAGGGGTGTTCTGAGGGGGTGTGGGGGGAGCAAGTGAGTTATTACTCGCGGGGTGAGTGTTTCCAAGCAAGCTAATGTGTGCTAATGCCTGAGTGCTTCCCCGGGGGGTGTGCAGCCAGGCAGGGCAGCGGGCAGCTGATGTTCCCGGAGCACTTGGGATTTAATTTGCATTCTGATTATCTTTGCCCTGCTGGCCTGAGCCCTTGCAAGTAAATCCTCCCCCTAATCCCCCTCCGGAGAGGTGTAAAGAGCAGTGAGGTGGTGTCAATGGCAAGTGCTTAATGGCATTGATATTGGCTGTCTGCAGCAGGGGGCTCTTGGCCCATTGATCTCCACGAGGGCGAGTGATGGGGGTGCAGGCAGACCTTTAGCATCCCTGCCATCCAACCCTGCTGAGATCTGCACCCAGCCAGCCAGCCTTGGGGTAGCTGTCACAGCCTTTGGTGTTGGTGGAACTCCAGAGACGACCAGCACGGTCTGTCTGGATTGTGCTGCCTGCGAGCTCGCTGGGCTTGCGTGGCTTCCAGTCCAGAGATCCTGCAGCCAGCTTGTCGTGGGTATCTTGCATTTTTATCCCTGCTAAGGTGCCAGCAGTAGATGGTCCATTAGCAGAAGTGGTTTATTAGGTAAAGATCAATAGAGCAGCAGTGCTTTGTGTGTGTCGGTCACCTTTGTGACCAGCTCGTGGATCTGTGGCTCTCCCAGTTGGCAGCAGACAGACCCAGCCAGTCTTGGCAGGCTGGGCAAAGCCAAGTCCTGTGTTTTAAACACTGCATTTTGTATTTAAAAGTACAAATTGAGGTTGTTCTTACAGTTGGTTTGGGGTTTTTTTCCAGCTTGAAGACTTGAACTTCCCAGAAATCAAGCGTAAGAGGCACGATGAAAGAAAGGAGGAAGATAAGAAGGAATTCAAGGACCTCTTCGAGCTGGACAGTGACTCTGATGAGGACAATAGTGGATTCTCTGTAAAAGGTACAGGGCTGGGGCTGGGCTTGCCTTTTCCTTGTCCAGAATTCCATCTGATGTGGGTCAGTATGGCCATGGTGGGTTCAAAAGCTACACTGGTAGGGAGGGAAAGCCACGGGATGATGGTGTTTTGAGAGGCTTTTGTCTTCCTCTCCTCCTTTGTCAGTCCAGCTCATTTTAAAGCCTTAGTCCTGCATTAGTCTTTTTCTGTGCATGACCTGTCTCATCCCCTTGGCACCTTTCTTTTGTCACCTCAACCTGAGAGCCCAAAAAGCAAGGGGTGTTTGGCTGGAGAGGTTCTGTGCATCGTAGGGGCTGGCTACCAGCAGGAAGATCTTTGATCCTCTCCTTTCATGAGCCTCTGATTGATTTATTTGATGGTGACTGACATCCCAAGTATTCTTGACAAGCCAAGAAAACCTGGAGAACACGGGTGATGTCACCCTCTGGCTTTGGCCACGAGAGGGCCACAGTAAATTGTGGAACCTGCCTGAGAAGTTCACCACAGAGCTTGAGGATAAACCTGAATGATCTTTTTGTAATTTGGGATGTTTGGGATATCCCAGCTTTTCTAAATGCAGCTGTCATTCGTACAGCAGGGTGACTTGTGCACAGGGTAAGGTGTGAGGACAAACCTTGAGACGTGCCACAGAACCAGTGAGCATCCTCTCCCTCACAGGCATCTGTGGCACAGGAGGAAGAACAGCTTGGAAAAGTTTGATGGCTTGAGGCTCGAGTCAGGGGATTTTTTTGTAGGTGATCTGGCAAAGGATGGGAGGGGAAGCAAAAGAGAGAAAGGTTTGCAATCCACGTGTTTAGGTGTCTGTGCTCTGACATCTGTGCATGAGGCTCTGGCATCTCTGAGGGTGACAGAGTACAGTGAGGCCCGAGATCTGTGTGATATCCAGGGGCTCTCCCTGCTCTGTTTAGGTCCCACAGCTGTGCTGTGCAGGCTGAGTTTGCACCAGCACTGCAGCGCCAGTCCTGGCCTTCCGACATTCCTGGGCCAGCCTTCTCTCCTTAGGCTTTGTTCTTAGCAGGGTGTTTTCTGGAGGAAGGGAACAGCCCTGAAGGCATGTTCCATCTCAAGGAGCAACTGTGCTCAGCCCCACATGGCTCCTGAGGCTCTGGGTGGAGGCAGTGGAGCTGTGGTGGCACAGGGTGAAGTCCCCTCTGGCAGTGGTGTGAGTCCACAGTGGGCAAGGGACAGGGAACAGGGAGGCTGGAAAAGCGTCTGTGTCTTGGGAGACGTGCACAATGAGCTGTTGTTCTTGCTCTGTGTGGGGTGTGAGATGTTCCCAGCCAGGCTCTGCACTCAGTGGCTGTCAGAGAAGCCAGTGCTGCACTTCCCTGTGCCTGTGGGCATTGTTTTCCTGGGTGGCCAGATGCAAGGGAATTTGGGAGGTCCTGCAGCTGCTGTGGCCTGTGTCTTTGCCTCTTCTTTACCTGTGAGATTGAAGGCATAACAGTCTCCTCTCTTCTAAGGAGGCAAAAGGAGAGTCTGGGGCAATGGTAGGACTTAGGTTCATCTTTTTTGGGAACCACCTGAGCAGGAAAGAAACAGGAGCTGGGGAGGAAAGAGCGTGGATTGATCAGCCTGTGTCGGGGGGTGGGGAGGTACCTGCATTCCCCTCATTTACCAGCTGGATCTCCGGGAGGAAAGGCAAGGCTGGAAATCATTAATGGCTTCGGGAGAGGTGCTGGGCTGCCTCGTCATGAGGCAATTAAAGGCGAGGAGGGAGCGTCTCCCCGGGCCTGGCAGTAATGAGTGATCTGTCCACATTAGGTGTTGCTGAGCCTTAATGAACTTGAACAGGTTTCTTCATTTATCCCTCGCCTAATCATATTACATCAATTTAATGCCAGACTGGTGGGGGCCAGGGGTGTGGAGGGAGAGGGCAGGCCTTTTCATTTCCTACCAGAGGAATTGTGGCCCTTTCTCAGTGGGAGAATTCTTGCTGTGGGCTGTTGGCAGCTGAGGAATAGAACAGGGGCAGAACTGGTTCCCTGCAGCCCCCCACCCCGAGCACTGTCTTCTGGGGTCTCACTGATGCACTTGTGCCTCAGGAGATGGAATTTGGGACTTGTGTGTGAGGGGAGGCGGGGGCTGAGGATGAGGCTGGGGAAGTTCCAGTGTCACAGCAGGTAGGAATGCCCCAATCCCTGCCCACACCTGGTTCTCTGTATCCTCTGGGCTGAGCTGGTTGCCGGATCTCTTGGTGCTTTGGCCGGTGTTTGATGGATGAGAGCGTGCCCTGGGTTGTTTCCTGAGCTGCTCAGGTGCCCATCACCGTGATGTGGTGCAGTGGACAGCGCTGCAATCCATCTCCTCTGGAGCAAGGGCTCGCAGTGCCCGGGAGCTCCAGCCGTGGGATGTGGCTTCCCATCCCTCAGGGGGGAACTGTGCTGGCAGAGCTGACAGATGGGTGAGAGCAGAGCAGACAGGGTGGTGACAGGGAGCTGGGAATGCTGGCAGCCAGCTTATTGATGGCTCTGGCTCCAGTTCAGTGAGCAGCACAGGTCAGCTGCTGGGCAGGGAGGGTGGGACAAAAAATAGGCACTGTGGTGTGGCCCAGGGACCAGAGAGTGAGAAAGATATACTGGCAGGTTCCAGCTTCCCTGTCTCTCTGAGCAAGGCAGGCAGATCCAAGATGAACACTTGGCTGGTGTACCAGTGGTGCTCCCTAAGTACCAGGTAGCAGCAAATCCTGAGCTTTAGCAGTAAAACCCTGCTGTGGGTTCTGAGCCGATTTCTTTGGCACTGTCCTGGCCTTCCTGGCCTCTGGCAGGTGCCTCTGAAATGAAATCCATCCTCCTCTGTGTCTCTGGTGCAAGAGAGACGTGGCAGGTGCCTCTGAAATGAAATCCATCCTCCTCTGTGTCTCTGGTGCAAGAGAGACGTGGCTTTTGGGGAGACACGTGTGAGACATGTGGAGAAATATTCCCTCTAGTGTGTGTCGTGCTCTCCTGAGCTCTTTGCCCTTTGAATGTACTCCCTGCACGTGTGCTGCTCCTCACCTTTCCATTTACATAGTAAAAATGCTTGCAGGTAAAGGCAAAGCCAAGCAGGCATCAGATGACAGCTCAGAAGAGAGCAGCAAGGAGTATGGCGAGGATGATGACGACGAAGAAGGGAGTTACGAAATCGAGGAGGACGAGGAAGAGCTGGGAGAAGACAGTGAGTCAGATGGTAAGTAGAGCAGCGGGGCCAAGGGGAAGGGAATTCCTGACAGCACTGGTGACTGAAGGCTCCTCTGCTCTCTTGTGAGCTGAGGATGTCAGGAGGGACTTCACACACACACACACCCTGGGCAGGGAGACCTGGCAGTTCAGAGTTACGCCAAGGAGAGAAAGGGTTAAAAGATCTTTTCAGGCCTCACTCTAACAAGCCCCCAGTCCCTTTCATCTCTTTTTCAGGAGCCTCCTGCAGCGAGGCTCAAACAAACTCGAAGTACAGCCCAGCCCAGTGGGGCACAGAAGCCTTGCTGGGAGATCACAGACCTTGCTTGGAGGCTCCCTGCAGGTCACCCACACGTGGGGTGCGCAGGGTGCACGTCCCTTTCATCTGAGCCTTGCCTGGGGCAGGGGGTGCTGCACAGGGTAACCCTTTACTTGCAGCTCCTCCCTGGACAGGACTGACAGGAGTCACTCCCTTTTCAAGGCCCTGCATTCACTGGGGTTTCTGCACTGGACAGTGTGTGGACACAGAACCACTGACCAGCCTCTGGGCTTGGTCCTGGTCACTCCTGCCCATCAGTAGCTGCTGCCCAGTTGGAACTGGTGAGTGGTTGCCATTGGAGTGAGAGGCTGCCGGGTCAGTGTGCTCTGAGATGCCAGAAAGCAGCTCTAAATGGCTTTCTTTAAATGAGAAAGCTGCCAGCTCTGTCACCAGGGCTGTGCTGGACACCAAGCTGGGCTTTGTGCAGCTGAGGAGGGCGTATCTTCCCCTTCCATCCCCTGCTCAGCCCCAACCACGACCATCACAGTTGTGCCTGTGCCTGCCAAGCCCCTCAGCTGACGGAGCAGGGGGGAGCTGGCCCTGCCAGGGGCTGCTGTGGGGCTCCTCTGCTGGGTTTTGTGCCGCTGCTGAGGCCTGTGTGTCAGAGTGCCAAGGCTCTGCTCCTCGCTGTGCCTCCCAGTGTGACGTGTGGTTGTGGGGAGCAGCCACAGAAGTGCCTGTGTGCAGGTTCTTTGCTGGTTTGGGGAGGGGGAAAAGAGTCCAAGAGAGAGCAGAATCTGACAGGTTTAGTGTGGCAGATGGCTGTGGCTTGGCAAGCACACCCAAACCCCAGCACCAGGAATAGATGGGTATTTGGTGCGTGTCCTGACAATGCTGTGAAGGGGAAAGGAGAGCTTTCCCTCTCTGCCTGCTGGGGAACTCGGACAAGCTGGAGGAACAACCTGGAAAAGGGAAGGCTCTGGGGTGACCTGATTGTGGCCTTCCAATACCTGAAGGCAGCCTACAGGAAAGATGGACAGAGACTGTTTACAAGGGTCTGGAGTGACAGGACAAGGGGGAATGGCTTCACCCTGACTCTAGGGCAGGATTGGATTAGATATTAGGAAAAAATTCTTCCCTGTGAGGGTGGGGAGGCCCTGGCACAGGTTGCCCACAGAAGCTCTGGCTGCCCCATCCCTGGAAGTGTCCAAGGCCAGGTTGAATGGGGCTCTGATCAGCCTGGTCTCGTGGAAGATGTCCCTACCCATGGAATGGGCTGAGCTTCAAGGTCCCTTCCAACCCACGAGCAGGTCCTAGAAACCATTTCTCACCTGTGCCCCCCACTCTTTGGGGAATACTTTTGCATTTGGAAGGTTTGCTGGTACCTGTGACAGCTCCTTCCTTGTCAGCTCTGGAAGCCCAGCCCGACCCCTCCAGTGAGGGAAGACTGACCTGAACCTGGAGGGATGAAGGTCTGGAGGCTCTGTCTTGTGCCCCCCAGTTCTTCCTGTATGTTTCTGCCTCAGGTGTACCAGTTTGGGCTCAGGTACCTCAGAGCCAGTGCTGTACCCGCACCCTGCAGGGCTCTCCTGCCGCGCTTCGGGAGCTGCAGCGGCGCCAATAAATTAATGAGCGTCTGGGATTAATTAGTCATGAGTTGCCTTGACTCGCCTCACGCTGGCTCCCAGGAAGGCAGGACTTACACCTCTCTCTCTCTCCACCTGCAGAGGAAGGCAGGGAAGGCGCTCAAGATTCCCAAGGGCCACAGAAGCAGAGGAGCTGCCCCCGAGGGATGTCGCGCTCCGACCTGGAACAGCTCGCCCAGGGCGGGGAGGACATCGTGGAGGACCTGGCGTTCTCAGATGATGACTGAGCTCCCTCACAGCCTCCCCTCCATGCTGATCCCTTACAGACTGCGCTCCCTGAGCCTTCAGCACCTGGAGCAGGGGGTAAGAGCTGGGAACTCGGCAGGTGGGAGCCCCAGGCGCCACCGAGGACTCGCTCAGTGACGCGGCAGAGACACAACTTGGGACTCTCGAGCTTTTTCTACCAGTTATGTTTTTGGTAACAATAAAACTGGTCACGTCAAGGCCAGTGAAACTGCTCAGGAGAGGTAATAAAAAGCCCTCATTAAAAATCTGCTGCTTTAAATAGCACAGGGTTTAGTTTCAGCTACTGCTAAGTGAGCTGAGCGAGGAAAGGACAAGGTTTTTTGGCCAAGGTTCCTCTTCTCTGTTCCACCAGCCACCCCTGTCACCCCTTATCGTGCCCTGGGGCCCTCACCAAAACCCACCCTGTTGCCAAGAAGGTCTTAAGGATGGCACAGTGTGTTTCAGAGCTTTGTAGCTTCAATGGAAGGCTTTATCAGCTGAGTCAAGCTGGCTGTGTGCTGCAGAAGGCAACTGCAAATTAAAGTTCCTTGGGTTGGTGAGGCTCTGCAGGCAGGAATAAGGCAAGGCAAGGCAAGGCAAAACTAATAATGCAGGAAACACTTTCATTTTGTGTTAGCTGTTGGATTTGTGTGGGATACATGTGCTTATCAAAAAGAAGGGACAAGTGTGAGCCTGACAGTACCTGCCATCCACAGTGACTTAAAATCAGCCCTCTCTAGGGCCAGTCCTAGCTGCTGTGAACATTTTGCTCTGGGAGACCCCAAAACAGTGATTTTGGCTAACCCCTGCATCACCTGGGCAGCTTCCAGATGCAGCTCATGATGTCTCTGCCTGTGGGAGGACAGTTTAGCTCAAGGTGGGTATTGGGCAATTAATGATCTGCTGGGGGAAAAAAAAACCAACAGCTTCTCTCTTGAGACCACGGGTAGTTTGCAAGGCTGGCAGCTAGAAAACGTATTTCTTTGGAAAATGAACTGGAAATATATGATATTTATTCTTCTCTGCCACCATTCAGTGAGGTCAGGAGGTGTCTGTCAGTGCTTAGGGTGGCCAAGTGACTTGCACAGAGAGGGGCAGCTCTGCCTTCCTTCATGGCAGTGCCTCCCTGTGCCCTCCCAGGCATCCTTCCACCTGCACCCCACAAGAGGACAAGATGGTTTTAAAAAAAAAAAGAACATTTAAATATAAAATACACTTTTATTTTTGTTGTGTCTTGTTGGAGCTCAGCAGCAGGAAGAGGGGTAGGGAAGGCTGCTGCTTCAGTTACAGGAATTACCAGGCCTGCACCCAGATACTTCCTCCCACAGGGAGGATAACCTCAGGAATTAGTAATTTGGGGTTTGCTGTTAACATAATCATTATTATCATTATTAAAGCCCACTCTGAGGGCCCCCCCAAAGTACCTCCTGCTTCATTAGGGGCTAAGGAGCCCTCAAGACTTCAGCTGAGTCCTCAGGCAGGTCCATATGGGAGTTCAGGATGTAACTCCACAGGTGAGAACTGTGATGTCCTAACTGTAAGTAAAAGTTTCTGACTTACCTGTCCTTCCAAAAGAGAAAGGAATTCCTGTTAATCCTTCCTCTAACTTAGCTGGGCAAAGTGCTGGCTGCCTTCTGGCAGCTGTGAATCAACCCTTGGATTGGGTTTTTAGGCCAGAAATGTGGCAGCCCTGAAGCACCAGGAGTTACCAGCACCCACATTGGCCCCAGAGAAAAAGAAAAAGAGAGAAAGACTTCTTGGTTAAAGCCAGGTACCATTTGTAAATTAAGTGTTTTTCTTTTTTTATTTAAATTGATTGCTGGAAAGCATTTTTATCGTGATGTGATGGATAATGACTTTTTTTTTTCCTTTTTTTTACAATATAAAGAAGCTAATGTACCACCAAGCTATTTTGTAAGAAAAAACGGTAGCACGTGCAACGTTTACCAAAAAAAAAAACCAAACAAACAAAAAAAAGGGGGGCAGGGGAGAGAGAGAGAGAGAGAGAAAAGTACCACATGTGATTGTTGTTCACAACTGTACAAGTCACAGGAGGTCACCCCCAGGAGTTCCCAGCTCATTCACAGTAGTAAAAACTCTGCCCATTGTTTTTTAGCCTGAACACCACCCCCAGCATCCCTCCCCCTCCCAGGGATCTGTCTCATGGTCCACAGCAGGCCAGAATGTGCAACTACATCCACCTCTGTAACAAGGCTTATTTAAAGAAGAACAAAAACCAACCCTAGGAACAACAAAAAAAACCCAAACCAAAACCAACCCCACCCCAGATGTAGAAATGAGTCTGTTGGACACGTGAGGAGGGAGGCTCTGAGCCTTCATCCCACCCCAGCACACGCTTCCTCCTTCTTCTTCTTCTTCTCTTTGAAACAAAACATCTAATGGGGGGAAAAAAAAACACCTCTGCAGGGCTGGAGCACAGGCAGAGTCCATTCTCCTGTGTGCTGACAGGGCCCCGTGCCAGGGAAGGGGCAGCACGGAGCCGGTGCCGTACCATCCGCACGGAAGTAAACATGGACGGGAACTTGCCTTTTTTTTTTCTTTTTTAATTCCTCTTTTTTTTTTAATTATTTTTTTTTTTATTATTTTTTTCCTTTTTGTCTGTCTTTGGTATTGTTTTCAAAGTCGCTAGAGATGCATAGACACCTGAATGAGGAACTGAGCACAGTTTCCAGGGAGGAGGAGAGATCTGGGAAGGTGGTTGGTGTGATATTTTTTTTTTTTTTGTTATCATTATTATTTTTTTTTTGAGGGGTGCTGAGTACCATTGGGAGGAGCAGAACCCCTTCCCCTTCCCTGCTTGGAGTCACACCCAGGAGTTCCTGCCAGCCAGGATTCTTTGAAGGCAAAGACCAGCGTTCATTCCCTGTGCAGGGCTCTCCATTTCTGGGTGAGAAAGGGAACAGGAACACTGCAGCCATCCTCCACAATCCTTCTCTTCACTCGCGTTGTCTCAGGACATCTTTGGATCATTTTCTTTCCTTCCCTATTATTTTTTTTTTTACAGTTTTGAAATCTTCTCTGTTTTTTTTTTATCTTCCCAAACCAACCAGCAAATTCGTCCCCAAAAAAAAAAAACCCCGAAACCAACCCCAAATGAAAACCTCCCTTTTCCTCCCTCACTCCTGCGTCTCTCGCGCCGCCGGCGGGGGAGGCTCTGGCGTCGTCCTTCGGCTCGTCCCGCCGGATCCCCAAGTCCCAGAAGCGGTCACGGAGTCATCCCCCCCGCAGTTAGGACGGAGGTTTCGTGGTGTCGTTGAGCCCGGGGAGGAGGGAAGGATTCCCGTTTTCCTGCTTCGGGGAGCCCCGGCTGGCGGAGGAGGCGACGCCGCTGCCGAAGGGAGAGGCCACGCTGCCCGTGGACACCGGCCGGAGCTCGGCCCCGGGCACGTCCCGCTCCGGGGGCCGCAGCCCGGGGGGCTGCAGGGGGAAAGCCATGGGGAAGCCTGCCATGTACAGCACTCTGCCCACTCGCTTGGCCACCTGCGGAGAGAGAGAAGAGAAAGAATTGTGGGATGAACGCCCGAGGGGGAAAAACGTGCACAAGCAGTCTAGAGAATCCCATGGGATTCCATATACAAGGTCAGGGTTTGTATCCAAACTGCAAATAAAGAGGGAGGTTGCCTGGAGAAGATGTGGATGCCCCATCATCCCTGGGTGTGTTCCAGGCTCTGAGCAACCTGGTCTAGTGGAAGGTGTCCCTGTCTGTGGCAGAGAGGTTGAAATGAGATGAGCTTTAAGGTCCCTTCCAAACCCAAACTCTTCCGTGATTTCTGTTGTTGCATCACTGGAATGAAGCACCAGCATTCCCAGTCCACCTAGAAGACAAACCAGGGGTTTCCTCTTTTCCTGCAGGGCTCTGTCCTGTGCTCTCCAGCTCTGTTTTACTGCCCCAAGTCCACATTCTCCAGGCTAAAGGTGTGCTGGGACACCCCGGGAGAGAAGGGCTGACTGATTCCAACCTCTTCAGTCCTTGCATTAACAGGGTGGACAGCTGGATAGGACAGTGCTCTCCTGCTGATGGCACAGAACACCACGTCCACTTTGGAAGAGCGGGAATTGCTCCTAAAAGGGGGGGGCTGTACCAACACTGGGAGAGGGAGAACAAAAATCCTGCTGCAGGCAGGCTGCTGTTCCCTGCCCAGGCAGCTCTCAGCCTGCACCTCTCCCTCCTGCAGCCCCAGCCAGCTCTCCTGCAGCAGCTCTTGCCTCCCAGCAAGGGCCAAAGGCCCCACAGCCTTCCAGCACCTCCACAGCTGGTTCACATTTGAGGCTTAAACAAAAACACAGGCCGGTGTTCCACCCAGACAACTGCCACATTATTCAGTGAGCAGCATCAGTGCTCCCCACTTACCCACCCCCAGCCGTGCCTTATTATAGACCTTTAAACACTATTGATTAAATTGAAGCTGGTTTTTCGAGTTCCAGCCCATATCTCATATTCCCCCCCCCACCCCAAGGCCCATCTCGGGATGTCTGTGAGCTATTTGACGTCCTCTTGTTGTTTGGGGTTTTTTTTCCAGAAACATAAAGAGTTTTATTTCCTCCTGAATCGACCCACGGGGAACAATTGCCCACAGAACCTTTTTATTAGCCCCCTCATAAACAGGGAGGGCTGGAGGGAAAGTAGTAAAGTTGCTCTCATTGTTTTAACATAATATAAGCAATGTACAGCCCTGTGGGTTTGGGGGACCTGTGCCAGGACTGTGAGTGTCCCCGTGCACATGGCAGTCACAGCCACTTCCATGGCACGATTCCCTGGGGAATACACAGCACAGCCTGTGCTTTACATGTGTCACAAGTCTTTTTTTTTTTCCTGAATGGAAAAAAAAAAATAAAATGAAGCCAGTGGAGATGTTCTCCTAGATTTGAGTCCCACTGAGGGGAAGTGGAGGCAACTGGAATGGAAATCACCATGGCTGGCTGTGAGGGAGGCAGGAGAACAGCAAAGTCATTTTAGGACAGCAAAGCTCTACAGGCAGGGACTTGGGAACCAAATCATTGAGAGGGAAAAAAAAGGTATTTTGAGAAGAAACATGGCTAAAAGAGCAGAACAGCAAGCCAGTCTGTGCTGGGGAGGAAATACAGTGCCCTAAAGAGAACTGGACTAATGCAACCACTACAATTCCCTCTTCCAGTGCAGCCAAATCAGCAGGACCAGTAAGTTGTGACTGGCAAGAGATAAGAATGTTACAGAGGCCTGTTACTGGCACAGCAGAGAAGGGCAAGAGCTGGGTCATAATTCACTGGGGAGGGAAAAGCACAACAGCTGAGACACATTTCTTCCTTGAAACAGCTGTGACTGGATTTGGGTGAGGATATGGAATGTTCTGAAGGACAAGATTGGAGTTTTCCTGAGGCAGAGTCGCAAAATAAATTACTGCTTAATAAATGATATTCAATAAACCCTGTCTCTTGACAGCCCCGTTCTGGTGAGGGGACAACTTCAGTGCTGCCACAGAGGAGATTTTTTCCTACCTGTGACCTTATCTTCAGGGCAGGTCCCAGTTTCAGCCCCATGTTGTTCAGTAAGTGCTCTTCTGTCAGGAGGGGCAGGGTCTCTCCGTCGATGGCCTGCTCTCGGAATACCTGCAGGGAAGCACAGCACAGGTCCAGGCTCAGGAATGCCACTGGCACACCTGGTGCCCTCGTCCAGTGAGCAAAAGGAGACACATGTGGGAATGGGAATTTGGGCTGGCTGGGCCAGTTCACATAAAACAATCTTTTTTTTTCCCCATTTTTTATTATTGATGTTGGAATGGGGCATGGTTTTTCATCCCATGTTTAGCATCCAAACCAGCAGATTTGAGAAGAGTGACATGCCCAAGGGTCCCAACTCCAAAAAGGGCAGAAAACAGGGGGGAAAAAATTAAATTTTGGCAAATCCTAGGTCACTCACACTTGTGTGGATACTGGGGAAAAGCTGACCCAGTAGACTCCAAAAGTATTTGCAGTCCTCAGTGAGGCAAATGGCATGGAAAAGGAGGGATGGGTTGCTCATGCATTTCCTTCTCAAAGCTGCTAATTCCCAAACAGTCTCCAGGCAAAATACATAAACAGATCTGTGGAGCACATGCTGCAGGTTAGCTGGATTCATGTGTACCACTTGTGTATTTTGTTTTCCTGTCTCCTCCTTGGCCTCTCAGGTATTCCCACCATCCCTAGAACGCTCGAGCAGCCTGGAGAGTGCAGCCCATCCTGCTCCCAGAACACCCACGGGGATCAGGGAGGATGATCCCTCCTCACTGGTCTGTTTTAATGCTCAGCCCTTGCTTTTTTTCCCCCAATACCAATAAATCTTGCAATATTTATTAATATAAATACTAATAAATAGTATTGATGCTGATAAATATTGTAGTGCCACGGTGCTGAGGGAGGGAGGGAGCCCAGTGGGACCACAGAGTGTGGCAGGACCCTACAGGGTGAGCTGGCCTTCAGACAGTGCCATTTACCATCTCAGGGCTCTCCCCCCTCTCCCCATCAGCTGAGGGAAGCAGGACCTGGTGATGTGCACACACAAATGGCAACAGGGCTGGTACGGTCTCAGAAAGCAGCAGTTTGATATCAACACATTAATACTTCCAGCCATGCACAACTGCACCATTTTAACACGTTATTAAAGAGGAAAAAAAACCCAACAACCTTTGTTTTGCCTCTATCTATCCCAAATGACAGGGTCATGCAAGAGTTTCCCACCTAATACGTGCCCTGTTAGCAAGGTTAAGGTCTGGCTGTGTGGTCTTATTGCTCCATCCTTCACACACGGTGCAGGGGATGCTCCCAGCAACCTCCTCGGGGTGTTTTTTTGCACCAAGACACTCCATTTCAAGAGAAAATTTGGTAACTCGGCCACCAGCTCCCCTTGGCTCTGGGAGGTGTCACTCAGCTCCCTGTTTTCCTTGCTACCCCACCTGCCTTTCCTCCCTGCCTCGACACCTCCTCAGCATTTTTGCCACCCCAGCTCACATTTGATGCTCCCCCAAATGAGCTGTGGGGCTGATCCTGCCCTCTCCCCATGCCATGGCTCACACAAACAGTGTTTCTGTTACTAACCACTATGGGAGAGGGGGTTAAATTTACCCAGTATCTTCTTTTCCAGCAGCAGAAGCACAGCCCGGAGCCATCCCTTTGGAGCCTGGCAGTGGCTGCTGGAGCCAAGGGGGGTTTTTATTGCTGGACTCCTCCAGCAAAGCAGCTCAGGGCTGGGCTGCAGCACATGCTGCTGCTTTTTGACCCAGCAAAACTTACTACTACCAATTTCTTTTCCCTCCCTCTGCAGCCAGTGTGGCCAGAAGCCAAAATCCTCCCTTCGCTCGGCACTAAAACACTCCACAAAAAGCCTTAACTGAGGAAAAGCATCCCCTTGGGTGTCCCCCAGATCCACTGCAGAGACAAAGCTGAACACCGTCCAGGCCGGGGCGACTTTTATTCCTTGCTGAAGTTTTTTTTTCTGGTGTGCCTGAAACATGTTTCTAAAATGCACAGCATTCCACCCAAACCTTGCAGGGTTTTGCTGGCGGGAGCAGCCCGCAGAGCAGTGCCAGACCTCCCCGGCAGCTGTGGGCTTGGAGGAGGGAGCACAGGCAGCTCTGCAGCTCAGAGCCACGGAGCTGGGTCACCCCTGAGCACGGGCATTTTCATTTTCACACAGTAAAAAAATCCTCAACCTGTTAAACACCCAGCCATGGCATGAAAAACATCATCTCTTAAAGCCTCGAACTCCCACTCGAAGCAACGCGGCCAGGGAGGCGTTTGCAGCAGCTCCCATCTCCCTAAAACATTTTGTTTGGAATGCACTGGGGAGACTGCTGAACCCCAGCTCTTGATTCCTCCCCCTCTGGTGCACCAGGATGGCGTGGAAGGTGTAAATGGGTGTTAAAAGATTCCTGCACATTTCCTACCGGCCTGGCTCAGATAAACCACACCACCAGCAGTGGAAGGGCACTCCACACACCCACTCAACGCTGATCCACTCCCAAGCACAGCCCAAATCCCTGTCACTCCACCTGGGGACGGTTACATGTCCCCCATCTCCACATCAAACATTCCCTTCCCTTCCTCTCCCCCAGCAGAGCTGTTTGCTCCAAAGCAGCCCTGGTGTTCCAGGCATGTTGGGATGGGATTAACATCCTCCCTTTCCAGCTCTGTTCTCAGCCCCTGCTGAAAGGCTGGACTGTCCTCAAGTCTGGCCCTTTGCCTCTCTATCTCTGCCACTTCCAGTCCCTCCCTTAGCACACTACATCCTTTCCCAAGCTGCCCAGGAATCCGTGCCCTTGGAGCATCCCTCAATGGCACAACGATCACACACTTTCTCAAGCTCTTCACCAGCAGCAAGTTTAGCAATCCCCTAGGAAAATAAAAACCCACAAAGCTTCAAGCCCTGCAGGCCTCTGAGATGCACCTCCTGGGATGTACAATGCAAGTACAAGAGGCACAAAGGGGAGGGAGAGAAGGGGGCTCACAGGGAGGACGTTCCTCCTCCAGGGACGTTCCTGAGCCTGCTCAGATTTACCTGAGTGTACTCGGTGCAGCCAGACAAGTTGGACACAAAGCTGCAAACATCCTCCACCGTCCATTTGCTGATGTCTTCCAGCGCAGGGCTCTCCTCCCCATCCAGAAACAGACCTCCCATGGTGCCTGGATTGTTTGGAGCCGAGGAGGATGGCGGGGGGAGGGGGAGTAGGAAGGAGGGGAGGAGAAAGAAACATAAATCATTAAAATCCCACACGGACAACAACTAGCCTGCAATCTGAATATTTTTCTCCAGCCACACATTCATCTTTAATGACCTGTCAATTAAAGCACTGGGCAGGGTCAATTCATAGGCCTCTTCCTCCTGGAGGTCCCTGGCTTAGGGAGGGGGGTCCAGGGGGGAAAGGAAAAATCCGAGCTAATGCATTTCATGTGTTCAATGTTCTTCAGCTGCAGGGGGAGAAAAATAGGGGGGAGGGGAGGGAAGAGAATAAAATAAAAAGAAACACAAACCCTGAAGGAGTGTTTCTCCACAGGCACCACAAAGCGGAAAACTCTGCCTTGCCCCATGGGTTCCTCTCCCCCAGCCCTTCTCCTGCCGACGTGCCCTGAATGACAACAGGCCCCTGGTGCAGTGGGAATCGCTGGGCAACTCAGTGCTCTTTCCAAGTGCTCCTTTCCAACCCCAGCCCAGCCTGAAATGCCCGAGGGCTGGCTCTGCCCCCGGCCTCGGGATCCGCTGGGCATCTCTCCCGGCCAGGCGTGTGACGGGTGACAGGGCACGGCCAGCGGGGCTCGGGGCGCGCCGAGGTGTCAACGCGGCCAAACGCAACAGCGGCTCAGGTCCCAGCCCTGTCAGCACCGAGGAAGGTGATGGGCTCCAAAAGGGGGGAGGAGCCCCCCCTGCATCACCAGTGCCTGACAGCAAGGGATGTGTGCGCAGGGAGGAATCCAAACGGGACTCGGAGAGGAGCTGGAGAGGCACGGGGAATAAAAATGGGGAGAGGATTATCCAGGATTATCAGGTAGAGAGTTTATGAGGGGTATGAACTGTTCTGCTTCAGGGCACGAAGAAGGACGCTGCCAGAAATAAATATTTCTCCCAGGGGTCTGCCATGACGAAATTATCTGTCCTGGGGGCTTAAGGATGGATTTGAATAGGGCTGTGGCTGTAACCTCCTGCAGCAACTCCCTCATCCCTTGCCCACAGCAGGCGGGACAGTCCTTCCCCATGGAATGGCAAGGTAAAGCAGGGTCCAACAAAGTCATGGTGGGGGCCACAGGCCCAGAGGACCAGGAGTAGCCAATTCCCTGGGGAACACACCAGGTCAGAGGGAACAGGCACAGAGGTGCAGAAGGAGCAGAGCCACACACCACGGGCTCCAGGCGCTCGCTGGCAAAGCCCCAGCACATCCAAGGCAACCGGAAAAGCACGGGATCTCCACAGGAAGTTATCATGCCAATAAGATGCCCTTAAAACAACAGCAGCCTGCCCAAGGAGCAGGCAGACGCTATGTAATCATTTCCACTCCATTTCCGCTCCCAGCTTCCTGCTTCCCTTCCCAGCCTCACCCTCCGCGCCGTTCCTGGGAAGGTGACAGCACCGTCTGCTTCATCCAAAACCACGGCCCCCCTGGCCCCCTGCACAGCTCTGGGCAGTCCATGTGCATCCCCCAGGGCACTGATTGCTCCAGGACCAGCAGCCTCACAGAGAGGCCACCTGGACCAGCCACAGCTCCCAAAACTGCCCCTGCACACACAGCCAGTGCAAGCAGAGGACTGCCAGCTCCAGTGCCAGAATGTCCTGGCTGGAGCCACAGGGAGAGGCAGGAGCTCCCCAAGCTCCCCCAAGAGTAACGTGCTCTTAGGAGATCCTGCTTGGGCAGGGAGCTTGGACCAACTGAGCTCCAGCGGCCCCTCCAACTTCACCCAAGCCTGGGATCCTGTGACAGCTGCTGCCTCTGCCAGCTCTACCCATCCCTTTCTCCCCCTGTGCCTCAGGGGCTCGGCCACACCTTTGCAGCCCTCCTTGCCCAGCACAGGAGGTGAAGAAGAAGCCACTGCCAAAGGGCCAGCAGCCCTGTCCTTCCCCTTGTCACCCCCAGCTACCAGACAGATGGACACAAACCCTCATTCCCATTCCTATCACATTCCACTTTCCAGGAGACACGCTCTCAGCTGCTTATGTTAAAATTCACAAAACGTGGACAAGGGCTTTTTTCTCCCCCACTTTTTGTCATTTTGGGCATGGGGGGGGATTTTTCTTTCTCAGGGTTGGAGGGTGGGAATTCTCTTCCTCCGTTTTGGAAGAGTGGCTGCAGCCTGGTAGACAGAGGAAGGGAAAGTGAACTCAAGATTATTCCAGGCACAGTCAATGCTCGGGCGAGACACCTCCATCTGCAGCCAGAGCGTCTCCGAGGGGATCCGACTGCAACAGCCAACTGCTTCAAAATTAGGTACTTCCTTATTCCAAAAGCAGGCCAAGGACCGAATTCCAGCGACACAGTGCTTGGGAATGAACCCTGCAGTCGCCAGCCAGCCTGAACTATGCTCAGGGTTTAAGCTCAGCCTGCACAGAGAGGGGCTGGTCAGTCCCCACCAGTCACATGCACCTCACCGGGTCCCCACCAGCATGGGCAGGGATTCAGCCCAGATGCTGCTCCCAGAGCTGGCAGGGAGGAGGGATCCCTCTCCTGCACACATGCCTGCAATCCTGGAACCCCACTGGCTGAGGGATCACTTTCAGTATTACTGGCACAGCCAGCAGAGCTGGGCCAACAACTCCTGTTCCTCTAGCAGCCTCCCCCCTCCTCTGTGGTTTTCTCTCCTTTGTCTCTTCCTGCCCCAGAAGAAGGAAGGGAGAGGTCAGGATGCCCACAAACATACACACACACAGAGCCTGCTGTGTCCAGATCGAGGATAAGGCAGAACCCACTGCATGGGAATATTTTCCATTTACCCACACACAGAGAAATATAATATGGCCAAAATATTTATCTCGCGGAGTTTGTTTTCCCTTCCCATTTATACCAGGGAATTACTGCTGGAAATATTCTTGGAAGGGGGGAAGGTAAATACTTTGGGTTCTGGCCTGTTAGCAATTTCTGTGCCAGAGAGTGTAAAATCTAGAGGGTGGAAACCTACTTCCACCAAAATCAGTGGCAAAACACCCCTGTTCCCTACCAAAAAGCAAAGAGTGACTGCAGAAGAGCTCAGCCTTGGTATCGCCAAAGGCTCGGTTCTGCTGTGAGTACTCAGCACCCTGCAGTCAGGGTTGTAGAGCCTGGTGTCCAGGTGTCCCCCCTGCCCTTCTGCTCCCACCTCAGCTCGAAGCCACCAGAAATAACCCCAGGAAGGGTTTCTATAGCTGATTACAGTGGTCCCTTCACCTCAGTCTGCATCTGACTTGCAACGAGCACAGGTCCAGCCCTCAGCACACCGGTCCTTCCCCATTTTACAGTCCCTAGAGCAGAAAGGCTCCTGTCCTTCCTCCTGTCCCTCCCTGGGAGGATAATGCACCGTCTGCTCCCATCCCCGTGGCATGGCTGCGTCCACTCACCCCGCTCTGGCAGCTCGGGGAATGATAACAAATAGGTGCCAAGCGGCTGGAAGGGACGCACCTTCGATTACAATAATGACATGTCACTGGATGCTGCGGGGCTGTGAGGAGCCATAAAGGGCAGCATCCATTCCCTGCCAGGCCTCCTCTGTCTCGCCCCGTGATAAATGACGGTCCAAGAGGCTGGTAATGGATTATGGAGCATTTCACCAGATGGGGCCCAGCGTGTGGGGACTGAAAAGAATCCATCGTCCCAGGCCGGTGTCCTGTGGACAGGTGTCCACGTAAAAGCCCTCACCACCCATGCTGAAACCCATTTATAATTTCCCCTCCCTCCTCCTGATATCCAGCTGCTCCAGGAACACAAGCCAAAGGCTGGAGGGGGTCATGGGGAGCAAACCCTCTGGCCATCCCAGCCAGGGAAAGCTCTGCTGCAGATCCACCAGCCGGGCTGCAGCGGGATCCAAACATCCCAGTCCATGCTCCTGGCATCACAGCGGACAATCCAGGTGCCAGCTGGGACACACAAAGCAAACCCCCATGGAAGCCAGCCCACCTATGGCTTTAATCAGTTTTGCTACCACTCTCTAACCCCTCTCCCTGTGCCTTGCACCCCCTTCCCTCCTACCCTCCCTCCCGCCGGAGAGGTCACGGAGCGGAACGGCAAGGCTTGCGTTAATTGCTCTCCAGACTGCAGATCAATAGAAGGATTTTAGCCTCCTGCACACTCCATCCTTCACCTTTTCCAGAGGACGGGGCTGGAGGAGGGCGGTGGGAGGAGGACGAGGAGGAGGAGGGGAGCAAGGCTGCTGAAACCTTGACGAGATGAGGTCATTGAGCAGCCTCCAGATCCTCAGAAAGCAGCTCAGGGAATCGACCCGGCTCCGGCTGCCTCATCGATATGCTTCCCAGTAGGGACAGAGAACAGCTCTCTGCCTCCAGGGGAGCCTCCCTTTGCTGGAAGACCAGAGGAACTGCCTGAAACTCAGGGGTCATTTTCAGCTGGGTGCTTTCCCCCGCCTCTCCTCTCCTCTCCTCCCTCTCGGCTCTTCCTTTTGGCCTGCCACGTTACCTGCCTCGGTTAGGCAGTCACTTTATCATTCCAGTCCCCGGTGTAGGGCACATCATCACATCCCTCCGGGCCTAAAGAGCAGTCTTTGCGCAGAACAGGGTTACAGGAATTGTCTGGTGCCAGGAAGAGGTGGGCTCAGTTCAGCCTGTCTGTCCTCAGGTGCTCTGTGCTCCCCAAGGGCCACAGGAGCACGTTTTTCCACCGACACACACCACCCCCAGCACACCCCGGGATCGCTGCAGCTCTTGGATCGATATAAACCCTCAATATTTCAGTTGCTGGGCTCCCAGCTCCCCCATCGACCCGCTGTGCTGCATCGAACAAGACGCCCCTGTCTTCCCGAGGCTTTTCAGGTGAGAGGTTTTGCTACGGAGCTGAGCACAACGGGGCCTAAACCCCGCAGGCAGGCAGGATTAACAGCCCCAGCACCGTGTGAAGCCAGCCAGAAGCCAAAGAGCCCTCAGGAAAAGACCTACAGCCCTGGAACAGGCTCCACAAATCAGAAGCGCCTGAAAACCGGGCAGTGAAACACAGCCCTGATCTGCGCCGGGGCCCCAAGACACGGCGGTGATATAAATTCGAAGTGATAATAATAAATGGCCTATTACAGTAACTCACACATTGCTGGGGGGAGGGAGGAAACCCATCCACATCCCAGGCCTCCCTGCAGAGCCTCGCACAAGCCACGAGCACCACGGAGCCGTGCCTTTCCCCTTTTAATGGCCGGGAGAAAAAGGCTCCTGCGAGGAAGCCTCAGCAGCCCAAGGCAGCGGGAATATTTATCATCTTGGCCACCTGCCTGTCACAGAAAAATCGCTTCCTCCTCCCTGGTTGGAAGGCAGCTCTAATGAGTGATGGGCAGCCGCGTTCGCAGCCACGGCCGCTCTTTGCACGGAGAACAGGCAGCCCCGGAGACCCACATGCCACGTCCCACTCCCTCTCTCCCCTCCTCAGTGAGGCAGGAGGTCCCACCTCCTGCTAATTGCTCAGTCAAGTAATTAGCTGAGGCAGATTTTGGCTCCTGGCTAGGCTGGCGGGGCTGCCACCCTGCCCTGCCCAGCTACCAGGGCTTTGAGAGCCCCCCTTTTTGCACCACCCTGCTCCAGCTGTGCCTTTGCTGCCCAAGGGACTGCGCCAGTGGGGACCACAATGAATTCCCTACCCAACAGGCACCAATCCAGCTATCCCAGTGCCCGTGACACCGAGTAATACACCACAGGCAGGGGAAAGAGCCCGTCCATCTCTGCCCTGGAAAAGGGGTACAGCAGTGGTTACTCTGACAGCTCCCTGTTGTTAATAACTCTTGCTGCCTCTCCCCATGCTCTCTGTCATCTACTGGTGTCTGCCCAAGGTGCCAAAGGAGGCCCAAGCAACTGAAAGATCCCTCAGTCCATCATTTTGGGGATTTCCTTTCTCAAGTGCTCGGGACTCACCCTGTCCCTGATGGCCCCTCTTTATGACCCCTCTTTATGGCCCTTGATTTGCTTCACTGCAAACGGAGGATTAAATAAACGGAGTCCTTCATATCAATTAAAAGAATGTTTTTGGTTCCCTGCAGAGAATCACTGAGGCTGGAGAAGACCCCCAAGACCATTGAGTCCAAGCTCCAACCAATCCCTACCTAGTCCACCAGACCAGAGCACTGAGTGCCACATTCCTTGAACACCCTCAGGGACGGGCGCTCCACCACCTCCCAAGGCATCCCATTCCAACATTTGACACGAAAAAAAAAAACCACTTTCCTTTTGAAGAAAGCGATGAAAAGCTGAGAAAGCAAAACTGCAGCCACACCACAGAAAGAGGAGGGGAGAACCCCAAACACGTGCCTCGTGCACTCACCCGCGTGGAAGTAGGGGCTCATGGTGTACGGGAAGCCGAAGGGCAGCGGCTGAGGCGGCGGGATGGAGGCCGGCGGCAGGTACTTCACCTCGGCCTTGCCGATGCCCGGGCCGAGCAGATGGCTGGGGGACTCGGCGCTCGAGGAGCTGCACGGGGCATTCTGGGCAGCGCCCGCCTCGCTCATCTCCTTGGCCCCCTCGCACGCCTTGCCCGCCTCCTTGCACTCCTTGAGCTCCGCGGCCGAGCCGCCGCCGCCCTCGGCCTTCAGGCTCTCGGGCTTCTCGTCGCTCACGTCCGCGTCGCTCTCCGAGTCCTTCATCTCCTCGTCGTTACAGTCCTGGGCCCCGTCCCGCGCCCGGGGCTCCGCCGGCTCCTTGGCCTCGCCGGCGCCCTGCGGCTCGGCGCGGTGCTGCGCGGCTTTCCGGCTGCCCCGCCGGGGCTGCTCCTTGGGCGGCGTGGAGGAGCTGCCGCCGGGCACGGCGGGGTTGAGGGACAGCAGCGGGGTGTTGTTGTGCCGCAGCACCAGCATGGCGTTCCGCCGGGACAGCTCCTCCCGCAGCGGGTGGCCCTCGGGGATGTCGTGCACGTTGCGCAGGGCCGGGTGGTCCGGGGGCAGCCCCGGGTGCAGGCTCAGGGGGTCGCCGGCCAGCAGCCTCTGGCGGTGGAGGTTCTCCAGCTCCTTCTGGCGGATGATCTCGGCCGACATCTCCAGCCTGGGTGGGGAGAGGCAGAGGGGATGTTGGCAGTGACTTACCCCCATCCTCGCTGAGCCACCTTGCTGGTTCACCTCAGCCACGCCATTCAAGGGTGCCCTCAGCCTTAAGAAAACCACCTGGGCACAGCTCACCCCACACAGCATCCAGCCCAAGTTGCTCTGCCTGCTGCTGGAAAAGGGAAGGAAAAATCCAGCCCTCTTCCACCCTTACCTGGCCAGGTTTTGCTTCCGTAGCATCTCCTGCTGCCGTGCAAACATCTCCGCTTGTGCCGGCTGGAGGAACCCGTAACCTGGGGGCAGGGAGAACAGCGCTCTGGGGTTATTTTATCTCAGCACTGACTCTTTGCTACCTCAGGCCAGCTCTCCAGAGGGCTGGCTTAGAAAGAAAAGGGCAACTGAGTGCTGCTTTCTGCTCTAGAGCCCACCCTCACTCCCATGGCAGCACAGCCTGTGGTTGAAACATATGACCCAGGGAGGTTGGTGGGGACTAAAGGGAAGAGCAGCCAAGGCAACTGCTCCTATTGCTGCAAAACCAGGGTGAAGTCAGCACAACAGTCAGGGGGAGATGCAGAAAGTGTGTCTGGGCTGTTTGGGTGAAGGACAGTTTGTCTCAGCCCGCCCTGGCTGCCCAAAAGCATTACCTGTGCACTCACCTGGCGTCTGGCACAGCGCCGAAGGCACCCCGAGGAAGGGAGGTCTCAAGTGGGGCCCCAGGGCAATATGGGGAGCGTTCTGGGGTGAGAGCAGAGGCGGTGGGTGGGATATCTCCCTGCAGAAATCAGAAAATAAGTGTACATTAAAAACCTGGTGGAGGCTCCATCCAAAGGGCCCCGGCTCAGGAAGCACATCCTGGCTGCAGGTGACCCGCATTCCGAGCCAGAGGCTACTCTGATCTGCAGAACTTCTCAAATGAAAGAAACCAAAGGAAGCAGAACCAGAAGGAGAAGAAAGCAGGAAGGTCACACATACTTCCCACCTTTGCCTCTGTGGTCTTTCAGCTGGGCTGAAAAGGGGTTTTGGCTGCCCAGGGCTACTGAAGGCAAGGCTGAAGATTCTGCATCTGCCTCTCCCCTTACCAAGCCTGGGTTTCTATCTCATCTATGGACAACTAAAAAGGTATTCTGTGTTCTGGGAGCTGGAGAGGGGTTCTGGAAAAATCTGCAGGAAACACCAGCATGCTTTGCAGAAAATCTCCTATCCTAGCTGGGACAAGGGGTGAGTCTTTAAGTGCAGAGAGAAAAGCTGGAGGTCAGGCAGAGAAAGACACAGGCAGGAGAGATGGAGAGAGGGATGTGAAAGTGCCATGGGGCCAGCAGGAAGGAGCCTTACTGGAGCAAGGGTGGGTGATGCTGTCCAGAATGGGTAGAGCAGATGCCAAGTGGTAGGTAAGTCAGCTGGAGGAGGCAGGTTTGAGTGGAAGCAAGGCAGGTAGCACTTGTTTGCAGCAGGGGGGAGGAAGGCAACGAAAAAAAAAGAAAGAAAGAAAAAGGCAGGAAGGGAATAAGAGCCAAGGTCTCTTCCATTAGTCAAATCTGCCCTGGGAGCCTGCAAGCAAATCTGCTTTCCGGCTGCACGTCTCTTAATTCCTTTTGATGGCCACTTACAACATTATTACCTTCACCAGGGCATCCAGAGGCAAAGCCAAGTGCTGTGCCGTTTATTTTCATTTTACAGTATCTCCCTGTAAAATCTGCTTCGGGAGAGACTGGAGGGCAAGAAAAAAGGGAGCCAGAAGGTGCCTGTGACTTTGCATCAAACAGACCACACGCACGACCCCGCTGCCCATTTCGGAGGGGGGGATGAGATGGGAGGATGGGATGAGGACCTCCAGCTGTCCCATGAGGTTGGGGTGGGGGGGATTAACACCGTGAAAAGCCAGACAAGGACTCTCTGGGGGTGAAGTGGGCAAGCAGAGATGTTCCCAGCGTGGTTTTATCCCTACTCGGTGCAACAGCCACTACAAAACGCTTGATCCCACGGCTGAGATCCCCCTCCAAAATTCCTCCTGGCTTACCCCCTTGCCCATCTCTTCCTCCCCCTTTCTCCCTTCCCCTGGCTGCCTCCTCGGCTCTCCTTCCCTCCTCCTCCTCCTCCCTCCTTCCCTCCCCTAGCTCTCCTCTAAACTAATTGCACAGCTCGCTGTGTCTGGAGGAGAGCCACGGATCGATCGGTCGCTGTTGAAATGTTAACGCTAATCGTATAACCGCTCCGCCAGCACCTCGCACTCCGCTGGCAGCTCCAATTAATCTCAGGTAACGCAGCGCGTGACCTTCGGCTCCGAGCCGGGGCAGCAGCCAAGCGATGCTTATGTAATTACACCATGAAGTGTGTAATCACCTGCCCTAATCCCCGAGGCCTCACAATTAGCCGAGGCTCCCCCCCCCTCCCTCCCCTTCCCCGGTCGCCGGGGCTGCCAAGTGCTTTTTGCCACCCCGGACAGCCCGCAGATGAATAACGGACAATTAAAGCGGCATGACGGGGGCTCCGAGGTGTCCGCTCGATCGTAATTAGCTGTAATCACGGGGAGACGAGCCCGGCAGACGTGCTGTTCGTTTTATAAGAAGCAATTTAGGGGAAATCAAGTCGCTTTTAACCGTTCCGTGACCGGGCGAGCAGCCTCGCCTCGTCAACGCGCAGAAAAGGGGGATCCTGCGGGAGGGTCCCGAAGCCCCAGGGGTGGGTGGCCCAAAGGGGATGGCTAAAAAAAAACAAAGGAGCTTCTTGATTTTGGCCAAGAACACACAATCTGTGCCCGGGAAGCGAAGTGTTTGATGGGGATCAGGACTGGGCACTGGAAAATAAAAGGTTCCCCCTTCGGTGGCAGGCCGGTGTTTATCGGAGGTTGTTTTTATGCTTTAATGTTGCGCTCATGGGCATAACTTTGACCCCTAAGGAATTCACATCTGCTCGAGACTCTCTGCAGTTTGTTCCCTCTGTCCTCTCCTCAGAGCTTCCCTGCCTTCTGGGGCCTGGGATCAGCTCCTGGTTTGGGCTGCCCACTGAAGGGGTGCCTGGGTGGGGATGGGGATGTAGCAAAGGGACAGAGCTCCTGGCCCCAATCCCAGGGCTGAGCACAGCAGGAGCGACTTCAGACTGAGAAATCAGGTGCTGCCTCTGTTCCACACACACCAACACACGCTGGGGATGAGTCCAAAGGCTTGCAAAATTCAGGGAGGTGCATCCACACGCGCTGTCACGGCGGCACACGGAGACCCTGGCGCTGTCCTCTCAGCAGCCCCGGAGCTCCCCACCAAACACACCCACAGGGAAGCACTGCTGGTGAGGCCAAAGGAACAGGAGCATCCCAATGTCCCACACCACACCCCTGGAGCCTGGCCTGAAGTCAGAGAAGGGAGGCTGCAGATGGCCCAGCACGAAGGGGTCATTGCACCTCTCCTGCCGTCCCTCCCCAACACTCAGCATCAATCCCCAGCAGCAGAGAACTCAAAAAGCGAGCAGGCGTGCTCATAAATATTTAGGAAACAGGGGACTCTTCTCCCTGCAGGCATCCTGATGCTCCACAGCTCCTGCTGCAGTGCCCTGAGGAGCATCTCACCTCTGTGTGAGACAGTGGACAGACGTTTCCTGCCATCCCACAGACCCAACCCTCTGGACACAGAACCTGTTGGAACCCGCCACTGCTGCCTCCCAGCCCATCTGCCTGGTATTTGGCATGGAGACCTGGCAGAGGAGGGAGGCAGTACCACCAGGTCGTGTCCTGGCACGGAGCTGGGAAGCCCTCCCAGGCTGCCTGGTGCAGATACAGCCAATTTGCTTCCAAGCCAGCTTGGAAAAGAACTGGCAACCCCGGAGTAAAAAGCCCCGGAGACTTTAACAAAGGCTGCTGTGCTTTTAGACAGCCATGCACCACAACACTAATCCTTGCATCCTTTCCCAGGTATGTACCAGCCGTCAACCCCCCCATTAAATTCCTTCCTCATCTTCCTCCACCACTCAAAGGGCAGAATTACAGCCCCATACTCTGAGAACCTGAATTTAGCCCCTGGCAATTACATCTGATAAGCCTTGTCCTTACCTTGCAGAGAGCAGTTCTGTGTTACTGCCTATTCCTCCCCCAACCCCCTTTTCTTTTTTTTTCCCCCCCTAACATGCCAGCTGGAGGCTTGTGAGCAGGGTATTAGGGGATTTGCACTGCATGCTGCTAAATTTGATATGTCCTTTAACAGGAGACAAATGGTTCACAAGGCTTAAAAAGTATTGACTTTTCTTTAACAATAAGCACTAATGGCCTTCAAATAATCAATATTTAAAGTCATTATGGGGTTACACATTATACTGTTAAAACCAAGCCTTTCACTTTAACCCCATCATATCCTCCCAAGCCCAGAGCGATGCTCCCCCTCTGACTCAATCCAAGCTTCCAAGGGAAGGCTCGGAGCACAGGCTGTGACTGGAGATGTGAGAGGGTCAGGAAATGCAGATTGAAACCGGCAAGGCATGGAAATAAATTTAGAACGGATGGAAGAAGGGGGAAAAAAAAAAAAAGAGAATGCATGAAAGCTCTGCTTTCTCCTGCTCTGCATTTGATAGGAAGAGACACTTTAAACCCGAGGTAATAGGCAGGCAGCACACAGCTCCTCGCTGCTCTGCCATCCCCAGACACTGTGCCAGGCAGGGAAAATAAATAAAATGAAAGGGGCCTTCTAAAAATGGTGTTTGGGATTTCCAGGCAGGAAAAGACAACGCGCTGGAGCTGCCCTTGTAGGGCAGCAACGAGGTCTGGACATGGAGAGATGGCTAAAACCAAATTAGTTAAATCAGGCCAAGCTCTTTGGCCTTTGCTCTGCATAACATTCAACCAGCTGGGATCTGCTGAGGATCCCTCCAGTGCAAAAATCAGAAAATCAGAATATTCAGAGCAGAGAGGGGGATGCAAGGCTTGGGGGTGGGTAAGAGGAGGAGAGAGACAGTGCCCAGAGAGCACAAGAGGATGTGCCCAAGGAGCCAGGAGTGAAAAGGAAAGCCTCCAAAAAAACAGAGGGGAGGAATTAGGTGGTGAAAGAACAAATCGTAGCAACAGCAGATGGAAAGAACTCCATCCAAAAATCTTTGCTGGGTATTTTGGGCACATCTCTGCTCAGAGAAAGCCTCTGGCTGATGCACAATGTCTGTCAGCTCTGCAAGGGAAGGGCCATGAGAGCCTCTCTGAGACTCTGTGGCTCCTATTCCCAGAACACTCCAGCCAAAGGGCTCAGCTTCCCAGAACCCTGGAGATGAGGATGCTGATGGCACTCAGGCAGGCAGTGTTTCTTATTCCTTGGCATTCCTCCTGCCTTCCCCTGTAACTTGCCTGTGGTCCTGGAGGATGTCCCTAATGCTGGTTACAGACAGCCCCAGAGCCAGCTGAGGACCTGCCTCAACTCCTGCCCTTCCTCTGACCAGGCCCAAGAGAGGGGCAGGTCCCCATCCCCCCCAGGCCCCACACCACAGACATGAGAACAAGCTCCTCACAACTCCTAACCCAGAACTGGCGCATCACATTCAGCCAACAAGCTTCACCCCACTGCTCCCCACCCAGCCAGTTCCTTCTGTTTGCAGGGCATGAAAGGTTCTCCTTAAAGGGGGAGAACACGAGTGTCCCCCACCCAGGCTCCACACACACACCCCCCAGCCTGCTGGGAGAGAAGCAGGGAGATGAGCACCTTGGGTGAGAACACGCCAGGCTAAACGACCCCAGCGAAAGCGAGAGCACTGCCAACAAAGCTTGGAGACGGGATCCAGGGGGTAGGATCCAAGAGCTCTGCAGGGCACAGACATCTGCCATTTCTGCAGGAGACGCAGCAGTTTGGAGGCGGGAAGTGCTCCAGGCTGGAGCAGTTACAGTGGCACCTTTTAGCTGTTCCCTTTCCTCTTCCAAGTCTTTTTATAACGCTGAGCTCAACAATCCTCTCAAACGAACCACCAGGCCCTGGCACTCCGTAATCCGAGCCTGAATCCATCTAGGAAGGATCTAGGAAACCAAAACCATGAAACCAAGCGGATTCTCCAGCCTGTGGCCTGAGTCTACTTTTGGCAAGATGCCTCAGTTTTACTCTTTCCAACAGATGAAGCAGCAGGAGCAAAGAGGTGAAGGGGCCACCACGGTCTTGGAGCCTGGTCCAAGAAAATCCATATCCATGTGTTTGTCTGTACATGTATCACCCCCTCAAAGCCACTACTCACCTGCCTGCCTTGCCCTTACTGTCATTAAACCTCCCAGCCTGTTTCTGACCAGCAAAAATGGGTATTAGTCGATGAACGTCTGAACACACCCATCTTCCCAACTGCTCCCTGTCTCAGACCCACCCTCACCCCTGGAAACAGGAAAACTGTATGTACAGTTCTCATTATCAGGCGAGTTCTCTGCATTCCTGTCTTTGCAAAAACATCAGCACTGCCCTGAGGAATAAAACTGGGTCACCACTGTGGGTTTCCCCCTCCTTGCTTTGCCAGACATAATGGCTGAAGTGACTAATTATTCTTGCCCACAAAGCTGCTGCACCTGAGAGCCGACCTGATCCCCACAGATCTCCTGATAGGAAGCTGAAATGGAATTTTAACACCATGCCAAACAGTTCACATCCCCCTGCATCATGTGTTATTACTTCTGCTCCTGGGAAAGGAGACGCTGTAAATCTACCTACAGTTTGCCTACGAACACGAAGCAGCTTCTTCCAGTGCCTCCTTGTCTGTCAGAGCCCACCTGAACCTCTGGAAAATTCTGTACCTTCATAATAAAGGTGCACAGAGGCTGCTGTGACTTCCCCTGTTGACAAAGACCACGGCAGCCAAGCACAAAACCCAGGGCTAACAGGGAATGGAAGGGAGAAATCACCCCACACAGAACTTGACTGCTACATAACACACGGCCACAGCATCTCCTGGCACCTCTAAAAACACCCGTGGGTGTTTTGGCTGAACAGCCAGGAACAGTTTGCACAGGGCAGCTCCAAACAGGTCACTTCTGAACAGAGGGATGCAAGTGGACCCTCAGTGATGCTCAGGTGGCTGCAGAGCTCTGGGGAGAAGTAACAACATGGTCTTGCTCACAGTCAAATAACCAGACCTTTACAAGTGGGTGCAAATATCCTTGCTCCACACACAACTTACCACATTACACCGCTCTCGAAACTGAGCCACTCAAAGGCCTTCCCAAATGCCAAAATACAACCTCTCTTTCAAGATGAGACCCACTGTCACCGAGCAACAAGTGACACTGAGACACTGAGCAACTCTTGCAGACCTATTCCAAGGTGTTTCTCTCGACAGCAAAGGCAGGTTGTGCCCCTGTGTGTTCCTCCCCCCTCCTCAGCTCGCCAGGATTTTGCTCCCACACCAATGAAACTATTCACAGGGCTACTTGGAGAACAGAATCAAGATGAAAAGTGGTGGTTTGTTCCAACAGCCAATTTCCTGGCCTTCACTCTCCGTCCCCTGAGCTAGTGAGCAACTTCTCCCTGCTTTCCCCAAACCAAATTTCCTGGCCTAGCCCAGCTCCATTACCTACAGCACCTGCCTGGCAGTGGCAAGTGCCCCTGGGTCTGATACCTATCGAGCCCATTTTCGGTTTGCCCCTGCTGTGAGCAGCACCTCCCCGCAAGAAGCCTCCACCCTTCCCCGTACATGCCTTTCCAGCCGGGCCTCCGGCTGGCCTGGCACCTCTCCAGGCCACACAGCGCTGGAGAAACGTTCCTGCTGACTGGCTGCGCTGGAAGCCGTGGATCCCTGCATTCCTCCCAGGTCTGCCTGCAATCCGCACGGATCGGGCTGCGTTTTATGAGGCGGGTTAGCCAAAGTACACCCCGCAGCAGAAGGGTTTACCAGGTCTGCCCAGCCCCTACACATTGCAAAGGCACTGGTGGGAGAGAAGGAAAAACAAGGAAGGGGGGGGGAAGAAGTATCTCCAAGGCTATAAATGTGGAGGGGAAAACTCTGGACCCAACACGTACATACACATGCTACAGAAGTGATGCTGCAGCCTGCTCTGCACCCACCCCCTCAGCAAAGCCAAAAAAAGTCTGAATACCAGAGTCTTTCACGGCTTGTCCCGTGATATCCCAAGCCTTTGCATCCCCGTGGCCCTTTCCCGCCTCTGCTATCCCTGTCAGAAATGCACACAGCTTTAATTTAATTTCCCTCTGAAGTTCTTGATTGCAGAGGGAATGGCTCGTGGCACAGAGCAAGATAAATGAGCTAGAATTTCCTGGGGGGAAAGGGAGGGTGGGGGGGAATATCAGCTTTCCAGCACTCCTAGCAGTGGTAAAGGCAAGCTGTGCCTCTTTTCCTAAAAAAAGAAAACTTCTCTTTCTATTCCATCCAAGAGCGTTTGTTCTCTCTCCTCATCTGGGGATGCTGGAAAGCGCAAAGTTAAACACCTTAACTTGCTCTTGGCTAAAGAACAAGTTAAAGTGGCATCTGCTCTGCAGATCCAGGGCAGGACTGAGATCATTCCAGCCAGCCAGTCTCTCACCTGGATGTGGATGCACATGTGCCCAAGCACAGATCACTCCCTTTTCCATACAGACACCCCAGCATGGGACAGAACACCCCTGACCAACTCCTGCACCTGCACAACACCCAGGGGAGACACTCACACCTTACCTGGGCAAACCACCCCTGCCCAACCCCTTGGACACTGCACAGAATAACAGAATCCTTAAGCCTGGAAAAGCCCTCCAAGACAGTTGAGTCCTGACGCTTCCCCGCTCACCACTAAACCCCGTCCCCAGAGCGCCACATCCACAAGTTTTTCAAACACTTCCAGGGACGGTGACTCCACCACTTCCCTCAGGCAGCCTGTTCCAACACTTGACTCAGGCTCTCCCTCCCCTCCCGCACCCCCAGGACACCCCAGCCAGCCTTTCCAGGCCTTCCCGAGGGTGCCACCGGCGCGAAGCCCCCGCGCCCCGCACCCAAACCCCGCCCCGGGGCGGGGGGTGACCCGTCCCCGCGGTACCTCTCGGGGAAGTGGGTGTCCCTGTGCTGGGGGAGGCCCTGCTTCCTCCGCTGGCTGGAAGAGTTGCTGGCCGAGGGGATGTGCGCTTCCATCGCGCCGGGGTTCCGCGCCGCCGCCGCCACCTCTTGCCGCGCCCGCAGGAGATCTGGGATAAGGAGGGAAGGGATGAGCTGCTTTGCCCGGCATCGACCCCCGCAAAACCCCCTCATTCCCCCCTCCTTCCTCGCCCCAGCCCCGAGGACGGATGGACAGAAACACCCGCTGCCCTCCTGTCCCCGCCGCGGGGCTGCTCCGGGGCTGCTCCGGGGCTGCTCCGGGGCTGCTCCGGGGATGCTCCGGGCTCCCCGCGGGCGACAGCGCTGCTCCGGGGCTGCTCCCGGCCGTGCCCGCAGCCCCTCGGGCGACAGCTGCCCCCCCGCCGCCCATCCCCTCGGCTCCGGGGCTCCGGCAGAGGCTGCCCGGGCTGTCCCGGCACTCACACGGCGGAGCGGGCTCGGGCTGCTCTTGGCGGGATCCGCCTCCGCCGCCGAGGGAGTTTGGCAGCGGAGGAAATTGTGCAACTACGGGAGGGAGAGAGGGAGGGAAGGAGAGAAGGGGGGGGGGGGTGGATTTGCTGTTTAATTGCCTTCCTGCCGGAGGGAAGAAGGGAGGGAAGGAGGGGAGAAAAGGGAGGGAAGGAGGGAGGGAGGGAAGGAGGGATAGATGCGGGGAGGATCTCCCCAAACTGCCATCAGCCCCCTCTCCGCGGGCGCGGAGCCTCCCGGTCGGTCCCGAGCAGGAGCCGCGGTGGCACCTGCCCCGGCCCCGCTGGGCTCCGTCGAGGTTACGGGGGCTCCCCCGGGGCCCACAGCGTTTGCCGCGTGTGCTCTGCCCACTTCGGGACAGCATCCCCCCCCAAAATCACAGCCCAGCACCTCCTGCTGCTCCTGAGCGCAGGGAACAGGGGGCCACTTCCCTGGGTAGCCCCTTAATCCACACCTGACTCCCGTCATTCACCTGCCCGGGGAACACCCACCCCTGCTCCCAGGGACAGCCTGGCAGCGGGGCAGCAGCAGTTGGAGCACCCAGGGCTGTTTTCCCAAGCATGGTGGCCCCCCCAGTCAGCCACCCACATCCTGAGGGATGCTGTGGCCTCACCTGGGCAAGGGGTGAGGGCCTGCCCTGCAGGGTCTGTACCTGCCTGGCACAGCTCTGCTGTAGGAACGGGAAGGGCCTGGCCACAGAGCAGAGGATGGGGTACAGGAGGGGCCCCCTCCAGCCTTAGGCACAACATTTCCATCAGACATCAGCTGCAGGTCAGAAACACACCCCTCATTAAGCTGTGCTGCCCTGGCACCACTGCAGAACCTGTGACCTGTGTCACCCTACAGTGACACCTGTGCAGTGACAGCTTATACACTTGTACAGTCTCTCCAGGGCGGGTGTCAGCGCAGACAAGCTGCCCACACAGGGGCTGTGTGATGGACAGTGCAGGCATGGCCACAACCACCTCAGGCACCACTAAAGGGGATCACAGCGAGCCCCAGGTGATGCAGGTACAGCTGATGTGCTACTGCTCAGGGAACAACAAGTACCTGTGACATGGACACCCACATCAGTCACACTGAGAGGAGCCTTTCCACAGTGCTCCTCTCTCCCAGTTAAGCATCAGGAGTCCCTTAGTCCCCGTATCTATATAAGAACACCCCATACACAACTTACATCCCACACCAAAACCCCTGCTGCCGTTCACAGGGTACACAGGAAACTCGCACATGCAAAAGCACACTTAGAGGAGACCTCCCTCACGTGCTCACCGTGCACCAGGCTGCAAAAGGAAACCAAAACACAGCTGGGGATAGGAGCAGAGGGAGATTTATCTCAGTGAACACACACCCTGAGCAGGATCAGCTTGCATACCGAGATTGCAAAGCCCTCCACACGTCCAGCAGCACATCCATCCTCTTCCCACAGTGGATTTGTTAAAGCCAGGTTACCATAAGAACAATACATGACCCTGGTGATCATAAGATTTCCCATCTCCCTGCCTTCCTTTATACCACCGTGCTGTTTTTCTTCAGTTGTGGAAATCCCAGAAACCCACAATCCCTCTTAGCCCAGCCTGAGCTTCCTCAGTCACACCATCCAACATTCTGGTGATGGGTCAGGGCTGAAGCCCCGTGGTTGGGGTGGAAACACTTGCACAGCTGCTGTTTTTGCTGGCAGTAAGGAGGGCACCAATGCCTGAATTTCCAGCCACACTCACATGTGCACAAGCCCTGTGTCCCCACACCCCCTAGCTGAGGGGACGAGCCTTAAAAATGACAGCTTCTGATGTGCAGGGGCACGTTAAGAAACACCAAACCCCACCAGATCAGGTAAAAAAAAAAATAAGCCCAGAGAATTCGCCGAGCTAGGGGGGGCCGTGCACCTCGAAATGTTTATAAATTAATTATCTGAAAAGCCCAGGTCACTCCTCGTCGCCACAGCGCCTGTAATTTAGAAGTCTGGCGTGCAGCCAGTTCCAGGAGCCGCATTGATCCTGAATGACCGCAACAACCCCCTGCACACCCACCCTCTCCTCGCCACTTTCTCCCCCCCTCCTCCCCTCCCCTGCGCCCCTACCCCCTCGCCCAGACCTCCCCCCCGCCCCAACCTCTCCCCCAGGATCTGTTATTTACAATCCTGCACTCTGACAGTTGGGAAATCAGATTGATTGACAGTGGGACGCTGGCGGATGGAGGTTCCAGGCACGGAGACAGACTGAATTCAGAATGTGGGATGAATGCCACTGGGAGAACGGGGGCGGAGGAGGGGAGGTGGTGGGGGGGGGGGGGGG
>JAWWES010000055.1:5841067-5902886 GCA_035583135.1 Lophotriccus pileatus
TAAAAAATAGCCTGAGCTGCCCAAAGTTTCAATACAGAAGGGTTGCATCACTGGCTCCCAAGGCACTCTTCCTCTGCAGAAGGGAAATGACCTCAGTCCCCTCCAGCTCAGGTCAACCTTCCAGCACAGCAATTTGTGGCTCTATCTGCAACCACGGATCTCTACCCCACTGACACACATCTGCATCTCAGGGACCACTGGCTTCCCGTGCAATCCCAGGTTCAGAGCCTGCTTCAGGCTGGCTGGGATGAGGAGCTGGGTTCCCACGCTGACCTGTGTGCCTCACCCCTAGAAGCCAGACCCCAAAATGAGAGGCTGCCCTGGACAAGAGCCAAGCCATTCCTGCTCCCTCCCACTCCCTCCTGCTGCACCCAAACCTGCAAGACACCCCTGGTAGAAGCAGGGGAGTGCTGGGCAGAATTCCCTTCCAAGTCCCCCTCCCTCCAAGTCACTCCCAGGGGCCACATTCCCACATCATCCTCTGCTCTCTCACCGCTCCTGCCACCTCCCCCAGGGATTCTGCACAAGGTTTCAGTTCCCTTCTGATGCTCTTAACCAGAGGTCTAAGGAGCAAAGCCACATGCCACAGACCTGATTTAGAAAAACACCGATTTTTTTTTTTCCCCCCACAGCTGTGTCATTAGAGGAAGAAAAAGGAGGGGGGGAGGGGATTTAATAACACTTAATTACCATAAACTCTATCGGATCAGCCGCAGAGCAGATTTCAGGTGCAAGGAGGGGAGGGAGAATGGGGGTGGCAAGGGAAGGCTAAGAGGAAGGAGGAGCCCAGGGAAAGGCTGGATTTCCACACTTAAAACTTGGAAGATTTCACATGACTCAGCCAGCAGTAATTCCAGCTTTGCTGAAGCTTTGCTGTCTGCTTTTGTCATTACCAGGGGTAATGCGGGAGACTGATCTCGCCAAATCTCCTCCAGCCGCCAGGTGTGAAATGGACTCTGGCAGGGCCGTGGGAAGGCAGAGCCAAGGCAGCATCTGCTGGGCCCTCAGGCTCTCCACCAGCCCCCTCCTGTTCCCCTCCTCCAAGGGGAGCCCACCTCTGCCACCACTGATGGCACAGCCACAGGGATGCAGCCCGAAGGATGTGTCACCACTGCACAACCCTTCCACAGAACTCTGTAAGGTCCATCCTCTCCAAGCAATTCCAGCCTATCCGCCCCTCCTCCTTTGCTACAAACCCACGACAGGCCAAGGTTCTCTTTATTCCATCCCAGTCAAAGTTCAAGGAACCTGCTGCAAATGCATCTCACTGCAAACTCAAGGCCAGGTCTTGGTCAGTAGCTTTAGGGTCTTCTCTTGCCAGGTCATGGGGGGCCTGTGCTCACTCCCACCACACTCAGCAGTCTGGGTTTGGGGTGATGGGGGGCCGGGCAGTGAAGCTTTTAGCAAGAACAGGGCCAAACCTTGTTCCTTCATTTGGCCTATTTGGCCAGCTGCCAAAGCCACCAACACACGGATGTTCCCCTCCAGAGGAGAGGGGCAAACTGACAGAGGCTGGATCTGAATTGCTCAGCTGCAGTCCAGCTCCGGTTCTGGTCTAGTTCATCACCCAAAGACGCAGCAAGCCAGACTTTGTTTTGTTTTAAACGATCCACAACAGCAAAGAAAAGAACGGCAGAGAGGGAGCAGCGTATGAGCTCATCGCCCGCCCCAGGGGGGCGAGCACAATATTGTTCCCTACGTGTGTTTTCCAGCGCTTCTTCCAGCCTGGCTTCCAACCTTCCCAAACGATGAGGCTCCCACCAGATTTATTTTCCCGGCAGCTCAAACGGGAACCAAAACACTCTCTGCCGATTTTTCCCGTCCCGCCATCCCTCGGTTTGGTTTCGCGTCTCGGGGTATCGGGGAAGCAGATCTCCAGACACGCTGCTGCTGCCGCAGGAGAGCCAGGGTTTCACTTGGGGAATTGTCTCCTGGGGAGAGGAGAAAGCTTCCTCCGTGACCTGCCAGCACAGCCCTCGCTCCCAGCCTCTGATACCGCTCCCATTTCCATATTAGACGCGAGAACGTTCTGCTCTGTTTGACAGCGGCGCGGCCCCGTTTCCACCGAGATAGGGCTCTCTTTTGATCTCTGGAGCGCACACTGCGAGCTGGGGAGGGGGAAGGGAAGGTGGCTGCTCCCCGCTGGAAGGGTTTCCAGCCCTACAGGTGTTTTTTCACTCAGTCGGAGAGCGGGAGTGATTTCCTTGGCTGCCTCTGTTCTCCTCGCCTTGTCAGGCGCGGCCACGGCAGCACGAGCCGTGCCACGGGGTCAATCCTGCTCTTCAAAAGGCTGTTCTCGAGACAAGGCAGCTGTGCCCCGAGCAAAAGCTGCTTCTAGGGCAGTGTGTGATGGAGAGCAAGAGCTGCTTCCAGGGCAGCGTGCGGTGCAGAGGGGCAGAGTCCTGCCTGGAGCCCGTCACTGCCACGAGGGACGCGGGATGTGGAGGAGCAGCACCTGCACGAGGCACAGGACCACCAGGCTGGAGGAAAAGGAGAGCTGTGTTCCCAGAGAACACTGCAGACCCAGCTCCTGCTGCAGCACAGCGAGAGGCTGCACAGGCTCCAAAGCTCCAACCGGTCCTTGCTTCCCTTCCCACTCCTAAATCACAAACTGCACTCTGGGTCCCAGCCAAGCCCGGGGCTCCAGCACAACCTCACACTTTGCTCCACTGCAGCAGTTCCCAAACCCCAGGTAACTGGCCTTTGGGCTCCCTCCCACCGTGCATCGTTCCCTTTCCAGCCAGAGCAGGGAACACAGGGATCCTTTCCCTCCATGGCACCTGTGACACGGGGACAGCAGGACAGGAAGGCTCCTGGGAGTTCTCAGCTGTGAGGTGCTGTCACTGTTTGGGCTTTAAGATAGAAACACTGGCTGCAGCCCCTCCTTTAACCCCCTTTTCATAGCAGGGGGTGGGTAGACAAAGACCTCCAAAGCACAGAAGTCTTGGCCCCTCACTATTCCAGTGGTATTCCAGCATCAGCACAGCCTAGGCTTAAATTCCTGCACAGCACTGGAGGGAACAGGGGCTCTCCAAAGATCTAATAAAAAACAGGTCACATGGGAGATCAAGAAAAGGCCCAGCTCCAAATTTCCATTCTGTCTCATCTCTTTCAAAGGGCAGGGAAGGATTTCCGAGGGAAGAAAAGCAGGAGTAGAAAACAAAACTTTTTTCTTTATTCGGGGCTTCCTGGGAACCCCTGGAAGGGAATCTCCCAGTCCCTGGGAGCCAAGGAGCAGGATTTAGATCCCAAGTGCATCCTGCAAAGCCAAGGGTTCCTCACCTGCCTCACACTGCCCTCAGCCCACTCCAGTAAACAAACAGGGTGGGAAGGCCAGAGGAAAGAACTGGAATGAGATCATTCAATCCTGCTGCTCCCATGGCAAAACCAATCCATCTGTGCCAGTTCAGCCCATTCTCAGCCAGGCCGTGCAGGTTTGCTGTTACCTGGATTCAGTTCCCAAGAAGGAACTGTCTTGGGATTACACAGGACACAAACTCAGCAGAAATAGCAAAGTGTCAAGTGTGTTACAGGAATGCCATGTCTTGATATAACAAACATGTTTCAGAATCTATCAAAGCATCCTGCTGGAATTTTCCTGCACATCCACTCGAAATATTTCAAGGATAACAGGAACAGGGCAGATGAAAACAAATCAAGGAAAACAGATAAAGAGCAGCAGTATAAAGGGTTCCCAGTAAAATCTAAGGCACTTGCACTGGTATAAAAGAGTTAACAGGCAGGAGAGGGTTACATGAAAGAGAAGATTTAGTATGTTCTCAGGTGATGTTGGCAATATTCTATTAAGTAACACCAGCACTCAGCGTATGCTGCCTTCAGATCATAATTTGGGGACAAGAAACAATATACAGGAACATTCTGTGAAATCAGGATGCAGAACAGGTCCCCACAATATATCTTTCTAAAGCATAATATAAATCATGTAGTTTAAGAAAGCTTTAGGACAAACTGCTGCAGAAAGTCCCTTCTGAGATTCCCTGGATGGGTTATTGAGAATATACACCTTAGAGAGTCTCAGCTGAACTCCAAACCCATGGAACAGGATCTGCTTTTATACATTTATTTGTTTTTTAAGTGGCAAAGAGTGCAGTTTAGGCACAGCGATCCAGACTGGGTGTTCCTGACAGCTAATTAGTTTGAACTTAACAACAAAGCCTTTAAGCAAACGGCCTGCAAAACCTCATTTACCCAACCCGGAGACAAACTCATTAACTGCAGGCTCCATTGCCCACCCCACTTCGCCAGCCCTAAAGAAAGTTTAAAAATCACCCTTTTACGGGGAAAGAACCCGGAGACAAATCGAAGAGATTTTAAAAAATAAAAACAAATCCCTGAGTAGAGAAACCTTGTGCAGATTCCATCTCTATAGGAACAGAGCCACAAATGCATAAGAGAGAACTCAGGCAGCCCTATTCTCCCTGACAGGCTTCTTTTTTTTCCCTTTAAAGGAACAGATGCCAGCACGATAAGCCTGCGTGTATCTCTTGATATTAAACATGTAATCAAGACATTCCGCCTGAAAAGTGGAAACACCCCTAAAAATCCACCACAAGGTCTGCAGCTTGCCTTTTTTTTTTTTTTTTTTTTATCATAAAGCAATTATTCTAATTAAGAGGCTCGAACCGAGAGCCTCCCCCCCCCTCCCCAACCCCCGAGGAGATAAAGAAAGCAGAGAGCCCTGGTCGCCTCCCTCATGCACCCTCAGTGCCAGACACGGCTCCCACACCGCAGCCTCTTGCAACCCTCCCTCCCCCTCCCCTGCTCCTTAATTTCAATTAAGTTCCACTCTTAAGAAAGGAGAAGAAAGGGGAAAGGGGATGGGGGAGGGAGAAGCAGCACTTACCCTTTGGGGACTCACTTCTGGCTTTCTTGCTTTCTAAAGGACACTCACTGCTGCTGTTGGGAGAACATACTCTTCTCTTGCCTAAAATTTCATCTAGAAGAGAGATGAGAAACCTGAGTATCAGACAAGGTTGTACTTTCCCCTCTTTGCAGAAGCGACCAGAGAGACTTTGGTATTTATGCTTCTCCCTCACACACACAGGCACACACACACATATATTACAAGCAGAAAAAAGAAAGTAAGAAAAATCATCATCTTGAGAGCCTTGATCTGCTTTCCTAATCACGCAGCCCAAAAGCACATAATGACTATTCACACACTGATCAATGCAACGTTTTAAAGCTATAAATTCCGAATCCAGTTGATTTCCTTACTGAGTTTCATCATTTGTTCTGGTGCCTTTTGTCCCCCCGGTGTTTCCACTCCTTTCATGCCCTGATGCAAAGCAACTGGGGGAAAGGAAGGGGAGGAAAAAAACAACACACACACAAAAAAAAAAAAAAAAAAAAAAAGGCACAACAGATCTCTGAATCTTCCTACCACAGTATCTCTCTCTCTCTCCTCTCTCTCTCTCTCTCAGTCTCTCCCCCTCCCTCTCCCCCCCTCCTCCTTCAAAACCTCAAGGTCCTTAGCAATCTTCCCCCTCTGGATTGCACGGAAACACTCAAGCCTTTTGCATTACTGCAGCCCCTACAAACCAACAGAAAATATCTAATATACAATTACAGCATCCCCGACCAGATTTAAAATCAATATCCTCCCATAATAACGCTGGGGAAACTGAAAGCATGATGGTGCATATGGGCAGGAAGGAAGAGCCTGTTTGTCACTGCAAGCATCAAATTCTCATCTATCAAGGGCTTGTTAAAGATGCAGCATCTTAGGGAAAAAAAAAAACAAACCCACATCTCACAAACAAGCACCATATTTGAGTGAGAATAGGTCGTATCTGCCTGTGCATCCACACACACAGGCAGAGCTGCTGCAATCCGCCCAAAATGTGCGGGTTAAGGAAGGTTACAAACCCCCCTCGGTCCTATTTATAAAAACAACGACGTTATTCCTGTTCCAGGGGACATTTTCAGCCAAGCAACTGTCCCTGGCACTCAGAATCACTCCCATCACTCGGGATTCAGCTGAGCAGGTCCCTGCCTTGGCACTGGATTTATCAAGAGATCCAGGGCACAGGTCTGTGGCTGCCACAGCTGAGAGCAGAGAAGCAGCCAGTCCCCGTGCCCAGGGCAGTCCTGCCAGCCCTCCTCTATATCCCAGGAGCAATCCAGGAGCTCTGCAAAGTTCCAAGTGGCATTTCAAGCTTTTAAAGAGGGCAGGCTGCCTAAAATCCCCAATCCCATGACCCTGTCACCCAGCCCCTGAACAAAACTGGCACTCAGGAGACGACTGCAGAGGCTTGAGCCCATCCAGAACCAAGGGCAAAGGAAACACAACAAAACAGTGGTAACTGGAAAGCAGATGGGAAAGGCCAGAGCCAGCCAGTGATGGCACTGAAGTTCTCTCAGCACTTCCCATCCCAGGTGTTGAGTCAGCCCTTCCATAACATTCGAATTTTTAATCAATCCTCCTGCCTCAGTTTCCCCTTTACACGACTCCTGCAAAGCCACAGATGGTCTCAGCTCGCCAAGGCAGCAGCAGAGCTCGGGAGTACCTGGCCACAGAGCACCAACAGAGGCACCAGCTCCCTCCCCAGGGAACGCTTCATCCTTCGTGTTGATTTTCCTGGAAACGTTAAGCCTGATGCTGCAAACCCCGAGCGCTGCAGGCCAAGTTCACATATCCTCCCCAGAAGTGTTCCCATCCAGGATTTGTGGCTTTGGAACAACAAAGCAGTCCCGTTGCTCTGCTCGCCCCTCCCCGCCCCGGCCAGGAGGCAGCAGAGCCCAGCAAGGGCTCGGAGGCAGGGAGAGACTCCATGGAAAAGAACTGGTGACAGAAGCACCAGGTTCCATGTGACAGCAGTTGGAATGTGAGCAGTGAAGATTCCTTGGTTTCACAGCTCTGCCAAGGCACCTCATTACCCCCCATCCCTGCTTCTCTCCCGCTGTTCCACTCCCACCCCCGGGCCCATCTGCCAGCAGACGCTCGCTCCGACTCGCGCCGTGCCCTGCTATTCCCACTATTCCCACACACGTCAGCGGGACAGGCTGCAAGCCCCATCTCCCTCCCAGGCAGCTGCACTGGTGCAGGGGAAGGCCAAGATCATGCAGGAACTCTGAAACAGCACCAGCTCCCTCAGACCTGTGCCCCCCCTCCACCCCCGCCCCAGCCTCCAGAACCCCCAGCTCTGGGCACACAGGGAGGTGTGACATCCTGGCACAGGTGTCCTGCCCCTGGCTTGGTCCTCCAGAGAGATCCCACATTAGTGATTTAATCCCCAGGATGATCCTTCCAGCATCTCGGGCTCACCTTGTACCACAGCACCGAACCCCATGCACTGGGTCCGTGTTTGGGTTGCCCCCCAGCAGATTTTTTGCCAGTCAGTTCCATCACAGAATGAAACATTTCCTCTTTTTCATTTTAGGTTTTTTTTTTTTCATTTAAGGCCAAGCCCTGCAATGTGGCAGAGATGCCTCTGGCCCCAGAAGTGTGGCGACTAAATCAACAAGATACACAGTAACCAAGGTAAAGGGAATAATTATCATCAGTAGCCAGGGTGGAGGCACAAAGATCTAACAACCCACCCCAAATTTACCCAGTCAGCTGGAGAGCACAAGACTGAACAGCAATCTTCTGAGCTCCAGCCCAGTGTTTCAAGAAGTCATACCCCATCTTTGCTTCCTTAGCTGCAAAGCAGGGAAGAGGCAGGTCCCAGTTTCATTAATCATTGAGTTAACTCGCAGTTTCTGGGGTACAACCTCAACAGCGACGTGTTTGTATTTACAGCACCAATCCTCTCCTCCTCACAACTTAACCCACGTGCACAGCCTCGCCACACCGCTGACACCTGCCAAACACACGCCCTTTTACAGGGCCCTGCACTCTAAATTCCTCCCTTTATCTCCACATGCCACTCATCCAACCCTTCCCTGCGCTCACACAAAGAACCAGGACGTTGGGATGGGAGCAGCCACAGTCCATCTCCCCCTGACTTTGCAGCAGCAGCAGCAGCAGCAGCAGAACCAAATCTGTTTTGCAAATGAGCTGGCAGTGCAGCTTCTGGATGTCTCACCACCCTCACAGAGACAGGTTGTGCATCGAGTACATTGCTGCTCGTGGACCACAGAGCCCCAGGACAGCTGTTTGCTCAGCCCATGCACCTGCAAAGGCCAACACTTCCACCTTAAAGGATGGGGAGGGATGACTGGGGGAAGGGGGCTTCGGTTTCTTTATTCCCCCAATTCCTGCTTTTGCCTCTTCCCTCCTTTGCTTTCTGCAAAGCATTTCAGTTGGAAGGGAGCCAAATCGGGGCAGGTTTTAATATCAAAGCTGAAAACGAAAGACATTATCAGTAGAACTGCAACGTTATGAAGCTGGGCCAGGCAATCACACAAGGAAAGGGGGGGGCTGGGGGAAGCCCCAAGAATACTGATCACTCCCTGCCACCAGGGCAACACAGCCCTGGCCACAGAGCCCCCCATCCACGCAGGTCCCCAGATCCCACATTACCTCCAAGGCTCCTGCTGGCCAGGCAAGGCAGCCCCAGAAAGCGATCCAGAGGGAGGGTTTTGGGAACAAAGTCAAATATTTTCCCCCAAAGATCTAGAAATCAGAGTGGGTTTTCCCCTCTCTCTTAGCACTCACCTCCTACAGTGAAGCAGGAACAGAGATGGGCCTGGAAAGCAGGTGAGCTGGAGGAGGACAGCACTTCTGTCCCCTCAAACAGGGATCACCTCAACAGCTTTGCACCATAAGGAGAAAGGATGTGGGCATGGCACCATAAACCCAGCTTGTGTGGAAGCCAGGTTAGGTGGGGTTTATTTTGTCTCCTGCACTGCCTCTAATCCTCAGCCTCCCAGCACTCAGCAGGGCTGGGTGGCTTAAGAGTCATCTTCACCAACACATCTAAGAATCCCAAGCCTCCTTATCAGCTTTGAAGAGAGGACTTGGGAGCCTAAGTCTTGGGAAGATTAGAAAATCTATCTCTAGGTTTCCCCAAAGACAGAGGGACTTTATCTCCACTCTTCACATGGGAATCTGCAGCAAGGACACACGTGGTGAGAACAGCAACTGAGCACGGGAATTCCGCTGGAGAAGGGACAGGAATGAGGTGGTCACGGCATTTTTGCCCCTCCAATGTTGCTAAATGGGTGGGCTACAGAAAGTCCTGATTACAGCTGAGGGACTGCACCGAATTCTTCTGCACTGTGTTCATGCTCCAGCACGAGGGGAAGAGATCAAGACCTATCTCACGCTCCCTACCCACAGCACTGGGTTTGCTCTGAAAGCTTCTTGGACCCAGAAGTCCTGAGTCAACACAGGACTGAGCCAACTTACAGGGGAAATCACCCAGGCTCAGATAGCCAACGTCTACCCAGACCAGGGTCCTTTTTCCGCCTCCTTTCCCGTTGTTTTAAGAGGAAGAAAACATCCTCCCTTGCTCTTAACTCCCCCATCAAACTTAAACCCTGAAGACGTCAATCCCCACTGACCAGCCTGATATGTCCTGGCAGCATCTCCATTTATCCAGCTCTCCCTTTCCCTCTGGCACAAACAGGCTCCCCACCAGAGGAGCTGCTCTGCTCAGACAACTCTGGAGCTCCATCCCAGCTGCTCAGCCCGTCCCTGTGCCGAACTCAACATGTTTGTGGGGACCCTGGAGACTCAATCCCACAGCCATGGGCTTGTCTTTGTAAGGAGCTGCCCCAGCAGGCCCAGAGCTGCTCCCAACAAAGGCAGGCCCTGCTCACAGAGTGTGGAATCCGGCACCGGCCCTTGCCAGCGGGAATCAATGGAACAAAGGGAGAGGGAAGCACAAGGTCATGGGAATAACGGGCCATAATTTAACTGAGGGCAACAAGAATGGGAAGGGGGGGAAAAAAAAATTATCAGGGAAGCTGGGGGAAGGGAAGCAGCAAGCGGGCTTCTGGGATTTGGGAATCCTGGAACAATACAAGTGCGTGCCAGCTCCCGGGGCAGGGACAGCTCTAGCAAGGAAAGAGGGAATGTCACTGTGAAAGGGATGTCAGACCAGCTGCAAAATAAAGGCAGCATCCTCCTCCCAGCAGGTCAGCTTAATGGTTTTAGGGACATGGCAGGCAGCAGGCTTCAAACCTTAGTTACTGCACTGGGTTATCTCGTTGCTCCTTTATGTCTCCACATCTTTATCTATTTGCTGGATGTCATTTAGATTTAGATTGCAAGTGCTCCAGCACAGGAGCATTTCCTTCTGCTGGCTGGTGTGTCAGTCTGACAGCACAAACAGCACAAACAGCAGAGCAAGGTAGGCACTCCTGGCTCAGGAATGTCCCCCCAGCCCAGACCAACATGTCTGAAAACATTCCCTAAGCATCACACTTCAGGTTTTCTGCGACAAGAGGACCTTGGACCAGGAAGAAAAGCGGGAAATGAAGGGGAGGGAGGAATGGGACACATGAATGGGCTCTTAGTACAAAGCAAGGAGGATGTAATATTGAGCAATCAAAGGTTTTTCTCTTTCCTGCTCACTTGGAGAGAACTTTGGCAGACTGGTTGTGCAGCCGCTCCTCTCAGTGGCAGAGAAGGGCTCCAGTAGGCAAGAGTCAGTGAGCATCAGCTGCTGATCTCAATGCACGACACAGGAGCACCCCAAAGGTAGGTTTGGTGTCACTGACCCCTTCCTAAACACGAGCTGACCCCAGCACATATGAAAGAGGGAGTTCAGCAGAAGGATTCCCAATGTATGACATACCAACCATCCTTTTCCTTGGCATGGGAAGCAGGCTGCATCCCCTTCCTCAGCTCCAACCACAAGGCCATCTGCCTTTCCTCCTACCACCCACAGTATCCTGCTACTTCCCACCTCCTCGTGCTCACTTGATTTGCCTTGCTGGAGCAAAGCACCCGAAAGGACTGCCCAACATTTCAGTTCCCAAGGAGTGGGGGAGGTGCAGGTGGTGTTGGAGCCACCCTCCTGCCCTGACAGTAACGAGGCTGTCTATTAGGGGAAGGTGCACCAACATCTCCCTGTCTCCCAGGTTCTTACAAAATTCATTTTTACAGCGTGCACCAAGCCACAGAGAGGTGGTAAATATTCATAGTACGAAAAACGCTCATGGAAAGGATATACTGCACTTAAGAGAGAGATGTGAATTAATTTTATATGCTGCAGAGAGGCTTTTTAGCAGTCACAAACTTGTGAATCCCCACTTTCTTCCAGGAAAGATTTAAAGAACGAGGATGGGAGAGTGGGCTGGAAGTCCAGGGTTTGAGAGGCTCACTTGCTCTAGAAAGGAGCATCTTCTAGTGGGTAAGACAAGAGAAGGGGAAAGCTTGATAAATCAGAAGACCTCAGCACAGTTCCAGTAAGGGTCAGGTTGCCCAGAGAGGTTGTGAACTCCCCATGCTTGGAAGTGTTCAAGGCCAAGGACAGGGCTTGGAGCAACCTGGTCTAGTGGAAGGTGTTCCTGCCCATGGCAGGGTTGGAACAAGATGATCTTTAAGGTCCCTTCCAACCCAAACCATTCTGCGATTCTACGACCACAAACCCCTTCGGGCAAAGATCCTCTGGCCTCAATTTATGTGCCTGTGAGAAAAAGTTACGAGAACTGGCATCATCCCTCTGACACAGATCCCTCCCTGAGCCCTGGGGGATGCCACACATCACCCAACCACGCCGCGGGGCAGGGACAGCATTCCCACTTCCCTGCAGGCTCCTGGCTGCTCAATCCCCACCGTGCTCTGTGCCAGGTATTCCCTCCAAGCCCCAGCACAGCTACTCCACCTCCCTGGGCTGCTCTTTCCACAAGCCTCCCAGCATTTCTTAAAGCAGCCAAGGCTGAGGACGGTGATTTCCAGCAGAGCTGCTGGTGGTGCTGTACCCCCTTAGCACCACCTCAATGTCCAACTGCACTCATCCAGCCCCTGGAAAAAAAACAACCACCACCAGCTCCTCCAGCCCGTGACAGCTTTGACAGCCAGACTCCTTAATTCCTTTTTCTTATTCCCTTAATCTGTCATCTTTATCAGGCTGGGGAAGTGCCAGGCAGCGTGCAGGAGCCCCGGCCCCGATCAATCTCCACATTACAGCTGACAGAATGGTGCTAATAACTTATTGATCTAATGTTTGCCAAGCCCCACGGGGCTGAAAGGCTGCCATTGATTGGCTTGAGGGAAGGAGCCTCTCAGCTGAGAGCGGAGAGGAAAGCCTTCAAATTGTCTTCTTCCCGAGGAGCTTGGAGATGGAGGGAGGGTGGGGAAGGGAGAGCAGGGATGAGGACAGGGGAAATAAAAGAGGAAGAGAAAGGGAAAGGAAGAAGGATATGTGTGGGTGAAATGGAAATTGAGAATGGAAAAGGAAGCGGGCTTGAGGAGGGGAAAGGGTTTGAGAACCAAAGGAACGCCAGGAGGAGGAAAGGAGAGAAGGGTAAAGGAAAGAAAAGGAACTGGGAAGAAAAAGACTGTGCAAAGATGAAAAAATAATGGAATAGGCAGCTGATCCTCTTCTTGCTCACTGCACATCATTAATGAAACCTTTCCAACGCCCAAACTTCCATCCTTGGACAACTCTTCCCAAGTCTGTTCATGTCAGACAAAGCACGTGGCACTGCTGACTCCACGAACAGTTGTGGTCTTCTTTCCCATTTGCCCTGTGTCAGCCCAGGTTTGCCTGACCTGGGGCTCTAAATGCCCAGTGCTTGTGGCCTGGTTTCTCCTCCTGGTGGCCTTCTCTCAAGTTGATCCATCCAAAAGGCTGGGTCAGCATTTCCACGTGTCTGCTCCAACACAGCTCTCCCACCCACAGATCCCTGCACCCCTTTCCCTTTGGCAGGACTTCTCCCTCCCTGCCACCTGACCTGTGAGCCACTGGTTGCTTGGAAGAAACAGGGGAGCAGAGCAGGAGCTCAGTGCCTGCTCCTGGCACCTCTCATCCCAGACACACAGCTAGGAGGAGTTTCTGGGGGACAGTGTCATCCCACTGTGCAGCAGGAGCAGGCAGCCAAGCCCTGCAGGACTAATCCACAGCACCCAAACTCGGTGACACAGCTACACGCAGGCCCTGGAGCTGGAGCAGTGCCAAACCCTGGCTCTGAGGCATCAGCTTGACTTGTGGCAGGGTCAGAGCTGCCAGCTCTGCCACCCAGCAGTGAGAGTGGACGAGGCAGGAGCCACGTTACAATCCACTCTGGATCTCTATATATAACACCAGGGAGGTGTCACAGCACCAGGGATCTGCTTCCAGCTCCTTACTAGCTGCCTGTGAGGCACCTGGCAAAGGAGGTGGAGGCAGGGGGTGGGAAGAGGTTATTTTTGGAAGCAGGATAATCTTGCTCTTCCCAGAGACGCAAGGGAAGGAAGGAGGAGTCAGGGTTTCTTTCAGTTTTGGAGCTGCAACATGGACTGGCCATGAGTTGGTGGATCCAACTCCAGAGAGTGACAGACTCCTTGTCCTGACTGTGGCCAGTCTGCCCTGTTCACACCAGGCACAGAGGACACCAGGGTACTCAAGGTGCCATGGTGAGCCCAGTCCAGCTGTGGCACCCCTTTCCTAAAAAACTGAGGGAGAAACACCTTGAAATGCCCCAGTGACCTTCCCAAAGGAGTTGGCTGGGCCATCCTACAAGAACTCTCCTGCCAGGGGCAGGCCTCAAACCCTTGCCAAGGTTGGACTCAGTGATCTTAGAGAAAGATCTTAAGAGATCTCTTAGAGAGATCTTTTCCAGTTTTAACAATCCCAAGTTTATTGAGCTCTGAGAACAGGGCACTGAACTTCCTCGGGTCCTTCTCCCCCTGCAGTGACAAAGCCAAGAATAAAACCTGAACACTCACACCAGCAAAACCCCACGTAGCTGCAGGGCACAGCAAAAGGAAACCCTTCCATGTTGGGCTTTCCCATTTTTTCCTTCACCTCCCAGGAACCTCTGTTTGTATTACAAAAGGGTGCTGGTTACCTCCCACTCCTGCAAGGCTTCAGGAGAAATAAAAATGAACTTAAATTGAGCACAGAGAGAGGACAGTCCTCCAGCTCCCAGCCAAGAGGATGAAGGGGCGCCGCCAGAGCCTCGACCCTCACGTTGCCTAGGTAAACAATTGTCCTTCATGCTAAAACACACAAACAACAGTGCCTGGGCTTGCAGCTCCTGGATGCCCATTTGGTGCTGATTTTCTGCTCAATTTAAGGCAGCAGTCCAATAAAGGCTGCTGCCTTTTTTTTTTTTTCCTCCCCTTGTTGTTTGGCTGAGTTAAATGAAAACATGTCTGCATCCCAGCTCATTATCACACGCTCCGAGAACAGCCGTTCGCTGCGGTTCTGTCTCTAGCCATTAGCCGGAACATCCCTGATCCCAATGCTTTTCCATCCCCAATATTAACTCCTGCCTTGCAGATGACAGCTCCAAGTCTCAGTGCCGAGCCAAACGAGGTCACTGGGGAAAAGGCCTCCCCGGCAGGCACATGGGATTCAGGGATGGGCCCGCGGGAACCCAGATCCACGCGGTGTTGACTTTATCAACAAAAAAGTCCAACGTTCCTAAACGTGAAGCTCTTTACAGTTCACTCCTAAAATTTCTCCTCCTCCCTTGCTTAGTCAACAGAGCATCAAGCAGAAAGATGAGACAGGAGGGTTAATAAAGAACAAATAACCTCACACGGGGAGGAGAGAGAAATCTCTTTCGTGACGTTTTTGAGACGTGAGGATGAACATCACTTTCCCAGGACTGCAAAAGCACCATAAACAGCCTCCAGTGGAGCAGGACTCCTGGAGTGGGACCCCTCAAGGGACACAGGTGTTATGCTCCCCCTTGCCACGTGGGATTTCCACAGGAATCACGGCAGGTTAACCCTTGAGGACACCCTCAACCCAAGGCTCTCAGGGTTTGTAATTTCCATCTGGTTGAACCAATAACCCCTAGAAAAAGCCCAAGCTCTCTGGGAGCTCTGCACCGCTGGAAAGCTGGCCTTTTGCTGCTTCCCACACCACAGCCAAGGAAGCCTCTAATCACTGGGGGAGGGCTCTTGAATCCATGACCTTGAATCCCAAATATTAGTTGCAGAACCACGGTGATCTGCTGGCTGTTTGGAGCGAGACCTGACACTCTGCTGTGTCTCCTCTACGTGCCCTCTCAGACAATATTCACATCAAGCCCACTCCCTCCACTCACGAGGGGCAGAAGGAAGAGAGGGAAGATCTACCCACCTTCCTCTAGCATCAGTGAGCCTCATTCCTCCACTTCTATCCATGCAAACAGTCCTACTGCAACTGGAAAGCCATGAAATGTGGTGCTGCAGAACACAGGGTGTTTGAGGAGAGAAAGAGGACAAATTAACAGGATATTTATGGGGGTTTTTCTTGGGAGAGGAATTACTCAGAGCCTTGGGACCAGGACTTTATTGCACAAGACGCTTGTTCAAGCCCTAAAGCAGTGTGAGATCACACACACAGTGGGGGGAAGGCACCTGTGCTGCCTCTGTGAACCACAGAGCCCCACGAGGCTGCTCCATCCTCCCCCACCCCACGCAGGTCCTGGCAGACTGCATTAGCCAAACTGGATAGAGGGGATTGGACTTGTTTACAGCCACACCACGAGCTGCTTAGAGGGGTTCTAAATCCCTGTTTGATGTGCAAACCGTCAGCTTTGCTGCTGTGCCTTTGTCAGGCAGCCCTGGCTCTGCTCATCCTTGTGTGTGTGTGTGTGTGTGTGTCTCTCTCCCTCTCTCAATTAAGATTAAAGCTCCTTGTGCCATCATCCCCTCTCAAGGTAAACCCCTCTGCAGTGCCAGTGCTGTGCCCTGGCTGCTGCCTTGCCTTTATCTGATCCTTTTGGAAGCGACTTTTATACTCCCATTAGGCCCCTGCCTGCCCTCCCTCCCCTCCCCTCCCACATTTCTGCTCCCCCTGAGGCACTGGAACAACACTTCTCTCTACCTTTGCAGATGCTCTTAAGCCTCTTACCGAATCTCACCCATGCAGCTGCCTCTGCCTGTTCCTGAGGAAGCACAAACCCCATTATATGTACTTTTCCCTCTCTTCCTCCCCTTGGCACGTCACAGCATCCCCATCGTGACTGCAATTTAATTAGCAGCGAGCAGAGCACCTCCAGCCTTTCCCACTGCACATCACCACTTCAAGATCACCAAATCAACCTGCAGGGTCAAATGGGGAGAGACCATTCACGTCCTGGGAGCTTTGGGAATCACCAGAGCTTATTTTTCCAGGTGGGTTCTACATGAGTTCCCCACGACTGCGGCCCTGCAGACTTGTCCAGCACCTAAGGGGCTTGCTCATCTCTCTTCCCTGGAGAGGGAGTATCTCTCTGCCCAAAACCCAACCTCACCTCCCAGCAGCTGTGTTAGCTAGTCCCAAGTTTCAGAAATTAGTAAATAAATCATTAAAAAGGTCCAAAACTGGTGAAGGAAGAGGTAGGAGATTAAACCCAGCAGCTGGATGTAAGCCCAGTGTAGATATAACCCAGACTGAAGAAGAGGAGCTTGGTATCACTTTGATCAAAGATTGAAGAGCAGCAGAGATGGCAGAGAGGCCCTTCCCTCACACTCCACTCTCTTGAACCTCCACAAGAACTTACTGCCCTTCCAGTCTGTGCTGGAAACAACAAACACTTACACACTTGAAATCTGCACAGCCATTTGGAGGACAGGCATTTACCCAGGGACTGTAGAGACCAGAGCTCTCTGGTTTGCAAGCACAAGCACCTCGACTCCCAGGTACAGAGAGAGGCAGACAGGACAGAGATACAGTATTCTGCAAAAGTCTGAGGACCTGACACTGTCACCAGTCAACCCAGATGAGAAGGAAGAACAGTGTGAGAGGATGCAGATGGGTAAAATCCCAAACCAGTGAGATGGATTTCTCCACCTAGTTAAGAATGCCGAGTTACAAACAGGGCAGCTCCTCCCAGAACCCAGGATATCCCCTGGGACCTGAGCAAAGCCAGGTGCCTCGGTGGTAACTGTAATAACAGATCTGTGCTGCTGCAGAGCAGGCCCAGCACACACAGGTCTGCTCCAAAGACTGAGAGATCCCTGTAACACCTGAGGGTCCCCAGTGGCCCTGGAGCATCGAGACAGAGCCCACACACATCACACACAAACATCTCAATCACTCCCCACTGACAGTGGCTCCAAAGCCAATCAATAGGGCAATTAGGTTTTATCAGCACACACCTCTGGCCACCAACTTCTGCCGTCCCTGCAAAAGGCTCAGCCAGCCCAGGGCTCCAAGTTCTCACTGAGAACAACCACCTGGAGCAGGTTTTTGCCTTTTTTTGGTAGAATTTTGCACTGGCACTCCTAATTTCCTTTGAAGGTGCAGCATCAGGGGGCTTCAAACATGAGTTAGGCTGGCAGCTGTTCCTAGCTAGACAACTTGCTTCAGTGCAGAGAGCAGGAGGGGAACACCACCCTCCAATCTCCCCCGTGCTGAACCTCTAGAACCCACATCTATTCCACGCTGTCACCCTGGAACAACATCAGGGAGGTTTAGCAGAGATGTCAGGCAGGACAAAGCAGGAGATTGAGCTCTGTTGTTCATTTGCTTCATGACCTTGAGGAATTTGCCTTTCTTTGTCTTGGTTGACTCACCTCCTACAAAGTACTCGAAAACTGGTGCAAGGAGTTGTGCATCTTGTCCAACATTTCTGATAAAATTTTACTTGCTGGCAAGGTAACTACCTCCCTTTCCCCTTTATCACTCTAGAACAGTTAATAACAGTCCATCCATGTTTTTCAGTCTCTCTGTTCCCAAGTATAACCATCACCATTGACATCAAGTGACCTCTTTTCACTTATAAGTTATATATAAGCCTTCCAAGGATATTATTCAGAGCTGCTCTTCCAACCAAAGGTCTTTTATGTTCCAGTCAGTCTTTTCAGCCCCCCTGTGACCTGAACATCAGCCCAGTTCCAACCTTGAACCCTGGCTCTAGCCTTTCCTGTCTCCCAGAATTCATAAAAGCCCCAGAACTAACTATATACAACCATTTTTCATTAATTTCAGCCCCTTTCTGCACTTCAAAGACCATTAAAGAACCAGTAATACCTCTAGTTTTCCAGTCCATGCTGTTCAAAACCTGTCCTTGTCCTCAAGCCTCTGCTCAACCTCAGCCATAGCCAAGAAGGAAAGAGAATCCTGGTGAATCCTGTTCCAGCAGCTCATGGGGGATGTGCAGCTGGAGCAGCAGAGCAGCCTCTGGAACCTCCACCTCTCCTGACTGGCACCATGTGCCCAACTCCAAACCATAAACCAGCATCAGAAACCATTTCAGCAGCAGATCCCCCAGTGCCTCTGAGAGCACTGCAGCTGATGGGCACGAGTGATGCGGGAACACGACGGCATTAACATCATTTATTCAGCATTGTTTATCTCCAGATGCCTTTTGGAGGGGGAAGATTCTCATAACTCAAACACCCAGCATTGTTCTCAAGGGCACACAGTGCAAACAGCAGACAACTGGGGGCAAGGTTCTTTTCCCCCCTATTGTTGTAACTAAGTGGTTTAAACAACAACCAGCCCTTCAGACTAACCCAGCACTGGCTCTCTTCACGTTCTATACGTAGCAGCAATGGGTTGTTTTTCCCTGCCAGCAAAAACAAACAGAACCAAGACACAAACCCAACAGTGGGCATCAGCTCCAAACCCCAGCATGCTGTGTTTCTGTTCCCCTGACCTGTGTGCCTGGGAGGTGACACAGGGCCCAGCTCAGCACACGCTCTGCAGTCAGAGCTGGCAGCTCCCGCAGAGACTTTGGCAAACGAGCCCTCCCTTAATCAAACCAGCGTGGAGACAGAGCTGGCTCCAGAGAGGGGGGGAAAATCAGAGTTAAACTGTCCCTGGGGACATGTGACAATATCCCCACCATCCCCCCATCTCGCTCTTTTGCAGATCAGCTCCTGTTGGACACACCAGATCTGTCACGTCCTGAAGAGCTTTGTCACTTGCCTGGTGGCCTCTTGTGTGGTGGACGAGCCTCTTCTTTTTCACTGCTCAAACATTCCTTGACTGTTTGAGCTGTGATACGAATTCCTTCATAGAATCATTAAGGTTGGAAAAGCCCCCTAAGATCACCAGGCCCAACCATCAACCCACCACCACCCTGTTCCACCACCAAACCACGTCCCCATGTGCCACATCCACGTGGGTTTTTTGAACACTTCCAGGGGTGGTGACTCCACCACTGCCCTGGGCAGCTGTTCCAATGCTTTACAACCCTTTCCAGGATGAAATTTTTCTTAATATCGAACCTAAAACTCCTCTGTCACAGCTTCAGGCCACTTCTTACTGCTTCTTAAGGTTAAAAAACTAACCAGAGAACCTCCAGCATCGACTCTAACAAATAAGAATGAGGGCTTCTACATCTCATCTTTTCCACTGCCTAGCACTGATGGGAATGAGGAGAACCCTTCTGCATTTCAGGAATGCCATGGATCTCAAGGAATTCCAGCAACACTGATCAAGCCCAGCAGTTTCTCTGTAAAGCAAACAAGATTAAAAACCATTTTGACACACAGACATATAGACTCAAGTAAGGTCATACAGGAAAATGTATCTCTGGCCAGTCTGGAGCTCTTGGAGCTGTGCAGGAAAAGGGGCCATTAAGAAAATCTGTTAATGATGAGAATATGAAGATTAAAATGTGAAAGCAAAGACTAGGAGCTGCCCATGGCTGCTCTACAGAAATATCACGAATCATACACAGTCAACTTGGCTAACAAGAAAAACCATGAACAAATCCACAGACAGGTTTTCAGGAAAGGCCTGTATTAACACACACAATGATCCAGCTCTGATATGGAAGGACAGGGATCAGTCAATATAAAAACTAACATAAATCTCAGTTTTTCCTCAACATTTGTTTATAACGGAAGGCAAATCACAGATCCTGCAATTAACAGATCTCACCTGTTGAGTGATGAACAACTGTCACCAGAGCATCCTTGCCCACACTCCCTCACTGACATCCACAGGGGCACAGTGCAGGATCCAAGAGGAGCATCCCTGGTGTCACCAAGCTAACCTGAAACCAGGTGAACTACCCAAAAAAGCCAGGCAGCGCCACAAAACCAAGCCACCACACTCCCAAAGGAGCTGGCAGGCACAGAAGCAGCACGGGGAACCTCTGATTAATGAAATTACAAATCAAATCATGCTCTCTGCAAGGCCTTTCTGCTTCACTTGGCACCAGCCCTGGGGACATTTCACTCCTTTGCTGGCGCAAGCTCCTTTGCCAGTAGTTTTAACACAGACCACTAGATCTGGGAATAACACACAGGGCTGGGATTTCAGAAGGACTTCACCGTCGCCACAAAATCCTTTCCATGTTAATCTTCAGCCAGGACATTAAAAACCCCTTCCTAGAGCTCACTCACAGAGTTGTAACACAAAGGAACCAGCCGCTGAAAAACGAACAGACGAGGCAGCCAAAGGGAGAGGAGGGGACTCGACAAACCCAGAGCAGCAGGAGCCGCTCCAGCTCCTTACCTGCTGCTCCCAGGCCAACCTCGATGCTGTTTCTCTTGAATTCACAGCGGCTCTGGGTCTCTGGCATAACGAGCTGGCGGCTCTGGTGCAGGTTGGAGATGATAGTGGAGAGGTCGTTATCGCGGCTGCAACAGAGCAGAAAAGCACCAAGTTAAGGAAATCCTATTTGCCACCACATAATTGATTCCTCTGTGTGTGTGTGTGAGCATCTGTGTGTGTGTGTGTGCACAGGCAGGAGCCTTTTGTCTGCCCCTGCCACCGCTGCATTCCAAGAAAGCTTCCCCCTCCTCCCACCCACGGGGTCCCTTGGTAACCTCCTCTAGTTTTGGGGGAGAGAAGTGCAAAAAGTCCCCTTCCCAGCCAGCACTCTCATTTCCCATAAAGGACTCTGCAGCTGCCAGAGCTCCTGATTTCAGTTTTGCCAGATATAACTTGCGTGGGCCAGGACTTACATCTAGGATGGAAAAACTGAAAGTGCAGGAGTTGGCAGGTCTGTTCCAGAATTAATAGGAAACTTGAACTGAAAATAACTGATAGTTTTCTATCAGTTGCCACCCTTCTATTCTCAAAAAAACCCTAAGTTTTTCCATTCCATCACTGTTGGAACAAAAGACTGTTTGATTTGATTGAATAATAGTTTTTCTCCTTAGAGAGAAACCCACCACGAGCCCGGACATCAGCATTACTCAAAGCTGAGGGTAAGGATTTATTTACAAAACTAATTCTCAACTCTTCCCTCTAACAGATCCTGAAACAATGCTCTTCCTTCTGGGAAAACAGAATGTTTTAGAGCAATTCAGCATTATTTTGCCTGTTATCCTCGCATCAGATCGCTGCTAAGTAGGCTAGTTTAGTCTTTTTTTTTTTTTCCCTATTTCTTTTCCTTCTATGGAGAGGGAGAACACAAAAAGCATTCCCTGTAGCAGATAGTGCATTTCAGTGGCAAATGCTTTTGGCTTGCAAACCGCTATCCCCTTGCAAAATATTCCTTAATAAATGATATACAAACAGTGAGGAGGAGGAACAAGGTAAAACATGACACTAACTGGCAATGCAGCACATGTCAAACCCCCCCCCCATCCTTCCAGCACAAGGTGCTTGCCCCGAGCTAAACTTGGCTATTTTTCTTCCTCCCCTCCCTCTAAAGGGAAGATGACAGCCAGAAGAACCAGAGACACTTATAAAAAACACACATATTAGCAATATCGCCCCCACCCCCGACCCCCCAATCCCACAGCTCCCTCCCAGCCTCTACTCACACGCCAAAGTGCCCCCACTCTGTGCTGCTGGGACACGCAGCACACGCCACCAGAGTGTCCTCACCTGGGACCAGCAGGCCAGCACGGAGGGTGCATTATCTGCAGAATTACCTAGCAATGATCTTCCTTTAAATATCCCCCTCTTATCCACCACCATCCCCCCCTCACCACCCTCCACCTCCTCCCCACCTGCTGCGCCCCCACCTCCAGGCTCCCAGCGCCGGCAGCGGGTGCGCTCCGGCGCTCCCGGGAGCCCATCCCTGCTGCTGGGAGAGCAGGGGCTAATCTGTCGTCTAGCTCCCTTGCTAATCAGATAAGTTTATGACAGAAAGTCTTTAGGCAGAGGTACTTTCAGCGGGCGTCTGGCTCCAGATTTTCACAGGATGCCGCAGACGAAAACAGCCCCGCGCTCGCTCCGGCAGCCGCTGCCACATTCCCGTCCCCCCCCTCTCCCACCCCCAAGCTCAGCTGGGAGAAGGGATGCTCAGATCCCAAAGCCTTTGAGCACCCATTGCATCTTCCTCCGCTAAACCAGTTCAGATTCCTCCTTATGCAAGCAGAAGGCTAATTACTTAAGCAAGCCCACAGGTGAGTGGGAAGCCCATTTCTCCTGTGCCAAGCAGTTTTGGGTCTTATCCTCTTTTAGCTGCCACCTTTTAAGATGCATTATGCAAATATTTTGGTGTCTTAAGTCATTTATGGGATTAATGTGAAGTGATTATCAGTTCTTTTTAATCATGCCAATCAATAACTGGATGTCAGGGACAGAGGACAAATGCAGATAAACGCTGCCATCAGCACAACGCTGGGGAAAGGGTGGGGGAGAGGAGCCAGGAGTGCAGGGGGAGAGAGGCAGGGAGTAGGAAGAGAAAAATGGGATAATTACATCTTTTGCGTTTGCAGAGTGTCTTGCATCCCAATCGAGCCCACAGCACTGTAAACACGTTTAGCTACGAGGAGGAATTGTTTTATCCACCACTGAAATGCAACTCCCCGTCCTCCTGGAGGAGAGCTCAGCAGCTCCTTAGCTTTGGGTCCTCCAAAACTCAAAAACAGTGCAGAAAGCTGTGATATACCCAGCGCAAACAAAAACACGTGGAAGGAAACGCATGACCACACCAGAGGTGCTGTTTTTTCCTTCCCCAAAATCCTTGTGTTTTTTAGGAGATTTTCCATGCTCTTAAAATGAAAATCATCGTAGTGTGCAGAGGTGCATTGGCAAGTCGTGACTCCACACAGGAGCAGGTACCACAGGGCTCACAGCCACAGGCTTTGAACTCCATTCAGTCTACCCACACAATTAGGCAGAATCCCAGGAAAACAGGATTTCGCTGGAATACCTTCGCAGAAGGCAAACTGAACACCAAGGTGACATTGAGAGCAAAGGGAAGAAACTCTCAGGATAAAGCAAACAGGCTGAGACAGCTTTTAACACATCAAACTGTCCCCAGGAGTTGTTCCTTTTGCCCTGGTGCACGGGAGGTTCGGAGCAGAGGCCGCCTTTTGTGTTCTGGGCTCATTCTCCACCTGGCTCAGGGGGAAGCACAGAGCTGGGGCTCAAGCCTTAGCAGGGGAAAAGAGGATGAATGGTAACCAGAGACTTTTTAATGAAAAACTGAGATCTTTCTGCATAGGTGAAGGATTTCAGCGTTATTTAAAACGCTGGTGGCCAAACTGCCCCAGCAAAGGCAACGGCTGCAGTCAGACTGCAGGGACTGTGGGGCTCCACCAAGGGACACACGTGCAGGAGGCTCTGCTAAACCCACAGGATCTTCTACTACCATAACACCAGGTTTGGTTCTGCAGCTGACAGCTCTGCCACCTCCTCCCCAGCCAGGACTGCACAAGAGAGTAAACTTGCATCATTTTAACAAGAGACCACTCTGAACCTCCACAAAGTCCCACTAACTGCTTTCATCCCGATGCCATTTAATAAAGGGAGTGAAAGTTTAACTTTTAATTGAGTTCTTCCAGTACTCCACCAGCTCTCAGTGACACAGCCAGGAAGGAGGGCTCTGCCCAGGTAACAGCAATTTTCAGAAATCACCTCTTTTTGCACACTCACTGCAGCTGCATTCCCAGCCCCAAAATTCTGTCCTGGTCCAGCAGGACAAAAGACACTGCACCACCAGGGGCTTTGGGACACCAGGAGCTGAGAAACATCAGCTGTAACTCCAGCCTGGCCAAACTCCTCACAGCTCAGACCTGCCCAGGCTCTACCTTCCCCCAGCCCTGAGGGAACAGCTCAGCCAAACCACCATCACTGACACCACCCCCACAACCCACAGCAGGCAAACACCACCCACCTCAGCCCTGTCTCCTCCACGTGCCACAAAAATCCCAGGAACGGCCCAGCACGTTTCTCCAGGGAAAACAGCAACCTGAAGAGCTGCTCCTGAAGGCAGGCTGAGCCCTGAGCTCCTCCCAGAGCAGCCCAGACACCCTGCAAACACCAGCAGCAGTGCCCCATCACTGCCAGCTCTGGCTCCACACCCCCTGCTCCAATTCCCATGGACTAACTGGTCCCCAGCTCCTCATTCCCGAGCACAAACACAGGCTGGGTGGGAGCAGCCCTGGGGAGTGTTGGTGGGTGAGCAGCTCAATGTGCTCCTGCAGCCCAAAAAGCCAAACCATGTCCTGGGTTCATCCTCACAGGGTGAGCAGCAGCTGAGGGGGGGATTCTGTCCCTCCCCTCTGCTCCCACCTTGAGTCCTGCATCCAACTCTGGGGTCCCAGCACAGGAAGGGCTTGGAGCTGTTGGAGCGAGTCCAGAGAAGGCCACCAAGAGGAGCAGCTCTGCTCTGGAGCCAGGCTGGGAGAGCTGGGGGGGTTCCCCTGGGGAAGAAAAGGCTCCAGGGAGACCTGAGAGCCCCTTCCAGTGCCTAAAATGGCTCCAAGAGAGTTGGAGAGGGACTTTAGACAAGAGCCTGGAGTGACAGGACAAGGGGAATGGCTTCCCAGTGCCAGAAGGCAGGTTTAGATGCAATATTGGGAAGAAATTCTTCCCTGTGAGAGTGGTGAGGCCCTGGCACAGGTTGCCTGGAGAAGCTGTGCATCCCTGGAAGTGTCCAAGGCCTCCCTGTGGCAGGGAGTTGGAATGAGATGGTCTTTAAGGTCCCTTCCAACCCAAACCACTCCATTATTCTGTTATTCCTCGCTCACAACCGCCGGCTCCCGACTTTTGTTCCCGCATCCCATAAAAGGGGCCTGGCAGCTCACCTGCAGCCCCAGCAGGGCAGTCACCCTGTGCTGTGCCTGTCTGGCCCTGGGCCCTGCAGGGTGCCCTAAAACAGCACCCCCAGCCATGCACTGCCACATGCACACACAAGCAGATTAAAGGTCTGATCCCTTCCAGCAGCATCATATTATATTTTAAAAACCGGATTATGGGAAGGGGGGGGGGGGGCTTGAGCAAGATACAGATCTCCTGAAAGGTCAAGGAGGAGACAAAGAGCCTCCTCCAGGGCTGCAGGTAGCCATGGCAACACTCAGTTTGCATGGGGGGTCAGTAATTAAATGGTTTGGGGACCTGCAGGAGTACAGGTGTGACTCCAAGCTGCAGGAGAACACGTCCTGAGGGGGGATGGATGAAGCACTTCCATCCCACAGCAGCAAGGTTTGCTCTTCCAGAAAAGGAGAGGGCAGAAAACGAGAACTTCCCATCAGGATTCCAGAGGGCATGTGGAGGGTTGGCCACATCCAGATTTCCTTTCAATCTGGAAAGTCACTCCATGTTGTTGACAAGTCTCCTAAGAGGTTTTTTCTGTATCTGGCTCTGGATGATCAAAGTTCTGATCACAAGACTTTATTTTTAGGTCTGATATTTTGGTGGGCAAAGTTTTAAGAAAGATCTGGTAGCACTGCAAGATTTTTTGAGTCTGAGTTTCCAATCCAACACACATTTAACCTCAACCCAGAGCACCAGAATTTGTAAGGATGGCACTCTGACAGGGAGTAAAGCTGGCAGTGGTGATGTGTGTTTGTCTATTATTGTGTTGCACATAGCACTGGAGAAGCAACCAGCCCACCAAACATGCCATACATATCCTGCCTTTTCCCTGCCCACTTATCCACTGAGAAGAATGTCCCGAGCTTTTGCAAGCTGCTTCCATCCAACAGGATTCCCATTCCACCACTAGGCTCTGTCCTGCTGCCAAAAGCAACAGCCAGAGAAGTGGCTGGATATTATTATGGCTTGGGCAGTTTTCAAAATCCTAATGAAGAGAGGGCAGAGGAGCAAGAGATCCATTTCCCAGGAATGCAGGAAAGCTGTGATAAGGGTTCTGCCCAAGCCACAGGCAACTGAGCACCACAACTCAGACCACGGATGGTGCAAGCAGCAACCACAAAGCTGTAAAGGCCAAGTCCAAAAGGCTCCTTTAACTGGATGTAACATGAAATAAGAGCTGTTCTCTTAACAAAATGGCCACCTGACCTTTGGAGGGGATCCCTGAAAACACTGTGCACTTGACCTGCTCCACTGGCAACAAAGGAAAACTGCAGGGGAGCTCAGCGTAGGAGGCAGGATCCACGGTAGGTCTGGGGAACAACAAAAAAAAAAGTCTTTCTCATCCAAAAATCTCACACCACAACCCAAAAAACACCAGTGGAGGACTCTGGGAGTACAGGCAGGAGAACATGGATAACTGCAGCTCAGATCCAGCCCAGAGCTGAGAGTCTGAAATCCCCTCTCACATCCCAAGGCCACGAGACACAGAGCTCGCCCTGCAGAGCAGTGATGAGATGGACTCAAAAATTGCTGCTGGAAGGGGAAAAAAACCCACCCTGCTAATGTTCTCTATGAGTGCCCTGATTGCTGCCCTGTCTGTGTTTAATAGGATAACTGGCCCTGTGTCTCCCCAAAGCTCGTGGCTCCGATGAGACGCTCGGTAATGGCAGTGTAATGGTCCACCCGTGGCCACTCCAGGAGCTGCTGTCAGGAACAGGCACCCAAGGGACAGCAGCCACACCAGAAGGTGCCTGTCTGGGACATGATGGCACAGCATCCCCCTGACTCACCCGAGGAGCTGCAGAGAAGCACCTGCAGAGCAGCCACACGAGCAGAGCCATCCCTGCTGGCACAGGCTGTGCCAGCCCCCTCGTCCAGCCCAGCTAATGAGCCCCAACCTGTGCCAGAGGAAGGAGAAGTCCATCACAGGCACTGCCACTGAACTGTCACATTTGCTAATTGGGGCCATCCCCTGGGAGGTATAAATGAATTAGGAGCCAGCCCTTCCAGGGACGCTGTGGGAACCAGACATGCAGCAATCCTTTCTGACTGACTTCTGGGAACAATCATCTTTTTTTTTATTGAGCAACATCTGCACCGTAAGCCTCCGACCGGCACTGTTTGAAGCCAGCAGCTGTTGCTCCGAGTCTCCTTCTGGTCCTGTCTTGTCCTCTGGTCCTGATGCTGGACCCTCACCCCATTTCCCTCTTCTCAGTCTCAGCAAACCAGTCCCTTACAGCTGCTGAAAGCCCAGTCCTGGAGCCAGCCCTGCCAGCAGGCTGGGATGCAGTGACTTTTGGAGGGGATCAGACAGATGGGGCAGACACCTCAGGCTCTTGGCCTCTTTGACTCCTGGCCTTTGAGTGGGGGTGAGACAGATGCCCAGGTCACTCTGTCCCTGCGGGCCACAAACCACCCTGAGAGCCTCGGGAGGTGGCAGCTCCCAGCGACTGCTGCGCCAGATCCAGGCTGGGAGCAACGCCTTTTAAACGTGTTTCATTTACAGACATTAGCAGCAACTGCATCTTTAACAAGGAGAAGGACGAGGAGACTAATGGATGGAGACAATTAACCAAAATATAAATCAGTGTCAGAGTCTCTGCATCTCGCAGAGGCAGCCAGGCGCCCGCAGGGTCTGCTGGTTCTTGCAAGGCGCTGCTCAAAGTGACTGCAAAGAGTGATTGCAGAGAGAGGAGGGGGGTGGAGAGGGGAAGGAGACAATTTGGTCAAAATTTAAATAATTTTCAACAGTGGCTGCCTTTCAGTTTGCTGCAGCTCTGCCTCCCCAAAATAAGGAGGCAGCAGAACAGCAACCTCCCTCCAGATGCCATGCCCCGTCCTCCTCGCAGGGTGAGCCCCGACGAGCCCTGGGTGCCTCTCAGAGGTCTTCCATCCTGCTGGCAGACAGGGTTTGCTCTGCCCATGCTCTGAGCTGCAGGATCCCACACAGTAACACCCCTGTGCTTGGTATGAGGCACAGAGAGAGTGCAGGTCACCCTGCAGGGGAGGTATTTCACCTGCGGTGCAGCCCCACTCAGCAGCACCCAAAAAGGCTGCTCTGGTGTCAGGATATTTAGCATAAGTTCAGAGCTCAAGCTGTCATTTTTCTGCTCCAGTTTCCTGCCCAGACTTCACTGGAATGTCAGTCAAACAGCTCTGTGGTGCTGCTCTCCACACACACAGGGATGCACCAGGCAGGGTGGGAGTGGGAGGCATCAGACACCCAGAGGCCACCTGGTCCTTCAGCAACAGGAGCTCCAGATATAGCTGAGATAAAAACAGAGGGAGTGATATTCCCAGTAGACACAAAATCTGCACAGATCCAGAGAGTGCAAGACAGCTGAGGAAATGACGAAGGAATCCAGCACTGGACCAGACTGAGTAAATCTTTTCCTAATAATTAATCAAATCAAAGGCAAGCTGAGCAAACCCAGTCAAAAATCTTTGAAGGGATGCAAAGTGGGATATTGATACCAGGTTTGGAAGGGAAGAGAGACTCAGGAATTAACATGGGAGGAAATAAAACTGGAAAATATTTCTTTTTAAATATGTTTCAGCAGCTCTCCATCCCCTTAACGATCACACAGTAAGTGCAGGGATTATATTAAATTTTACTGATCAATACTGCTGCTATAAAACTGTCCCGACCCTCTGCCCCTCCCTACAATAAAGAAAAAAAAAATCCAATATGTAAAAGGAGGAATGTCAGGGCTTGCAGGGCGAAAAGACACGGGGGCATTGATCAGGCCAGGGCAGGTCTGTGCCTGTGCATCCTCCACACCACCCATGTCACCCTGAGGAACACGTGGGGTTCCTTTTCCTCCCTCTTTCTCAGCCTGACTGGACACAATTCCGGTTCAAAGATGAATTTCAGTGGTACCCCTGGCTCAGGTTCACAGACTGTTTCCCCTCCAGTGATTCCCTCCACGTACCACATGCACACCCCTCCGTGCCTGGCCGGGTTGATACACCAGGACTGACAATCAGCTCCAAGGAGATGATAAAATCACCACAACCCGCAGAAACACAAGTGGGGTTTTTTTCTCCTTCTCTGTTGACCTCCTCTCCTCTCTCCTCACCATCACAAAAAGGCAAGTTCCTGGTGTAAGGATCAGACCAACAATCACAGCCAGGCTCTTCCCAGAGTCACTGGTGCTGGAGGAAACGGCCTCAAGCTGCACCAGGGGGAAGTTTAGCTTGGATATGAGCAAACATTTCTTCACTAAATAGGTCATAAAGCACCAGAACAGGCTGCCCAGGGCAGTGGTGGAGTCACCATCCCCGAAGGGATTTAGGAGACGTGGAGATGTGGCACTTGGGGACGGGGTTAAGGGTCGCATTTGATGCTCTTGGAGGGCTTTCCCAACCCAAAGGAGCCCATGATTTAGCAACAAGAGCCAGTGTGAGTGTGTTGCTCAGGGCTGCCCAAAGTGGAGCACACGCCCAGGGACAGGACAGGCATGTAAATCAGTGACTGTGCAAAGGGAATAATGAGCTTTTTATGGAAGCCATTAAAGGGAGAACCCAGATTGGTCTATAAATACCGCTGCATCATTATAGCTCCGAGAAACAACCTTATGCAACAGCACAACCAAGGAGCGCCAGGACTGGTGCAAAACAAGCGCTCAAAACCGTATTTTTCGGTCACCATTTTTTAAAAAAAACTAATAACCAATTCCCAAGGAAACATATACACTGCAGTCCAGCTCCTGGGAAGGAAAAAAAAAAATAAATCCACCTTCTGTTCCACTGCTCTTTGCAGGTAAACCTGGGGGGTTGTTATAAGGTCCTGGAAGGTTGCTGCAAGAGCAACACCTGATGCAGCTCCCACATAAAATGCCACCAAATATCACTTCTTTTCCCTTAACCTGCAATGTCCAGCCTCCGTGGGCCATTTAATCACAGATCCATTGATTTTTAAGCCCCAGAAGGGACAGTTATATCTCCCTGGTCTGACCTCCTGCACAGAACCTGTCAGGAAATCACCCCATCGTGCTCCCAGTTAATAGTGGCAGCTCAGAGTGGGGGGGGGGGGCAGAAAGTGTGACCCGTGTCTCTGCCCACCAGGGAGCAAACACAGGCCCTCCATCCCCAAACCCTGACCACACTGGAGTGCTCTGGGAATAAAATCGTGTTTATTCCCAAGGGCTGATGAATCCTCTCAGCTTCTCCCTTACTGGGATGTAAACCTTCCCAACCAGCTGAGAAAAAGCACATTTCACAAAGCTCTGCCTCCCTGCCTCATACACAGCACCCGAATCAGAGCAGGATTAACCATCCTCCAGCCCAGCAGAGCCATCTTGGGATGAGAAATTCTGCAGAATAACTTTCTCCTCAGCATGTCTTCCTCTGCCCTGGCACGGCCTTTGAGCGCCAGAGGTCCTTGAGCAGACAGGCAAGGTCACTGTCTGACACTCCCAGCAGTAAAACCAGGGTCACTGAGTCAGCAGAAACCGAGATGGGATGTGGATCAGGGAAAGCTGGCAGCTCAGACCGATCAAGGGCTCGCCCCTCCTCCCTTCACTCCTGCTTATCACCTTGCACACAGCTCAAAACATCCCCAGCATCTCCCTAATCACAGCACGAAGCCAACACCTTCCCTCGCAGGTCGCCCGGTGGACAAACAGCCAGCGCAGGATAAGACCTAAAGCTGGGCACAGGAGGATTTGGGTCAAGGATTTGAAGGCTCTGAGCAGGTGACTAATGAAGAAGGGGCTGGGTGTGTGTGTGGGGGGAGCAGCAGAGTTGGTTTCCCTGTTGCACAACAGGCAGCGTGACCCCGGGTCGCTTTTCCACCGGAGACAGGCGGATGATCCCGGGGCCAAGAGCTGGATCAGGCCAGGGTGTGCAGCTCTGAGGAGCACAGGGGCTGCCTCCTCCCTCCAGACCCCTCCATGCCTTGCTGCCTCTCCCCATCCCACTCCCAGGACCTCTCCAGGCATAAGCAGGGCAGCTCCTGACCTGCTGGGAGGAAAGAAAAACCACCTCCTGCTGCACCTGCTGGCTCCCTCTGCCTCCTTCCCTAACTCACCTCTGACTTCTCTACTTGCTGCAAAAACCTGGAGCACACAAACCTGGTTTGTACCCAGCAATGTGTCCTTCAGCACACAGCACCTTCACGTCCCAGACTGTCCCTGGCACTCAGGAATCCAGCCTGGATTTAATGGAAACTCCCACTCACCTCTGCTGGCACAGGAGTAAGCTGTTCCCCGTGGGAATTTTGTGTTCTAGACAGAAGCATGATTTCCAGCGGGCAAAGCTCAGGGAAAAAAAAAGCTGCCTCTCATTTCTTGGCCGCCTTTGGTTAGGATTTTTTAAATTGGATAACTTTTAAAACTTCACCACTGATAAAAAAAAAACCCTCTTGGTCACTCTCTCTCCTTCTTAGATGTAAGTCTAAGATGGAGCTTGACAGACAACAATTAACCAGCACCCCACCTCTGCCTTTCAAGTATCTCCACCTTCTGATGAGATGTCACACATCACACACAGGCAAAAAACAGGGGAAAAACAAGGGATTGGGAAAAGAGGAAGGAGGGCTAAGTAAGTTTTTCCAGCTGGAAGGAACTGAGAGGCCTGAAAACCCCAACCCCAACCACGGGCAAAACAGCCCTAAATTTTCCTGCAGACTGATCTTGAAAAAAACAAATTAATCATCCTGCAATGTCCCAAGCAAAATGCCCATAAAATTTCATTAATGCTCATGACAGTTCATAAAAATGATCAGTAGCGCTGGCAACTCCAAAATAAGGTGGAAATAAGTATAAAGACGTTTTTTATTGTAATCCTGCTTTGTCATTCAGCTCTCTGCAAGCCCATAAATAAAAATAAGAGGGAATTACACCCCAGTGATGCTGGACTGGAGATGGGGAGGAGAGATGCCCCCAAAGTTTTGGATTTGTCTGGATGCTGCCGTGCCAGGGCTCCTCAGAAACGCACAAACAGAAGTGTTTTGCTCAGCCAGCACAGAGAACGTGTGGCTGACACGCAGCTGCCGTGCCTGACGGAGACAGGGGCTCTTTAAACATCCCAAATTCCCCTCATTTTCTCAATTCATTAAGCTGCCGGCTTTGAACTGATGAAATATTAAAATACTTCGGATGAGCAGCTTTAATTGGGTGACAGGGCACGAGTTTAGACACTGAACAGTGGGGAGAGATGATCTGCAGGAATCACTCACACAGCCGAAGCATTAAGGACAGGCACATTCAAATGGTTTCAGCCTCACAGAAGGGGCTGAGGAGGGAGGTCAGAAAATCTCCTATTCCACAAATGTGCCCTTGAAGTTTTGGTCTAAAAGCAGATGGATGTGAGTCTTTCTTTGATCCCTGTATGAGCTAAAATGTATCAAGAATTCTTCCCAAAGCTGCATCCAAGCCTACATGTGTCTCAATGATACACAAAGGCCTTAAGATGCCTTCAGTTTATCCAGAATCCTTTAGGTCGTCCTACAAAAGGTCCATTATAACCCCCCTACTATGACAGATACAACACACTGGGGATAAACATGAACAGAATTACTCTTGATTAAACTTTCCCTCTTCTTTGTAGCTGTCTAACAGCTTTTCTCGCCTTTATTTGAAATATAATTGTATCCTTCTAGCTTTAAAATGAAAGCTAAAACTGGTTTATCAGCTACCTATTTCCCTTTATTCTTTCAATCTCTGCTAGTTCATAAATGGTCTCCCTTCCCTAACCCCCCCCATAGCCAAATAAATCTTCCTGGGAATGAAAGTAAGAGCAAAAAGTACTGCTAATGAAATAATGATGAAATAATTCTGATTAAATAATACTCTTCAGCACTCCAACAGGTATTAATTTTCTCCTTGCCTGGCCTTGTTCCTACAGGAAAGGGAGAAGAAAAGGCCTCTCAGGTATCTCTGCTCTGGATGATTCTTTAAAAATCCAAGGCCCAACTCACCCACTCCCACGGACCTTGGGGAACGTCCTGCCAGCAGCCCGTGTGGAGCACAGGAATACATGGAGGCTTCACTCCTTGGCTGAACCTTCCCAGCTGCTCTTCACTGACACAGAACATTCCTGTGAATGCCTCTCCACGGTGTGGATTTGGTGTGGATTTACTTTACCTCTCCTTTCCCAGTTAAACAAAAAGAGCACATCCATCTCCCTGCTGGGCGCCCATTGTCAAAAATCAAACAGGTATGGCACTGTTTGATGAACAAACCCAGCTCACCCAGCTGGAAAGACTTTTCCTTCCAACAATATTGTGTCCACACAGCCATGCCTTGACTGCCAACAACAATGGCATTAGCCAAGAGCTTCCTTGTATTTATTGGCTTTGCCTGCAGGAAGCACGTCCTGGTTCACAGCTCCAGCAGTTACAAAGGTGAGAGTCCTCTGGATGTTCCACCAAGACGAGGATTAAAACATTTCCTTAAGCGGTCTCTGTCCCAAAACCACAGCAGAAATGATCTGGGAGGGCTGAATTCAGCCTCATGTTGAATAAACGTCCTCTCCACACCAATGCCAGTCATGGTTAATACATTCTGTGGGATCTCACTGGGATCTCTCTGAGTTTTCAACAGCACAGAGTCAAGAACTGGCTTCAAATTGTCCTCCAAAGTCACCCTTGAGTTGTGGAAACAGCTCTGCAGGTCTACACACAGTTGGTATCTCCCCATTCTGCCCTGCCCTGACTTAAATCAGATGGGCAAAACCTCACCATCAGCTCACCATCAGCTTCCCAGCTGGGGCTACGAGGCAGGGCCTGTGAGTGACACAGAAAGGCAAAGGCAGGTCCCTGTTTGAAGAAAGACACTCATTCCTCTGCCACTGTCTGGTTTTTCTGCTGTGACTTCAAGGCCCTTATCTGACAAGCAGCAGCTCTGTCAGCAGCAGAAGCTGAAGGCTGCAGGGTTGTTAGGGGGGTCACACCCAGCTTCCAGCTGCTAAAAACAACTTCTTGTGACCTTTTAGTACCTATTTCAGGGCTCTGAGATGAAAAGGCAAGAGCTTGCTAGGAAAAATAAAGAAATAAACAGCCCAGCCCAGAAGCCACCCTATATCAATCCTTAAAGGGCAGAGCAGCAGGATGCTCTGGCACTTGATAACGTTCCCTGTGTCACACAGCAATGCCTTCTGCTGACTCAGGATCAGCCTTGACATGCTCACAAACCCCCTACTTTTCAATTCTCCTCTCCTGCTTTCCTTAGCTCTCCCTGTGTATCTTTCCAAAGCCCATTTCCCAGGTATTTTTCACCTGCTTTTTGCACTGTACCACACCAGCCAAACCTGCACATCCAACACTCCCATTTAAGCAGTTCAGCACTGCTGTTTAAACCCAGTTCTGGCTGAGCAAGTGTTTATGCCTGGATTAAATCAACCTGGAAAAGCCCAAAAAAGGATGTTCTAGTCAGATTTAAACAGGCAAGCACACATGGATCCCCAGACTCTTGACCAAATGTCTGCCTGTCTAAAATACCTCCTAATACATATTTCTGTCCCTGGAAGGCTGGGTACACACCACTGTAATCTCTTGTTTAAAAACTCTGGTTGTTACATGCATTTTATTTGCTCTGGGCTCTTGCCTTTGTCCCTGTTTTACACCTTGCACCAGTGCAGGACCTGGAAGGCAGAAAGGTTCCCTTGGGTATTTTGTCAGAGCTTCCTCACTGCGCAGCCAAAAGCCAAGGCAGTTCTCTGCTCTGCTCCTTGTCTTTGCCATGCAGCTCTAACCAAATTGCACACCATCTCCTTTCCTACACGGGCAGCATAAACAGCCCTTGACTTCCCTGGAAACGGGGCTGGCTTTAATTGCACTGACAGGGCCTTGAAATCCTCAGGTGGGCAAAGCTTTTATTCCACCCTGAGCTGCAGCAGGACGTGGTGTTGACACACATGGCCTCTTATCTGCTCCTCACTCACCTCCCTGCAGCTCCCTCCAGACATCAAGTAGCAACAAATAGCAAGAAAATCCTTTTCCTCCCCAGAATTCCTTTTCATTCCATGGTTTATTTCCATGAGATGCCTCACCCTCAGCAAGGTAATCCTCTGCTGTGGCAGAGACCAGGCTTTAACCTTATGTTTACTGGTTTAAAATTGGACAGGCTTGTCTTGAAGTAAAAGAAGGGCATCATTCACTGACCAACTTTACCACGTTTCAGCAAATTATTCCAGGAGCAGTTATGTCCATACAAAGGAATTCTACCTTGAACGGGAAATTTTGAAGGAAAATGAGCTGTAAACATCAACTCAAACCTGTACTAACTTCAAAGCTTAAAAGGGAAGGGAGCAAAGCACCTGGCAAGACACAGAGAGATCCCAATCTCCCCTTCCAGGACAATTCCCCTCTCCTGAGCCTTTGGTTCTTTGTGTGTAGAATGATTTGTCCCCAGTTAAATGTCTTTTTATCCAGGGCAGTGCATACAGCAACTCTCAGGTGGCTAAACCCAATGAATCCAGGTATCCTCTGACAACTTGAAAGGAAGATCAAAGACAAACTCAGGCCAAAGAGGCAGGTGAATTAAGGTGGCAGCTCTCAGCCCTGCTGGATTTCAGGCACCCTGGGGGCTGTTGTGCACTCCTGAAGGAGGATGGGGGGTGCACTGGAATGATCCCCTGGCACGGGTTTGGGATGCAGGTCACTGAGAACAAAGGTCAGCCAAACCTTTTTGCCATCCCATGACAGATTTTAGGTGTTTTACAGGGCTGGGGGGCAACTTGGGTCACTTAAACACATAAAACCTTTTTCCGTACTGACACGTGAACACAAATCACTTCTTCTGCCCACGCAGCATGACATGGGCTGTTTGCTCCTGAAGTAGCTGGATGGGCACAGTTTTTGATAGCTGGACTAACCCTTCAGTCTGCAAAAACAAAACTTCTGTTCCCAAGAGGAATTACTGAGGTTTCTTGCAGGAGAGAGCTGAACTGCAAGGAGACAAAACAGTTCAGCTGAGGAAGCCCAAGAAGTGTACTTGACATAAAAATCAGGCCATTATTTTATTCTACATGCTCTGCAAATTCAATTTCTTTTTAAATTTTTTTTTTTAAGATAGAGATTCTAATTTCCAAAGGTGTTGGCACCCTCAGTTGCCATTGTGCAGAAGAATCATTGCTCACATGGCCATTAATTAAGGCTGTTGTCAGCACTTCCATTCCAAACCTGCCTTTTAGGAGTTTATAACTCAGCCATAAAACTCTGCTCTGGGCTGAAATCTATCATGAAAGGCCCTGCCTGGAAGGAATCCATCCTTTTGTATTTGAGAGTCCCAAAAGCTTACAGCAACAAACCCAGGATTTTATTCTAAAGGCTGCCATTCCCAAACCTGGGCTGCTTTTGTGAGTGCTGGGTGAGCTGTGCCTGCTGGACTGGCTCTGGCAGCTCCCTGACAGGGTGGGCTTTGTGCTCTCAGCGTTGTAAATTTGAGGAATTATGAGGGTTTATGCTTCAGGGCCCAAGTCTGGGCTTAGTTTAATACCAGCAAACACCTCTGCCCTCGCTGTTCCCCAAAGGATATGATCCACATGGATTTCCCACCCTTCTCTCCCCACAACCTTCACTGGGCCTAATTCATACTCCAGTGCTCAGCTAAAGAGATGGAATTTGTCTCTCCAAGAGCACAGGTTAGGTTATAAATGATCCTCTAGTCCACCAGAAGTTGTAGTAGTAGTATTTTCCTACATTTTTTTTGGTCTCTTACTGAACAGAAAGTTTGTACAAAGCGTCCAGAACTACCAAGTGCCAGTTTTTGCTTTTATTCTAGTGCAAATTTCTGCAGCTGTATTTTTAAAGGACTGGAAAAGTTCATGACTACTGGCAACACCCATAAAGATAAATGCACCGTGCTCAGGATATCAACTGGCCCAGAAATTACAAAGGAATATTCATGTTTGCAACTGGTTTATCTTCCATTTAAGCATTTTCACCTTCTTAGGACCACAGTAAACATATCAAAACTAATAATGGGCTTTCTTTACAAGTCAAATCAATTCTCTCTTCCAACACGAAAGAGGCTGTTTCCCCCCAACAGCTTTCCCCAAATTAAAAACAGAGGAGAGGGTGGCAAGGGGAGAATGAGGAACAAAGGGAGGAATTAAAAAAAAACCCACAGCACAGACAGAAATGTTCATTTACATCTCACAGCATCCACAGGCCAGTAACCATATCATAAACTCTTAGCCTACCATACAAAGAGGGTGCCCCAAAATGGTACCTGCAAGAGGTCTCTCGGAAGGAGATGTTTAAATCCCAGTGGGTGTGTATCCTGTCAACAAACAAACAAACAAACAGAGAGGTCAGTGGCACAGGCTGAATGCTGCATGTCTTGCTAATTAAGAGATCTGCTCACAACAACCCACCCAAAGCCAAGCCCCACGAGGAGCCCACCTGCACACGCCTGGCAGGCCCCCAGGTGAGCTGCACAGCACTGACAGACCTTCTCCCTGCTGCCTGCAAGAGCTGGAGGGACTGCAGGGTGTTGTCTCAACTCCCAGGCCCCATTCAGAGGAAGCAGAACGAGCTCAGCACTGACATTTCATGAAGAAAACCCAAATCTGCCTGTGCTGTGTCCCCTCCTCCGCACCCGCCCCAGCTGTAAATAAATTATTAGCAATTTCCCACCTCGGAAATTAATTTCACATACCCTGTCACTCTGCCTGCTGACAAGCAGCAATAGCAGATTCTAGATGAACAATATCCTAAATTAAGACAGAGCAGCCAAGGGGGTTGGTTTTTTGATGGATTTTTTTCCCCCTTTGCTACTAGACAGCATCCACCCCAACCCAGAGGGAGATACTTGACCTTCTGTGGTCTGGTGTCTCCTCTCAAAAACCAGGGAGCACTGATCCCCCCTGGCTCAGGGGAGGTCTGTGACCACCACTGTGTCTCCACGTCACGGTGATTGATGACAACCCCAGCCATCTGAGACCAGCCTGGCAGGCGAGTCCATATCCTCGCACAAACCCTCTCCCACGGCTCCCAGAGCCTGCCAGGGAACGTGCTGCGCTCCTGGCTGGGCAGAAAAATCACCTCCTGCAGATGCAGGGTCCCAAATGGCTGCAGATATTCGCGAGCAGCAGAAGCCAAAAGCACTTCTTGCGCATTTGGTGTAGCCCTGCAGCAGCTCCCGCCTCTGCCCCCAGCAATGTGTGCCCGCAAAGCATCTGGCTGCGGGAGGAGCCTCACCCAAAACCTGCTGGAGTAAGAGAGAGCCCTTCCCCCGACCTGAATGGGCTGTGAATTGGGCCAGAAAACACTTCACCATGACCAGAGAAGTCGATGGGGCTTCACTCAGGCTTGAGTGTCTGTTTAAGTGCTTTCCAGCTCCAGCCTAGTCCTGAAATTACCTGAGAACAACTCTTAGCACGGAAATAATTTCACATCCAAGACATGCTGCTGCTGACGGTTTTACTAATGTGATGGCACAGCTTTTGTGCTCTTCCTGCAGGTCTGGCTCAGAAAGGGAGTCTGGTTATTCTTTTAGGGGTGAACAGTTCTTTTTATAGATATTAACATCCACCAATAAAGCCATTCTCAGAATTTTACTTAGCAGTGCCACATGAGCCTAGTTTTTCCTATTTTTCTTCTTCATATATACCAGTTTAGAAAATCTATCCCAGCTTTCCACCTCCCCAGCATTTCATTTGTGACTAGAGATGGAGCAGCTCCTGAGCTTACACAGCAGGGAACAGTTGCACTTCAAAGTTAAAATTCAGAAAATGTTTGAAAACTTTCTGGAAAGGACAGGACAAAGTGGGGCACTGAGTAAAACTTCCATGAGCTGAAGTCTGGTCAAACTCTGGCACATATCTGGACACTCTGGAGCTCACTATATTAGCACACATCCATCTGTTACAGCACTACCTGGCAGGGCAAAGGTGGTTTTCATCCTGGGAGGATCCTCAAAGCAGGGCTGCAACATTTCTTTGATTAATATAATAATGTACTATACTATAATATAGTAGAGTATATTATATATATACCTAATATACCTATACCTATTTTTTAGATTTTTATTTATATATATATACAGATATATCATACATATACCTAAAATATATATACACACCTAAAATATATATATACACAGAGCACTTTGTGAGAGAGGGATGAGCAGGGAGGGGGAAGGGAAAAGCTCATCCCAAAGGAACGGCTCGGATCCACACCGAGGCCGAAACATCCATCTGCCGAGATGGATAATTAAACACTCATATTTAGACAAATGAATAGGTGAGAATGAAATTAAATTCTCATTATCTTTTCTTTTTTGGGGGGGAAAGGAGGGAGGGACGGGGAGCAGAACCGACACTCATTCCACTGCGCTGGGCCGTTATCGCCAATTAGATTTCTGAGCCTAATGTACATCTTGTTTTAACAGGTTATTCATCCCATTGAGATCAAATTACTAATAATTTGCAAAGTATCGCCTACACAAGCCTGTCCTTGGGTTGCATGAAGAGTGGAGAGCAGGAGCCAGTCCCTTACAAATTAATAACAGAAGAGCAGGGGCGGGGAAATAAAAACCACGGTCGGGCAAGTGAAGGTGCTGCAGCTGCTACTTCTCTCCCACCTCCTCACTCACCCTGAGGGCTTGGACATGGTGTGGTCAGTTAAGTGTTCCATAAAAATGACCAAAGGGTTCCCACAGGAACAGCTCCCTGCAGAGCCTGGTCAGCAGGGAGGGGGGCCCGAAGGGAAATTCACAACCTGCTGCATCAGGAGGGGCTGCAACATCAGGGTTTGGCTCATGCAAAGAATTAAATTGCTTATATACATATGTGAACCCAAAAAAATACTAACAGGAAGGTCTGAGGCTATTCAAGGCATCTCTGGAGCCTGGGCTGGAATAGAATCCAGTCCAGAAATGCAAGTGGCAGAGCTGGCAAAATAGCAGAGAGGAGCTGGGATAGGTTTTAATTTTTAAGTTGTTTTCTTCCCTGTCACTTCTCTTTTACTCCAGCGGTCCCTGCAAGATTTCAACAGTGGAGTGGCCCCACGGAAGGGGCCAGCAGTGAGTCAGGTGTCTCCCTAACATCTTGTCACCCTCGTTCCCAGCTGAGCTCCTGCAGTATGGCCAACATGCTCCCTGTGCTGTCCCAGGTACACACTGCAGGAATCCAGGGACCCAGACACATCCTACAGAGTGTGGGGAACACTGGGCAGCACCCAGCTACAGGAACAGGTCATTACTGACAGAAAAACCCATTACAGCACCAGCTCTTACCCACAATTGCCCCTTCCTACTCCCCCTTAATTATAAGGCCAACACTTCCTTTGGATGGAGTTTGTCCGAACCTCTCAATTTTCCAGGCCACAGAGAAGAGAAAAATATTGACAAGGTTTTCCCACATCCTCTGGTTTAGAAGTCTGCCCTGAAGGGACAGTGCTGGTAAAAGGGAGAATTAAGGAATTTCTGTGCCATGGGCACAGCCCAGCACCACCAGGATCACTGGGAATTCAACATGCCCTGGGTACCACCATCGTGCATGGAAACACGGAATTCACGGTGCTGCAGGGAAGCAGTTTGGGAAGATGGACCTGCAGGAGCCATTCTGCTGGATGCTGGGTCAGATGGACAGAGCTGGCTCCTCTCTCCTCCCTGCTCTTCACAGCTATCCCTGCCTCAGCTTCCAGAGTCTCCCTACATCCACATCAGGCTCTTCTCAGGCAGCCAGAGATAAGAAGCTCGTGCAGGCAACAAGAAGGAGTTCAGGAAAGCTCAGCCAGGATGGCTAGAAGAATGGCCCTATTACAGCAAGACTGAGAGCTTGGACTTGGGGCATCTGGGTTATTCTCCACCCTGGAATTGATGTCAGATACAAGGAGACATGGAGAGCAGACAAGAGCACTTGTGGGTCAAGGTTTCACTTCCTTTCACTCTTACACTTCACCTTTCTTGCAGGTCTTTGATCTCCCTCCTGGACAAGAAGGGGAGTTCTTGCTGTTTATTATATTTTATCCTGCAGCATCCCTGAGAAGTGAGTAGCCATTTTTTCTCTCTCTCTCTCTCCTCTCAAATCTATGTCCTCATTAGGTCAGTGACACACTTCCTGGATTCTGGACCAAGTCCAGCCTTTGCTTCCCAGAGGGATCTTTAATATATTTATTGAATACAGTGACTGCTGTTAAGTGGTGCATGGTTCAGAGGGAAAGGGGGAAGGAGGGAGGAAGGAGAAAGGAGAAGAGAAAATAAAGAGCAGCAGAGGAAGGAAGAAGGGATTGATAGAAAATAACCGGTGAGAGCTGTGAAGGAGAAGTGTCATAAGGCAGCAAAATGTATCTCCAGCCACAAGAGGGGCCCTGCCTCCCTCTTCTCAAGTCCTGGCAATTAGGAGAAGGGCTGTAGGGTCTAATCTGAGAGCCTGAGTCCCGCTGGAGCCCAGAGCCCTGCTCTGTCACGTCTCTCTCCAGCCATGCAGTGCCTGGCAGAGCCCTGTCAGCTCAGCCTGGGAGAAGAGCAGGGTGGGGTGGCACATTCTGCCACGAAACTGAGCTCCAGAGGGAGCAGGGATGTCACCCAGGTGGGCTGCTTAGGGAGCTTTCTGGGAAGAGGCCAAGCGAGAGAAGAGGAGGGCAGAGGCAGCTCTGTGCACACCAGCTGGGAAAGGCACTGGGACCTCGTGGCTCTGAATCACAAGCAGGTGCATGTGACAAACATAATGGGGGGTGCTCGGGGTCTGATCTTCAATCAATTAGGGAGTCAAAGAGCAGCAGCCTTATGGGAGGTGGGAAATAGCTTCCCACTTAGGAAGGCAGGCAGAGGGGAGGCTGACAGCGCCAGCCATTAAGGCTTCACGGAGGTCAGCAATTTCCCTATTAGAAAATGGGTGCTGAGCGAGGGAAAGGCTGGAAACATGTTCAGAGAGGTGAGGGGAGGGCAAATTGTCCTGTCTGGGCTCCATCCACCTTCCTGTGTGGACAGGGGCAAGGAGACAGTGTCCCACCACTCCTTGAGTAAGCACCTTCCCTCCAAATGCTCTTCCCTGGTTTGAAATAACCCTAATCCCACGCCAGGTGTGGGGTCATCCTGCTGACACAGCCAGAGAAGTGGGGGGGGAGTGACCTAAAAACAGGATGAAGGACTTAAGGGCAGGATGAGGTTCTCCAGAAATCTGCTTCTCCTTGCACAGGCACCCTGTTACAGGACAGCTTTTGTTATTTCTCCTCAAAATGGCTTTTATCTCAGATCATTATCTGGCAAGGAACCCAGCCCGTTGTGTGCTCTCGTTGTACAATCTGCTATTCCTTTTGCTCCCAATCATCTTCTGTTTTGGTTTGATTTGGGTTTTTCCTAATAAAAGAATTCCAAAGGCATTCCATTTGCACCTCTCCTGCCCAGTGTACCTGTTCACTGATATCCCACAAGGGCCCCTTAAGAGACAGGTCAGGTCAAAAACTTTCACCATTTTAACAGGTGTTTAAGCATTACTGCCTCTTATTCTGAGCCAGGCCATCACATTTTGCTGGGGATTTAAAGCTGTTCCTAACCCACCCTGTTAAAATCTCAGATGCTCTGATTGCGTTTCTGCTCTTCTCTTTCCCTCCCCTCCCATCCTAATGAAAGGGGCCAGTCTTTAAAACAGAAATTAAATTCATGCACCCACAAGACAATGCTGGGCTTAAATCCAACAGCATGTGAGGATCTTGCTGTTAAAGCTGAACCTTATTCTCTGGCTGCACTGGCTTTCATCTCCTTGGTGTTTCTTGGGATAACATAATATCCTTGAAGGCAGTTTTCACCTCAGGGTGGAAAAGCTCCCGAGCTGAGGTAATGCATTTATCAATGCTGGTTGGAATCTCCCTGCGAGGATAAGGAAGTTAATGCTCCCCAAACCAGTGCAGAGCAGTGGAATCTGTGGTCTCCCACTTGGAATCAGGGAATCATTAAGGTTGGAAAAGCCCTCTGTGATCACCTTTCACCCAGCACAGTGTTCACCACTAATCCCTGTCCCCAAGTGCCACAGCCACAGGTTTTTTTGGACACTCCTAGGGATGGTGGTCCTACCACTTCCCTGCATGTCTTATTTGGTGTCTAGGGTAACCCAGAGATGGGGAACAAAAGAGAAGACTGGCCTAACTTTTAGTTCAGCTTAGTGAGAAAGGAAAAAGGCTTAATGAAGACCAAGTTTCTATCTGAATTCTGCCCTACACAGTCCTTGCAGCACTGCAGCTATGCCAGTATTATTTTGACTAAAATAACCATACAGGTGACAAGAAATGCCCAATATTGTTAACATTCTTTTTCCCCAAAGGAAGAATGATGTTCACAGCCAGACAAACATCCTCACCAGGAGTCAGCACAGCTTAATCCAACCACGGGAGTTCAGACAACGCAACTGCTGCATGTGGGCAGTGTTGTAAGAGAGCAAGATTTTCAGGAAGCTGAAGTCAGACAGAAAGAAAGAAGGAAAGGATTTTTCCTCTGCAACATTGTCCCTTGGAGATGAGTGCCTGGAGTCTGGGTCAGCACAGTGACACAGTTTTGGAAGGACGTGGCTGTGAAATCCTTTGGCATCCACTGAATGCACCGACTTCAGTGGGAGCCACAGGTCTCTGCTCCTTTCTGGGACTGCAAGAACCTGCCAAGGCGGGTTTCCTCTGCCTCAGATCTCCTCTAAGGCCACCACCACGGGCAAGATCACAGAGGAAATCGATGTCAAAGGCGAAGGTGACGGACTAGCCAAGAAACTGAGCTCCCAACTCCTTTTCTAATCCCCAGACCTCAGAGTAACAAAAAGGATTCCCTTGTGCCAGCAGTGGAAGGAAAAACAGTCAACACCAATGAAATTCGGAATAGGAGAAGGCAGAAAAGGCACCAGTGTTCAAAGCAGTAACGTTTATGTGGGTGTTTATGACGGGACATGCACACAGGAGTGCAGGGGGGGCAGCCAGGGGTGCAAAAGAGGGAAGTACAGGTTTGCTCAGGCCCTGACCTTGTTTTCCTACCACAGTTTAACCTATTTCTTCCTCTCAGTGGGGGACAATAAACCCTCAGCCCAATCCATGCCCGTCAGGGAGGACACAACAGGTGAATTAAAGCAGAAAGCAGATGGGGCACTGTCTCTGCCGGGCCCCAGCTGTCGTGTCTGAGCTGTCTCGCCTTTACGCTGGGCTGTCTCCAGAGCCAGCCCCATCCCACCTTCCACCCCGCTCCCTGCCTGCTAATGACACTGGGACCACGGCCAGAGCCTGCTCCTTCCAGCAGGGCTGAGCAGGAGTGGGGCCAAGCTCCCTGTCCACGGCTCTGGAACAGCTGGAAACGGCCAGTCCTCCCCCTCTTTGGGACAGGAGGGCTGGGGGACTCATTTCCAAGGGGCAAAATGCCTGGAAGTGCTGGAGGACTGGAGCAGTAGGTGTTCCCTGCCTGGGAACCCCAAGCACTGAACTTCTTTGCTTCTCTTCTTTCTGCACTCATCAGGAATTCTGCCTGCCCTGTTTGCTCCAGCTATTCCAGCTTTACACACACACACACTGCATCAGAGCTCCCAGGAAAACAAAAAGGAGAGCAACTGTACAAAAGCAATTAGACTCTAATCTATCTGGTAAGAATGCTGTCCTCCTCTAAGGAAACAAGACAAAGCTTAAACAAGAGACCTTCAGACAAACTGATTGAATGCTACTGGAGAGCACGGCAATGCCAAGCTGGGGGACCACTGCCTAATAACCACTGAGTATTTTTCCTTCATTTCCTAATAAACAAGGCAAAGCAATTACAGTAATTAAAGATTTAAGATAAGAGCACTTTATATTTGGGGGGCCCAGCATATCAATTATACAGTTATCATGTTGTTCTCCCTCCTAATGAGACAATCTAGCACTATAATTTTGCAGCATTAAAAGCATAATTAAAGGGGGCAGGAGAAGAAGGGCAGTTTACCAAAACTGATTAGGAGGGTTTCCTCTCTTCAGTGGCTCCTGTGCACACACACAGAGCACAGATGCATTCCCCAAACACCCTTCCATTTCCAAGAGATAACCCTGGAACATGGCTGTTGGACAGCTGCAATGATAAACCCAGGCTTTAATTACAGCAGGGTTTTATGGGAAGAGCTGGTTGCTGGTTTTGTCTTTTTTTTTTTTTTGCTGTTTTCTCCCTACTCCCAAGCTCTTGGTTGCTGAATGTACCAGCATCTGTTGGAAGGTAAGGGGGAAATAGCTTATCTTCTCGGAGGCAAGAAACACATAAAACATAAGAAAAGCAATTACATGCCTTCAGTTCCCACTCCTCTGTTTTTATAGGGCTTGTCTTAGAATCTGAGTGATTTTATGCATCAGAGGGAGATGACAATCAAGATGAGTGGCAATGATATGCATGGGAGGCTGAGGCACAGTGCCTTTAGGTATCTATTTTCCTGTAGTTACAGCTTTTCTAAACTTCCTATTTTTTTCACAGGGATGGGAGAACCCAGAATTTCGCAGCTGAAAATTGTGGAGCACTTGTGGACCACACACAAGAGCCCAAGTGACAGTTACCATAATATAACTTAAAACAATCCCTTCTCCTCTTCCTCTAATGCTGCACAATTCCAGGAGAAATGTGAGTGGTAGTGGGAAAACCAGGATCAAAGTATGCAAGCACTGAGGTGAGCCCTCACCTGAGTTACTCTTTCCTACTGCAACTCCATCACTACTACAGAGGTTCTCAGGATGCTCTTTGACATTCATACTTCAGGACATAAAACACCACACGTGGCTGCAAATTCCTTCCCAAACTTTGCTCCCCATATTAAACTATCCAGTTTATATTACATCAGAATCTGGGGTCAACTGGCAGCAAAAGGCAGCCCTCACCTCAAGCAGGGGTGAGTAAAGAGAAAAAAAAGACCCAACTGCTCTTTCTGAGTGTTGGCTCCCCAAGGCTGGTCACCTGCTGCCCAGTTCCCTGCGCCTCTGCTCCTGCACTTCAGCACTCCCTGGCAGGAAAGTACCTTCTTTTCATGATACTGATGTGGAGATCCTCCTCCTGCTTTACTTCGGGGTGCTGACCATTGCTCTTGTCGCTCTCTTCGCTGTCGTCGCTGTGTGAGAAAATGGAGGTGAGCTCTTTCTTGGGGATCCTGGTGGGAGGTAAAGGGATCGTCCTCTTCTCTGCCAGGCGGCCCCGGTTCTGGAGTTGGTTGGAACGGGAAAGGGCAAGAGGAGGAGAGAAGAAAACAAGAATTTGGTTAGGAAACTCAAACCCAAGGAGCTGCTCTCAAAGAGCTGCCCTGAGAAGGCAGCACTGGCAGTCCCTGCAGGGTTCCCATGTTTGGGTGGGTGGGCAAAGGCCCTGCTCTCTTTGCAAAAGGCTTTGCAGCAAAGGCACATCTGTATCTAATTCTTCCAGTTCTGATCAAGTCATGCCCTTCCAGCCTCTCCCACCTCTTCATTCCTAGCTTGTGTCTGATCCACATCGATAGGAAAGGGACGTGGCAGCAGAATAAGGCACCAATCTCTCTCTCTCTGGAATATTTCCTACCAAACACTGCACATTAACACAGTGGAGTAAGTTCAATTAAACCTTTGCCAGTAGCCCAGGGAAACCATGATCCAGATAATCCAGAGCACTTCTGACTTAAAAGGGAAAACTGCCCGTGCCAGCCAGCAGCAAGTTCCTCTCACACCACCAAACAGTCCACAGCAATTTCAACCTGAATTACTGAGGCCACTTCCCTCTGCTCATCTGCATGCTGAGATGGATGGAGCCTTGCAGAGATGCCCCTCAGTGCTGCTCCCTCACCAGCTCACTGCTGACACAGCACAACCACACAGGAGGAGAACTCCCAGGAGGCCTTTTTTCCTCACGTTTATAGAACCTGGCACAACAAGACCCTGGTCCCAAACTCCTCTTCAAGCAGTGAGATGTATCACAGGTCATTCTGTGCCTGACCCACAAGGAGACTCAAACCTAGTGCAGCCTAAGCCAGACTGTGCTGGGCTTTAGCTCCCACTGGGAACAGAACAGGTTTTTAGGACTGGAGTGTTTGGCTCCATCTGTGACTGAGCAAGACAACAGCACTTCCAGTGCAAGATGTACACTGGACACCCAGGGAGACTGTGGTGTCATTGCTCCACCCCAGAATCTAAAATTCTAGCAAACAAAATCATGAAACTGGGATGGGAACCACAGTGAGGGGAAGTGAAGTCCTGTGCACATTCGTGGAACAGGTGGAATAACTGCAGAGTAACACTGAACTAAGCAACAGTTTCTCTGAAACACCCATTCCAACTTTCCAAGTAAACCTGGCAAAACACAAAGGTCCTGGGAAAGCCAGTCAGGCTCTCTGCAGGGGAAAACCAGGAATGCTGAGTGATAGAAGAGCTCATGCTTTTTTAATTAAATAAATTAAAAAAAACTTGTTTACCTCTGTCAATAAATTCCAGTTGTGCTCATTAAGGGGAGCCCTAATCGCTGTGATAATTAGCTAAATCCATCTGGAAGGCATCACCCCAAGGAGCCACATCAGAGCTTTCCCACTCTGCTGCAGGTCCAAGCCAAGAATGCAGCTGTCTGTGAACAGCAGACACCCAAGGGAGAGCAGAGCAACGGGCCAAGCTGGCATGAAAAAGGGGAAAACACGTCCACAAGGAGAAAGACACGCACTTCACGCACTGTGTGTGTCCCCAGCCCTCATGCAGGAGGTGCATTCCCACCCCTCTCCTGCTCCGCTGCAAACAGAGAAGGTGCACCACGTTCATCCCCTGCCCAAAGTCATCATGAGCTCACTCAGGGCCAGAAGGACAGCAGGGAGATGAGGAGAGAAAAGGAAAAGTGAGGGGATGGAAAGGAAAAGCAAGGAGGGGCAGTATTTGCACCAGATTTCTGTCATGTACCGGCACAAGCTGCGTCATCCAAAACTCTCCGTATTTTTCAGGAGTTGCAATTAAAGGGGACAGGGAGGGAGGGGGTATTTCCACTCCAGAATAATTGCAATTCACTCTCTGCTGTGACTTCACAGGCTAAAGAGAACGGCACAGATCAGACACTAAAAATCATTTCATGGCCATTACAGCACCTTGGAGCAGTTAGCGGGTCTCAGTGACTGCCCAGGGACTCATTAGCCCCGAGCAGAGTGAGAGTGCAGCAAAAAAGGGAGGCACAGAAACACCCCCCACAGGCCACAGCACAGGATCCCCTTTCCCCTGCTCCTCAGGGTGCTTTTTCTTTGCCTGGCTGTAACTTGCATCCTTACACCTAAAGCTGCTGCATATGCACACACACATACATATCTGATGTACAGACACTGCAGATGTACCTATGTAGGTAACACATCTTCCCTTAAGAGACAAATAAATGAGCACGAGTGGAGGAAGAGAATTTGCATCTGCAGCGACCTCTGGTCCAGGTGACCCTGGGCACACAGTGGCTCCAGTGTCCCTGCAAACCCTGGCATTCCAGCCCCAGCAATGCATCTTTTTAAAGTTCTGTTTACTCTGTACTCTGCATTTTTGCCATCAGGTTTGGGGTGCTTTATTTATTTATTTATTTGCTGCGTTTCTCCGTTCGCGGAAAATTAAAAGAGACTCAGCCAATCAATTTTGCCTTTTATATTCATCTATAGTCAGTTTTGAATCAATTGCACTTTCTTAATCTGTTTAGAGGCATTCACCAGTAGCTACACATTACTTTTAAATTAAGCACAAAGGTAGCCAGAAGCCTGGCCCAGAACCTGCTGCAATCAATTGCCTTTCCACTGACTTGAAAGGGGGCTGGGTCCAAGCTCCAAACAACAAAAACAACCCACTCCAAAACACACACAGGAATCTTTGCTGGCTTTTGCTGAAGTTCTTTTTCAGTTGTACACAAAGATTACAGAACAGGAATGCACCTGCAGTGTTCAGATACCCACAGTTACTCCAGTTCAGGGTTACCAACTACCAGTGGCAAGAGGTAGTAAAGTCTGAGCTGAGCAGGGTTACGTGCAAGAACACACCCAGAGACCTCACTGGCAGCACCAGATATGAGGAGATACATTAGGATTTAGAGGTTTTTTGATGTAAACCTCATAATCTCGCAGTTGAAAAGCTCGTGTGTGGGTGGCAGTGCCGTGACACTGATCTCACACAGCCGGGGGGTGCTGGTCTTGAACCCTGCCATAAGGTTGGAGCATTCTAAAGAGAAAACTGCCTCCCACTGGGTTGAGATCCACTGGGATGTCTGATGAAGGGAGACTACAAAACAGGTGGAGGGAGACTGTTTACAAGGGCCTGGAGTGACAAGACAAGGGGGAATGGCTTCACACTGAAAGTAGGTTTAGATTAGAGATTATGAGGAAATCCTTCTCTGTGAGGGTGGGGAGGCCCTGGCAGAGCTTTCCCAGAGAAGCTGTGGCTGCCCCATCCCTGGAATTGTCCAAGGTCAGCTTGGAAAAGGCTTGGAACAACTTGGTCTAGTGGAAGGTGTCCCTGCCCACGGCAGGAGGTTGAACTGGGTGATCTTTAAGGTCCCTTCCAACCCAAACCATTCCATGATTGTATGATTCTACGCTTGGGAAAACAACCCAAACCCAACAGTCACATCCTGTGAGAGCCAGGCACCTGGGACACTACCTTCCCTGTTAAATAACCCCATTTTTACACACCTGAAGAGCAGGGGGAAGGTGTGTTCTGCCAGCTGGCTTGTTGAAACCAGTAGGAGCATTTTCTGGGGCTGCAGAGCCAGCAGCTGCCCCACCAGGAGCAGAACCCCCGGCAAAAAGATGAAGGACAGGTAGCAATAAATACAACTCAGGGCTCATCCAGCACAGCCAGCTTGCCTGCCTGCCCAGTCCAGGAGGACAGACAGAAAGTGGGAAGGAACAGAATATGTCCCTGAGAGCAAGGGGAGCATGGGACCCCCCCACTGAGGAGCTGTTCTGTGGGTGAAAACAGCCAAATGGCACAGGTAATAACAAACCTGCAACAAACCCTCCAACAGCCCCTTCAGGGCCTGAGAGGAGTCCAACCTCTCCAGGCTTGCACCCTGCTTTCACAGCAAGAGGATTTCCCCCTACCCCTTGGATACGGGGAGGAGAACACAACACCCCTCACCCGCTCTTTAATTAGTGTTAACTAGAAAGTAAAACGTTCCTGCAATTCTCCAAAGCCCTTTGCCAGGGTGAGTGTTGAGGGCACTGCCTTGTGCATTAGGACTCCCTTCCCCTTCATACATTGTTAAAGATTAATTTTGTGGGTTATGATTCCAGCTAACGAAGCACAGCTGGAGTTTGAGTCAATAAACCCTCCGTCCCCCCCAGACAATCGAGCTCCCACCCGGCCGCTCCTGCATCAGCCCAGCCCTCCGTCACTCACCACTTCACCCTCCCAGGGTCTTTTGACACCATTAATTGCTTTCATTGCCTCTCAAAGTATTGTCTGGGTGGGGGGTTGCTTTGTTTTTAAAAAATCACGGACAGGCATATTTCCTTTCCCCGGGAAAAAAAAAATCAGATGGGTACCAGCACACTCTTTCCAGTCACCCATTATCCCAGAGAGTCAACTGCAATTAAACAAAACAAACCACCCAACGACCTGAGGACAGCAGCAGGTTACCCCAGGGGAGAAGAAGCCTGGAAGCCCCATCGTTCTGCCATGGAAGGCAAGGGACATTGGGAAAGATGGAAAAGAAAACAGTGGGAATGTTTCCTCCCTTCCAAAGAGCTGGGGGGAAAATCCCACGCCGTGTGGCTAAACAAGGTCAGCAGAGTTACAAAATAAAACCTCTCTTCCTCCCCCAACCACCACCACCCACCCATCCAACCCCCTCGTGGCTCTCCCCCGGAGCCCTGTCCTCCCAGCCAAGAATCCCAAAATCCAAACGTGTTGCATAAGAGCCCTGGGAGAGCTCGCGGATGGAATGACGGGCGGAGAGCAGGGACCAACTCGGGGGAGAGACAGGAAGGGAGGGTTAGGAAAGGTTTCCTGCCCTGGGAGCTACTGCAACAAGGTCAAAACAGCTGAACGCCCTGGTGTGACATTCAAAGTCAGCCAGAGAAGGAAAGATTCCTTGCCGAGAGAGAGTCCCTGGTGAGCGTTTAATTGATCCCAGCAATGGCAAGGCCTCTGCTCCGAGAGCTGCGAGGCAGAAAAAGCTCCACGGAAACAACAACAACAAAAAAAATAATGCACATGAAAGCAAAGCCAGTCCACATTAACTGCCAGGCAAACTCTGGGCATCTGATCCCGTTGGGAATTGACCCAAGCAGATGAGCAGGTGCAGTCCCTGCAGTCCCCACTTCTCCGCTGCATCCAAGTCAGTACCATTAAAACAAAAAAAAAAGGCACAGAAACGCAAATGCACAAAGAATTTGCACACACACAAAAATATCAGAGCTGTTTGCAAGATGATTCACGTGCCTGTGATTCAACTCTCTAAAATAATTACTATTGGATAAAAAGGGAAAAAAGAAAAAAAAAACTGCAGGGAAAAAAAAAACCCACCAGCACATGCATTCCTTCTGCATACGTAAAGCTGGGAAATACAGGGAACAGACTGGGAATGCTGGGGGGAGGTAAGAGGGGAGGTTTGTGCTCTGCCAATGCTGGGAGCTGGAGGATTCTAAATCTTTTCCATATGTGAAGGAAATCCTCAAGTCCAGACAGCATTTTCTCCCTCTTTTTATTGATAATAAAGATAGGGAAAAGGAAAGGGGCAGGTTCTGAGAGCCTGGAATATTTTTCTTTTATTTTTCCAAATAATATACCCACTCAAATGGCTTTAATTAGGGAAATTACACAGCAAGGGAGACCACACGTCCCCCTGAAGAATAACTGACAGAGTTTGCATTTACCTTCAGCTGTGATTAGTGTAAACACCTAAGAAAGGGTCAAGTTCCCTTCCAAGATAATCCTCCCCTCTCCCCTGGGCCTTCATTAGCTGTTCCAGCCCAACGTGCTACCAGGACTGTTTCGGTAGCAAATCCAGCCCAGGCACAGCTCTGCTGCCCTGAGCTTACCAGCACCTCCATCAAAGCAGAGGTCACAGACAGAGGAAGGTGTCCAGGCTCTCATCCCACCTCCTGCTCTGGTGTTCAGTAATGAACAGATGAATAAAACAACAGCCAGCAGCTTCTCCGCGGTGTTTTTCCTGCCTCCCTGCCAGCCCCAGTCCAGCCCTTTCACCAGGTTTACTGTTCATCATCTCCTTCCAGGGGACACCAGTGTTAACACTGAGGTTGTTCCAGAGCAGGAGGGACGGCCCAAAGTACAGAGGGAGCAGGAGGGAACAGACTGAAAAAAATTAAGGCAACACAGAGCACAGAGACTCTTCAGGTTTGGGGGAGTTTTGGGGACTGGGTCCCACTCTTCATCAGAGTCTCGTGGAAGTGGTTTACAAGTTCTAGAGGAGGCAGCTGAGGAGGCAGGTGGGCATAACCAAACAGGTGTAAGAGCTGTTGCCAGGGGACAGCAGATTTTGGGGATACCTGTCCCCCAGCAGGCTCTCAAGGGCTCCACATGACGATTCCTCATCAGTGGTTTTCAGTTGTCAGCCACTGGTTTACAGAGAAGCTCTCAACTCCAGCACAAAGAGCCCAGGCTCGTTTTTAGGGTATTTTACCTTCTGAGAGAAAGTGAAGTTCACCAGAGAAGAAAATTACCCTTAACCACAATTTCCCTGCGTGATCCCAAGCAACTCACTTGACCTCGTCGTGCTCAGCCTCCTGCTATAAAAAGCCATCAACCAACACATTCCCTCCCTTGTACCTATTTCTCCATCCTGTTTATAAGGTTTATCCTGTTTATTCTGGAAGCTCTTTGGGGCAGAGAATGACGTGGTGGAGTCTGAGGCTGCGCAGAGAAACAGGGCTGTGGGTGCTGCTGAAATGGGAGAAAAGATGAATGTTTTGAACCAAAAGAAAAGTTCCCCAGAAGCGATGCTGCAGCTCTTCCCATCAATATTAACAGCATTATTTTCTGAAGCCCTAAAGAAACAGATGAACAAGATCTGTGAACAGAAGGGAACATTTCCCATTTATTATCTCTCAGTGAATTATAAAGCCTAAAGGATAATTTGTTAATAGAGGCAGAGCTGTGTGCTTCTGGAAGAGCCAACTGGAATTTCCAGTCTTTGAAGGGAGGTAGGTCTAAGACACAAAATCTATCAGGCCTTTGGAGCTACCTGTTTTCAAAAACTCTTTGGAAGAAGGCTGAAAAGTGGCCTAGTCTTTGTTTTCTGTGTCTGTTTCCACATCAAATGACTTTGTCCCTTTCAGTCTGAGGTTGCAAAGGAGGAAGCAGAGATGTGAAGCCAGGTCCTCAGGCAATGTAAGTCAGTATTAATGGAGCAAAAGTCAACTTACACCAGCTGAGGATGTGGTACACTGTTGCTACCTCCTAAACACAGGCAAAACTTACATATTTTTCTCTCTTTTTTTTTTTTTCCTTTCCTTTCCTGCTCCTCCTATCTGGTGAAGAGACAAGAAGTGAAAGGGCACGGATGCTTTCAGACATTTCCCCTTCTCTTCCTTCACTTCACTGCTGCATCTTCTGAGTGGCAGAAAAACAAGAGAACAAAATAATGGTCCGTCGTTCACCCAGGTGTAAATGTTCCACTCCAAAGTTTCATTCCATCAGGTCCAGGAGAACACAGCAAGTCTGAAATACTTCAAGAGGAATCTGACAGGGCTTTATAGTCTTACTCTGCTCTGGAGACACTTAAAGCACTTGAGATCCCTGAGATTTCCAAGTGTGGCTCGGCCAAAAGGTGTTGCTGCTGTAACAGAACCAAACCAGGTTTTATCTGAATAGCTGAGTGTGTTTTACAAAGAAAATTCACTAATTATTATCTTCACCTAATGGCACAGACAGACCTGGATTTGTTGCATCAGTCCCTCCTTTTCTTTTCTTTTCTTGTCCATATGAAAGAATATTTTGCTGCTGCTGTAGTTATTGAAAGCCACAGCTGGTTCTGTTGGAAACACCAGGTCCAACACCATCCTTAAAAGCTGGGCTTCCAAAACACTGAAGTGAATCAAAATACTGATCACTGATGACTTTGACACCACAAGCTCATGGTTCAACTTGCAGAGCATCAGTCCCCAACCCCAGCCATGCTCACCTCGAGCATCCCAGTGTTGGACTGACCCCAGAATCACCTCCTGTCCATCCCCACAGCTGGACCACTCTTGTCACAGGCAGAAGGAGATGGCAACTAACCAGAGGGCAACGCTTCTCAGCTTTAAAAGAATTTATTTCCCCTCAGTTTCCCTCGAAACTGAAGCAACCAAACTGACAAGAGCAGAGAAACAGCAGCTGCTCCACACAGCGGAGACGAGTAACCAGAGCTTAGCGTTACATCCCAGTATTCCCCAGGGAAGCTGGTGCCAAAAACCAGCCACATCTGCCTCCGTGACAGGACCACCCAGCACATCCTCCCTGGATGGCAGGCACCCCTCTGCAAGAGCTTCAAGAGCTCAGGCCTTCATTTAACACCTGCACGGGGACCAATCGGGCGGGTAAAGATACAAAAAGATCCCCATCCTGTGGTGTTCCAAAGTCGGATCCCAGCACTGAAGAGCAGATCAGGAAAATCTGAGGAGGGAGCTGCCAACTTCATGAGTGAGCAACAGCCAGGCCTGCCCACAAAGCTTCCCTGGCATGACTCAGCCCAGGCAAACCTTGACAATCCAAAGCAAACAAGAAACCCACCAATATTAATTCAGACTCTGCAAAAAAAGAAAGAAAAAAAAAAAGCCTGGTGTTTAAGGAGCCATCACAAACTGTCCATACCAAAGCAAAACAGAGAAAGGTGCAGTTCACTCACAGATGTGGCACAATGGGCAGAGAGTATGGCTGAATAGAAGGTGTTCAAGGTGACATTCTAGGCTTGGAAGGACCCTTTTTACAAATCAAACCCTCTGACACCTGCTGCACGTACAGGAGTGAAGCCACAGCCTCCCTGGAGCCCCTTCCCTCTCACACAGAGCCAGAAACCAGCGCAGCCTGAGCCAACTGTCATCTGCTACGCTGCCATTACACAACACTTTCTGTTTGGAAAGCACGGTGTGTTTATAAACCTCTGTTGTTTAAAGGATTTAACACATCTGGAAGGCTGGTGAGGAGCAGCAGGTCCATTTCACAGCATGGTGAAGATATGTATGGTGATGAATTAAGTCACACAGAGAGGCCACCGCAGAGCCAGGAGCTGCCTGCTGCACTTCCAAAGCCAAAGGGAAGATACATTCACATCCAGCGTGGAAAAACAACTCTGTGCACCCCTTTCAACAATGCCAGGAACTGGAGTGCAATACCTGAGCAATGCCCTCAGGTGCTGTGGCCATAAACTCATCCTTTCAAGTGAAAACCAGCCGGAGCTGCCCCTCTCTCTCCCTCCCAGTCCCACTGCTTTCACATGTGCACACACACACACAGAGCCTCCACAAAGGCAGCACAAAGGCTGTGGCTCAGATAATTGGAAGAGGCTGACTGACAAATTGATCCTTCTCCTCTCTAACCCGAGCGGCGTCCCCGTGCCCCGGCGACACGGAGCTGTGCGGGCACAGAGCGCCCGTCACCGGGCTGGGGGTGCCTTTGTTCAACAGGGGGGACTCCCAGCACCCCCTTAAAGTCATTTTGGGGCGATTCTCCAAAAGACCACTTTCCCTTCTCCTCCTTTCCCTGTTGGCCTCTCCTCCGAGGGCTGCACAGCTCAAGGTCCCCTTTCCCGTAGTTTTACCCGTTTCCCTAAGCCTTGTCTCCCTTCCCACATCCCTCCCAACCCCGAACCACCACGCATTACCCATGCAAACCGCCGCTTCCATCCCCGCTCCGTGATTTGCCTGCCACACCTGGGGGATTTCCCAGCAAATTGTATTACTTTATTTGGTCAATTGGCCTACAAATTGATTTTCCTGTACAAATAATGAACATTTATGGTTATTTTCCCCACAGACTGCTTTATTTCACGTGTAACAAAGACTGATTTCCTCCAGGTTTTGAGACCTGAGCGTACGAGCTGCAGTTACTGTGACCCCTGGGTGATGGATGGCAAGGACTCGAAGCACAACAGGAGGGTCTGGGGTGCTTTTTTTTTTATTCTCCCCTTACTACAGGGAGAGATGGCAGCTGGAAGTAAACACTGGTACCAAAACAAGGAATTCTACAGCCTGTTTACTATGGGAATAAACTGTGCTGTCTTAAAAGATACTCAGTCCTGGGATCAGCCCCAAAGCCAAGCAAATGATGACAAGGAATCAGGGGGGACAGAGGACAGAGCTGGTGTCCAGCACAGGGATGGCAGAGGGCTGTGAGCCACCAGCATGCCCAGATGCCCAAAGCATTTGAAACAGCATCCCCTGCTCATCCCAATTCTTGGGGGACACTCTGCGAAGCCTTTCCTTAAATCTTAATTATGTTATTGTGGAGGGAAGGGGGGGGGAATCAGGGAAGAAAGGCTTCTAGAAAACCATCTGGGAGCGAGGGGGCCTGCTGTGATTCCGTGGGCAGGCAGTGCAGCGTTGCTCTGCCCTCACCTCCCCAAGGGTGCAGAGCCACAGCAGCAGCTCCACAACACATTTCGCTTCCACTAATGAGAAAACGACTTTCGAGACAGAGCCCGGAGCAAGTTTTGAAGGTCACTCCCCGCAGGTGTGGAAATGAATTGGGCCAGACCAGGGTCCAAGCCTAACTTAGGCCACAAAGGCTTATTTGTGTGCGTGGGGGGGGTTAACAGCCCGAGGGCTGTGATGTGTGTGTATGTTTAATTTAATACCTCTTGATGGCTGAGGCTGCGAGGGACAGAGAGGCCTCAGCCTTGGCACTGAGGAAAGGCAGAGACAGGGAGGTTTCTGAGGTGAATCTGAGTGAGGGTGGACACAGAAGGGAAAGTCAATTATGTGGAATAAGTCTCAGCTGCCTGCAATTCCCCATCCCCAGTCCTCAGGGGCGGGTTTGGCCCATGAAGTCTGACTTCAAATCCAATAAAAAATTAACTGATTTCGAACAACTACTAGACATGCCTCCTTGGAGTTTTAAGACGTGCTCTTCAGCTGCAGCACAGAGTGGAATTAATGAAGGGAAAGAGAGGCTGAGAGTATTAGGCATGAGGCTGCTGAAGGCTTTGCCAAATTCCTGCTCAGCTTCTCTGACTCGGAGAGGGGGGTCCCTCCCTTCTTCTTGGCACTGCTAAGGACTGACATGCCCTCGGTCCATCAAGATGCTGCACGGCTGGGAGCCCCACAAAGAGCTATGTCATGACTGAGGGGACACTCATCCTCCATCATAAGCTACTCCAGGCAAGGATGCATCTCCCACAGCCTGTCAGCTCAGTGTGCAGAGGTTTCAGTCTGTGCTGTGCTTTCATGGGCTCCAAGGTTTAACTGCTGCACAGCCCCACCAGGACAGAGCTGAAAGTCCACCTCGACAGGGAAATCAGTGCTAGGAGATCAAGTTGCTCTCACATCCCACTCCTACTCAGAAGCCAGATGACATGTGCTGGTTGGGCCAGGACAGAGGGAACCTAATGCTGAGAGGGGACACTGAAATTCCAAGTGCTTTGTATGAAGAAATGGGGTGTCAGACAGTTGACCTGCTGTGGGCATCACAACACCTCTGATAAGGACAACAAAAAGGGGCTGATTATCAGCTTCACAGGGTGTAGTCCCTGGAATCACACTGTGAAACCCATTCTCCTCACTCAGCTGACAAACATTAAAGTCCTGCTCCAGGGTATCAGTAACAGCACTTTGCAGTTGTCCATAACCTTTCACTCCAGGGTCTGCAGCTCTTCCAAAAACAGGCACAGGCTATGAATCTACTTCTGGATCATCATCTGGACAAGTGAGACCAAGGGCAAGTATGGTGGGACAACCTGCTCATCCTCAGGTGGTAAAATGATCAAGGGTCCAAGCCTGGGACAGCACAGCCCTGACTCAAAATTTGGGGCTCCCACCACTCAGTACCCAGTGCTCCCCTGAAAAAGAAACCAAGCTGAGATCTGTGAGGAACTGAAGGGAGATCTGACACTGGTGTTTGCACCTCTTGCCCTGCCCCCAGCAAGCCCTGCTTGCTCACAGATGTGTCCTGCACACCCTGGGACGGTGCCCATGGTCCACCACGGCTGTGCAGCCCCCAGAACCGGGGCTTCCCTTCAACCCTGCGTGCTAACAGAACCAAAGGATAAGCCACAACCACTCACAGGAGTATGCAAGCAGCTGGCTCAGCACCCTGGGAGCAACACAAGGTGATACCACACAATTTACAATACGTTTGTGTACAAAAATTACACCGGGAAATAAATAACCAACAAATACAGCGGCTTTCCAGTGAGCGCTGAATGGAGTAGGGAGTGTTGGGAGTTGTATGTTTTGAAGGTAAACACAAAGAGAATATTAAAAAAAAAAAATACAAGAGAGGTAAATAATTCATCAAAAGAATCAGAAACAAGAAGCTGAAAGTAAAAATAAATAAATAAATAAAAGTAACACCAAAGGGAAGAGTTTTCTGAGAAAGTTGAAAAAAAAAATCGACCTCTCACGGGAGTGAAAACCAGAGCCAAAATTAATTGGAGTACAATGGGGTGGGAGGAAGTCTTTAAAGGTGAAACATTTTATCTGGGAATGGTATCTCCTCTCTTAGGCACTGAAGGGGGGAAAGGGCTGCCAAGTTGCTGACAGAGACAGTGTGGTCTTACACGGCTTCCAGCAACACAAAAACCATGGACAGAGACTTCCAGCCAGTCACACAACAAAACAAACCTGCTCACACACCAGCACTTGTTCTGAAGCAAGTCTGGTGGTTTCTTTCATCCAGTGCCACCAAATCTATTGCACATAAAGCTGCATGGACACAACCTGCCTGTGACTATTTGTAAGTCTTGTAGGTTTTCTTCAGGTTTGGTTTTTTTTTTTAAACCAATAACTCCCTCCAGAAAAGGAGCAAGTTATTTGTACTCGGGTGTTTGCTGATGGCAGCTTTTGCAGCTGACACTAAAATGCTGCACATCTGTAAAAATCTAACTAAAAAACAGTGGTTTTTAGGGTGTGCACTAAAATGAGTGAAACATCCCAGGCTGGGGATCCTTCCCATCACGGAATGATGCTGAGCTGTGCCTGGAAAGTACCTGGATGGTACTTTCCCTGGATGAGCACAGGTACTGCTGTACCTGTCCTGGGCCTCCTGGAGGAGGGGGAATGTGGGGCTCAATAGGTGGCACTCTTCCTTCTTGAATTGATGTGTTTGGGTACTCAGAGGTGCTGGAGAGCAAAGTTAAGGCCCTGAGTTATTATTTACTGGGTGATTTTCGGGGCCTGTTAAAATAAAAACCCCAGCCAAGCACAAGCTTTACCAATTTACTCTGTGCCAATCCTAATTATCCCCCTGCAGCTCCATGAGACACAGACTCCTCGGTGGCCACATGATCCTCTTGTGCACTGCTAAGCAGCTCTGTTTTACCAGGGAGCATCTGCACTGGAGAAGTCCCTGAAAGTGAAAGTGAAATCCCACCCTGGGCACGTTTCCATCCCATCTTCCTCCTGCAGAAACCACCAGTTCCAATCCTGTCCACAATCCTGCTCTATTCCTGTCCAAGGAATCCCTGTCTCCACTTCAGGGTAAGTTCCATCCACAGGATCCTCTCCTCTCATTAGCCAAATTTGGGGAAAAAAAGAAAGAAAAGACATAATGTTTTGTGCCCTGGAGCGACAGAGGACTTGTTTTCTAACCCTCTTTCGGGGCCTTCCACAGGGAATTAGTCATGGAGGTGAGTAATATCCATGATTTGACACAGGGAGAGTGAGTAGGCACCTGACAGGTTAGCAGGAGCTGCTATATTTAGGTGCCATCAGCACACCCATGTCCTCACACATTCCTGCAGGCACACACAGCCGTGTTCAGCGTGTCCAGAAGGCACGGGAAGGGAGCAGGTAAAATCCAGCGCCTTCCCTGCATTTCCCAGGGAGCAGGTAGAGAAGGGAGGGGATTCTCTTCTCCCTGTCTTAGCCCCACCCAAGTTTACAGCCACTGCAATCCTGAAAGCAGAGCTGACTTTTGCTCTCCAGAGACAGAAAGGGTCGATTCCATTCCAGTTTGGAGAGCAAGACAAAGATTCAGACCACATCTCACTCCAGCTCTTCTGCCTGCAAGGACCTTGTCCCAGAGAGCAGCTCAGGTAACACAAAACACCCAGAAAGTTTAGCCACAGATTTTCAGATGTTTCTGATTTAGTTGCCACTTGCAGACTGAACTTAGACCTCCTGATTACAAGCTTGCTTTCCCTGATTACTCTCCGGAGATTCCCGAGTCCCTGCACCAGCTACGACCCACAGAGCAAAGGATGGACACCCGTGGGCTGGGCTGGGACAGTGACTCTTGGAAGCTGAGCTCAGAAGAAAGAGCTGAGCAACAGCTGGGGCAGTGGCTCCCCTCCAGACCTCTGCTGGTGTTCTCACCAGCTTCACAGCTCAGAGGGGACACAGCAAGGTCAGGGACTTGCACTGAAGATGTCCCACAACGGCATCAGCTGGCCCTGCTGCACTTATGCAGAAGGCAGAGGTGTGTCAAGCATTCCTCCCTGCTCCCTCCACTTTTCCCTCAGTGCCCCTGTCCCATCAACTCCTAAACCATCCAAAAACCACCCACTTCACCCTAGAGGTCCCTGTGCTTTCACAGCTCAGTAAAAGAGAGGCCAAGCAGCACAGCCACCACCCCCAGCTGCCTGCCCTGCCCCGAGGACCTTTCATTTCCCCAAAAGCAGCCCCAGGATCCAGCCGGCCCCAGATGAGTCACCCTGCCCGTCTGGGTGTGGGGGTGGAAGGGCTGGGGCTCCCTGCAGGCATTGCCACACAGCCCTTTTTCCTCACCCCACCCCAAAGGGAGAGCAAACAGCAACTCTAACCCGGGGCAGGGGGACAAAGAAGGGGCACAGGGATGAAGGGGAGAGAAAACGAGCAGGGATTCCAGCCCGGTTGCAGTTTATCTGCTGTACTGGGATGGTACTGGTATAGGATCCCTAATGCAAACACAGCTCAGCAACTGTCTTGCCAGGAACTCCCTGCACAGGGAGGGGAAAGCAGTCTCTTCCAGATGGATCTGAACTCCTCCTCTGGATTTCCCTCACTCCAGCTCAAAACAAAAGCAAAATCCAAATGTCAAAGCACGACACAACATGGCCTGAACTTCACGGTGTGGTCTCTGCACTGGCAAAACCAAACCAAGCCCCAACACGACCCCAAATTCTGATGGATGCACGGAGAAACGGCCAAAATAAAGAGTTAAATCAGGGTCAAAAATCTTACACCCACTGGTTCTGGAGACACATGATCAGCTCCTAAGAACTCGGTGCCCTATTAAAATAAATAGGGATCAGATGGACAAATCCCCCCAGACATTTCAGCTGGCTCTTCCTCTGCACTGTGCTCAGGCAGGTGAGTCATTCCCAAACAGAGCAAGAGGAAAGCAATGCCAGGCCCTCCAACAGGCAGAGGCCTGGCTTTGTTTGGACACTGGGTGCCAGCTGGAATTCTATTTTTCAATCCCCTCTGACATCACATTTAAAGCTGGGAAGGTAAATGAAAGGCAAGGAATAATAGTCCCCAAGGCAAGGAACTGGAGTCCCCAAGTGCTGGGTGCTGTATAAACAAGGAACAAACCTGACCCCAAGATCTCTTAAATAAAGACACTTGTAAAAATATCTGACAGCTCCTCTGCCTCCTATTTCCCCTCTTGCTAATTTTGTTGCGAGTGTAACAGTGGGTATTTCACACAGCGAAACAGTTTCTTCTGAGCCATGTTTGCAACTGCCCCGTTATTTCCTTCTGGGTTTCAGTCAGCACTTCTGGTGCCTCAGAAAGGTATGTATGTATTTTTTTAATTAATTACTCATATTACCCGTGTCACCTCACGCAGCAGAAAGGGGCTACTCTTGACCTTTAGGCAACAGGAAAGGAGCTCACCCTGCACTCTGCAGCAGCAGCTTTCTGCAGCCTATTCAGGGCTAGTTCAGCAGTAACAGGGAAAGAGAATTATT